>OX345643.1:1015000-1385000 GCA_947044365.1 Petrosia ficiformis
TCTCTCCCTTCTAGCTAAACCAGTGATTAAACAGACTTTCTATCTTTTGCAACAGATCATAGCTTTAGTTGACAACGAGTGCAAGAAGTCCAAAACCCTTCTATATCAAGCTACTAGCTCATTTATTCTAGAAGCTATACCATTAGTCCATACCTATATCACTCAACCTGGTAGGTATTAGTACAATATGTAATAGTTAGAACACACTTTACAGTGATTATGTGTTTTAATGTAGCATGAGGGCGGGTCAAGAAAGGTGGCGTTTACATAATGCACGAGCTAAAGGCAAGTGCGTTATGTAAACAAGACCTTTATTGACCGCCCAAGTGCTACATTGAAACACACGATGCACTGTCAACTGTGTTCTAAGTGATTTATTGACCATTTGGTAAACTACCACTGTTGTTGGACCTGCTTCATTAGTAGAGGTGAGCAAAGTGTGCAATAGCTAACTTATTGCACGCAAAAGTGTGTAATAAGTGATTTAATGTTCAATCATGTGACGCATTATCTGCACTCTGATTGGCCAAAGGTCATATGATCAGCAATAAGTATATATAATAACAATGAATGGAAAATCAGACAAGCATTTGAACAAGGTATATTAAACTAACCACTTCCATATAACTCTATACATAAGTATAACTGCAAACTCAGCATCTATGAAGTGTTTGTTTTATATTGAGCAAGTAGTCAATGAGATTTGGTTGCTCACAAGCCTATAAGAGAACCTTATCTAAACCAGTCCATATATGGTACTTACCATATATGGACAAGTATATTATATATTAACAACTACTTTGAACTTTGACCTCACCTTTGTTTTATCATTATAATATTGGTTACCTGTTTCATTACCAATACTAGAAATAATAATGATCGATAGCAATTACCAATCTGATTATTATGCATCACTAATCTTATACATTGTGTTGTTTAGATATTCTGGATGTATTAATGGGATTCTTTTATACAATATTCAAATCTCTCTTAAGTGAAGTTGGACCAACATTAACAGAACAAATAACACAGACATTTATGTCCCTATTAACAAGGTGAGAGTATATTAGTTATTAATTTGTGGTTATTAAGTGTTCTTTCACAGAGAGCACTTAGAGGAGACTATCCTACAGGAAGATGGGGTTGGGAATAAAGTTGTAGAAAAGTAAGTGTCTTAAATATGTACATGTATTGCTATATGGTGTGATTGGTATCCCATCTCTCTCCAGATTCCTTAATCTTCTTCAGTTACTAGTCCAAGACTGTAGAAATGTAGAAAAACCATTTCTACCAGTCATCATTTCGTTCACAATGAAGCAGATATACCCAGCTATATCCAATGTAAACAGATCATATTTAAAAAAAAATACTAACCCATGAGCGCTTACACAGCATAAATCAGTAGATAGCTCGATTATAAAATATAGTACACAACTCAGTATGTATACTGTTCATATTTCTTCACTGTAAAATGAGCAGCCATGAAGTGATTGCTAGAGCCATTGACAGGTAACAGCAAGGAGTCCCCTGTAGAGTATATATTAGGGCTGAGATTCAGCTGAGATTCTGTAATCAATTATTACTAACTTCAAGTCGATTGATAATTGATTAAAATCATTAGTCCAATTAAGTCAATTAATACAGGAAACTCATCCCATTTGATGATCAAAAACACTTCCTATCACTTCCATATTGTACGTTATTTGCCGTCACATGCTTGAAAAGTACATGTATGTCTTCTGGAATAATTAGCATAATCAATATCACAGACTTATAATCGATAATCAGAAGAATTTTCAATATCAATTGATTAATCGATTAATCGTCCCAGCCCTAGTATAGAGTATAACCATCACCACCACCAAGAGGTGTTTAAGGTTCATTTATTCTTCATGAAGGGTGTGGTCAAATATTTAACATAGGATAGTGTAGAAATAGTTAATGAGGTGTCTTTTATACTTGACCCTTTCCTGACATGTATAATTTTCTTTGCTCCATTATGGGGTCTGGTAATTTTCATCTCTCCCCCTGCTAATGGCCTCAATTGCTATAGTACCTGGCATGAGAAAACTATGAAAGAGAGGAAGTACATTTTAGCTGGCAGTTGTATGGTAGTGTAGGTATGACTAATTTACTAAATTCAGTTATTGAATATGATCAGAATTTATTGCAAAGAGTACTTCCTTCCAATAAGGAATGGTGTCAATTACGCTAAAGTCTGTTCGCATTCACGATCACCTCGAAATTAGAATGTGATGACTTTATATGTATAGTTAATGTCATAGGATTCATACATGATTATAGCAATGGATTGAAAATTGACATACATAAAAAGGATAATTATATGAATGTAATAAGATTGTTGGTCGTTATTAACTAAAGTTATGAACATTAGTCTGAGGTCAAGGTGAACATGAATGACCTTTAATTTCTCCTGCTAGCTCAATTTCCAAAAACAAAACCATACTATATATCTTCTCTATAGAAAGAGCTACCTGAAGTCAAACTCTCTTTATATTCATTACTATTTCAACTACTACTTAATAACTGGAGGTTATCATTGATATACAGTACTGCATCTATTTATATATTAATGTGTGTACAGGTATTTCTATCCAGCTAATGTATTGGTGCATATGGATGGTGATAATGACACAGTTGAACACCAAGAAGAATTCACTTCTATAATGGAAGTATGAAATGTTTTGATTTATTGGAACTGCCTTTACTCTCCTTTCCTCCCTCTCTCTCTCTCTCTCTCTCTCTCTCTCTCTCTCTCTCTCTCTCTCTCTCTCTCTCTCTCTGTACCTCTGTCTTCCTCTGTACCTCTCTCTCTCTCTGTACCTCTGTCTCTATTCCGCTGTTATTTTTATTGTAAGGCATTTGGTCAAGCTTTTATTCAATCGGATATAACAATATTTCGTCAAAATTTAGTTTCACTCGAAACACTGGATGAAAAGAAGAAATTATTCTCAAGAGTAAATCACATTAGTATTGTTAATATAGTTTACTCCTCTCTCCACTTCCAGCTCAATTTTAAAGCTACTATGAGGCAGCCATTTCTTCAAGTTCTGTTACAGGTACTAACCCAGAAATCACATACGCTTCTTCAAGATGAAATGTGCTCTTGTATTTATCGGCTTGCATCTGTGGATTTCATGAGCTTCTATACTGAATTTCTCCCGAAATTTATTGGAAATATTGAAGGGCTTACAGAAGAACAGAAAATTGTCATTGTAGATGAGTATAAAATTGTTGAAGTAAGTCTTGTCATCACACTTTCATGATTTCATTGGATACTTTCATTCAATCCTATTTCCATTTGTTTCTATCCATCAACTCGTCTATCTATCTATGGATCTATTTATCTATCTATCTATCTCTCTCATTCTTGTCTGTCATTTCATCTATTAATTCATTCTTCTATATCCATCTATTTTTCAAGGATATTCCATCTTTTATTCAAAATTTAATACAATTGGTTGCCGATCTTCGATACTATCTCATTGTTAATGCCACTTTGCCACCTCACTCAGTAAAATTAACAGCATAACGTATCAAAAAATTATCTTTTCAAACCATGGAACTTTTAACCAGAGAAAAGACGTCACCTTTCATCTTTTCAAATTCCATGATCTGTTTTAATGATCATTAAATATAACTCGCAATCACCTCTTCAGTATATATATATAATAATGACATGTGGTATTCATAAAAAATATTTGTGAAATTTTATTATTGAGTATTGTAAAATAGTTTGTATTAATATGGTGAATCTCTTCAGCTGTAATACACATTGCTTACCAGTGTGGGTTTGAAACATGTCATAAAGACCATAGTGCCCGGACAGCTATGCCCTTTGGGTGTGGAGTATGCATGGACATGTTTGGGGTACATACACATGCTTCAAGTGTGGCTATGCAAGACTAATACTGGGGGCAGAAAATTATCTTATAAGCTCCTGGTAATATACACCGAGTCAGAGTTATTATAACTTTCAGCATAATAGTATGTCATCTAGGTCTGTATGAGATAGCTGTAGCTTTTGACAGACTCATAGTGATGAACCAATTTGTATTTTCCTATGCATAGGAGTAAGAACCATCACCCTGTGAATACTGTACAGGATGTTACATCATACATGTCAGATTCTGTAACAGGCGTGGCAAGACAAATGTTTGCGCGCTTACGTGCACCCACACCTCCACTAAAAACATGTTCTGCTACGGCATTTTCTTTACTATATTTAGCTTCTCTTGTGCAACGAATGTAATAGGTTAGTACTGTAGATTTTATATTCAACCTGATCTGATCTGTTATGAAATTCTCTTTTCTTGCAGATTGTTTGACATGCTGGGATATTTTGTGTGGTGATTCATCATTGGGATCCAATGATTGCCATTGTCAGTGTGTTAACTACAACGGTTCTAACAGTAATTGCAATCTAGGACAAATTGCAGGAGAGAATAACAATGTTTGTTGTCCCAAAGCTGAGGGTTACATTTCTACAATAATCACACCAAGCATTGAACTTGTGGAATTCAATAATCCCACACAATGTTTAAATGTGTATAATGATATTCCTGATGATTTTGATATTTCAAACTACGAAGACAACTTCAAGTTAGATCACCAATATATATATCAAGATATACAGTTTAGCTGTTCTGGGTGCATTCGAAATGTTACAATTTCTAGTCTGCTTGAAGTTCAAAATACATTAACTTTCACTGTTCAGCTGTGGTCTAAATATCGTAATAATTCTGATAATGTTACTATTTTTGTAATGACAAATAATACATCAGTGACTATAGACAGTAGTGACTTTAGTGATTCGGTAGATGACACTCATTTAACTGTTGGTTCTATAGTTGATCAAGACTTGTGTTTTAAACAAGGAGATATATTTGGTATAACTCTTCCAGCTTCTGATCCTGATCCTCAAGTCCTGACTATAAAAGATGATCCTAGTAGCAATGTATATGCCAGGCAAAGACCAAATTGTGAATCCCTGAGAGAAGTTTATTATGCTCAGAATGAAGACCTGTCTGACCGTCCACTATTTGCTATTGGAATTGAGGAGATAAGTAAGATTATACTTATATCTATCATAAAGATTAATTATTTCTATATATAGCACAAGTTCCAAGCTCATCTTCAAAACCACAGAGCCCATCCCCTTCCAATTCTTTATCAAGTACAGTATCTTTTGTGGAACTCACCGCAACTAGCACCTCAACAACATCAACAACAACAACAACAACAACAACATTAGATATATCTCATACTTCCATCTCCTCTCGCATTTCCACCTCCACATCAGTGATACCATCAAGTACAAATCCTCCAATCTCTGCTACTGCCATCATTACTATTGGAGCTGGAATTGGTGTTGTACTAATACTGTTGTTTGTAGTGATAATAGTAGTTATTCTTGTGTGTATTCTGGTGACTATTAAAAAGAGAAGCAAAACAGATGTAAAAGGTACAGAAATGAATTCACAAGATATATTGGACTTGCAAAAAGGTATAATTCTTAAATGTGTTCCTGAAACATCCACATTTTGAGGGGGTGTTTTGGGACTAACCATGGTATAGTACCGTTTTCAATCTGGCTCTGAGCCATTCAATTGTTAGCAGTTTACTTTTTCTTCATATAATAACTAAACATTATTTGCAAGTACATAAAACAAACATTATAAAAAACATAGATTGTACATTCCAAATAATTAATTATGTAAATAATATAAGAAAGAATAATAAATAATAAGACAAAGCAAAAACAAACAAAAGAAAAAATACTGCCAATTTAGATAATGTATTTTGATTAATAACGTATTAATAATGAAACTTTAAGTAAATATAGGCATGTCTAAATGGCAGTAATGCTTCTTGACCTTGTTTCACTACTGATGTCTACCCTATAATATAATCCCTATTATTTATTTAAAATGTGTTTCTAGCTTATTAGATAAAAACTGCCATTTATTATCTGGTACGTCATCAACTGTGTAGCTTTTTGCACACAAACTCAATATAAACCTGTCATAGAGTTTACATAATGTCAAGTGTGTAGCTTACTCACTCTCTAACATGACATTACTAATTTTGCAGTTAAACATGTGATTTCTGATGATAATCATGTGATTATTGATGATAATCCAGCATATGATATACATACTGTATCAGGTACAGACAACATGGATTGTAATTTGTAATAAATATTCAGATTGTAAATATCAATTTCACAGATGAACATGTGATTACAGATGACAATCCAGCTTATGATATACATACAGTAACAGGTATAGGCAATATACATTGTAATTCTAAGTTAACTTTAATTTTCATCATGGTTATTATTACAGGTGAACATTTGACTACTGATGATGATAATACATACTCATATGTATACAGTTTGGATGAACCTGATGTTGAAGATGATTATAATTAATCAATATTTTCATGCTATGGTATATTATGTTGTATGTATGTATTTTTAAACTTGTATATTTACTATTTTAGTTTTATGTGTGCATAATTGTAAATGCAGTTTGTATTAAGTTGTTCAGTCAACGATTTATTAATAAAGAAGCTGTCTTTGCCATACCAGATTGAGGTTATGCTGAAACATGTATATTTATAAAACTAAATAAAGTAGTATCATCTCTCTTTCAAAAGGATAGGGTCGTACCATGGGTTATCCTATTATAACTGGCCATTCAAGAGCTTCTCTCTGCATGATCAATCTCTATTAAACATACTTCAAGCTCTTGTATCGATATTAACTCAAAATTGCTCTTGAATGGCTGGCTATATAATTTATATAAGTTTATAACTATAATAGGCACATTTAATATGGACGCTTTCTATTGTCTGACATGAACACAGTATAATTAATTATATGTTTACATTGCGCAATTATCTGTAAGTAAATAATGTAATGATAACACAAACAGAAAATTTAATATTACATGAATAGATATTGACGTCAGATACCTATTGTAATAAGCTCCAAACATTGGATTATATGTGCAATTAATACTCACCTATAATCTTTGTCTTGATTCAAATAGAGTTGATAGTTACTGTTTATGATGAAGTATTGCACATAGTGTTTATTTATTGTTGCTGTATATTGGTTAAACCACATGGGAGTGGTTCTTGTTTATTTCACATTACCTATATAAATTGCAAATTTCCTTATTTGTACATTTTAAAGGAATAGATAGCAGTCAACATTTGTTTTTGAATAGAAAAGGGAACAGCTTATATAAATATATGCCACTCTTTCAATTCGTGTCCATTTAAATGACAATTATGATGTTTACCTTGATGATATGTGTGTTTTACTCCTCAACAGTACGAGCTACAGGATGCAGTAGTCAATCATTATCTTCATATGAACTTAGTTTCAAAGATGGTGAATTTAGTAGTGGAATACAACTCTTGATCCCATCATGGAATTTCACATGTCAGGGAACCATTACTAGCTGGACTGCTCATGTCACTGGTGATACATCAATTGCTGATCTTTTTGAGTTACAAATATTTGAACCTGATTCTGTTGAAGATGGAGTGTATCATGCTGTATATGGAAACTTGTACCGAGGAGATAATGCTCAAGACAGTATGATCACTGTACCAGTTGATAATGTTCAAAATACCCCTATACCAATCAGACCTGGATATATTGTTGGAGTATACATACCTCCTAGTGTTGCAAATAATCTTAGTTTGTTATATGACGACACAGGAGATACAGATGTGTATTACTGGGAGAATATTGAGAATAGAACATGTGATTTCTCATTATGTAGTGGAAAAGTGATGAGAAATATCAACCCTCTCATTGGATGGACATTTAGTAAGTTATCTATATAGCAGTTGTATTTATAACTGTACTATATTTGTTGTTTTTATTATAGTGGAAACATCTCTTACATCAATTGAAACTAATCTTGGTATTCTAAAACAAAACACAAAGTACTGCATTGAAGTACAAGTGTCAGATTGTTTAGATCCAACTGCACAGCCAAGTTCCAGCTCCTCATCATTTTCACTCATCACATCATCTCAAGACTCTAATTCATTAAGTATCACAGGTACAATATCCACTGCATGTTAATATAGCAACAAGTATGACCAGTATAACCAAAATATCAAGCTCCTCAAAAAATCTGTGATCCTTGTTTTCTACAGCCTCCCTGTCTCCCACTTCTACTTCAAACAGTTCTTCCGTTTTGACTCCTGCACTGACTGCTGGACTCATTGTTATATTCTTCTTATTTCTAGTTGTTCTTATACTAGCTTATTCCATTTGTATTTACTGTTTTCTGGGATGTAAAGAAAAGCCAAATATGTTAATTAGTCAGCCCCTTGAAATTAAATGGAATGGTGAGAAGATAACAGATAATTATATGCATTGTTGACACTTCCAACTGGATCTAACACAAACAGCTAAATATTAATTGTCATTTTAGAATACAGAATAGAATTACAGCACACAAACAGATGTACAAATAGAACTGTTGGCTTATGGAATATAATTCTAGTCTGTTTATTCAACAATAATCTTAGAAAACATGGAACTACAATTGTGTATGTGTATGGAAAAAAGCTATGTATTTTTGGTTATAATATAAATACTGAAAGCTATTTTAAAATCATCCTTTAATAACAAGCCCTCTTAAGCTTCTAATGGACGTGCACCCAAAATGATGCATGTAAATAAACAAATATTGATAAATTATAGTTATGTTTAATTATATAATTATATTTAAACTAATAGACAATATCTGTTCACTTTCCAGGCTATTATTATGCTGATCATGTTTATATCTGTATGTGTCCTCTCATGCAGTATTCATTTAACCCATATCATAGGCCTCTTTGAACTGTAACTACATTTCCATACCTATAGGTCAGAACATTCAAATTGATGACACTCCAGGTAATACGTTACACAGTCTATAGCACATACATTTAGTTATCACAGTACAATTTACACTCACTAAAAGTAGAACTATACATATGAAAAATCATTCACCAATCAACAGTTATCAATCAATTAGTGTGTATGTATGTATAATAATCATATCTTCCGACAGAGATACATGTTTACTGATACTAATATACACATAAATTACGTACATCAATTCTTAACCCCACAGATGAAAATGTGACTAATGATGAAAACCATGTATCAGGTAGGAACAGTTTAAGTTATAACATTAATTCAATTATCCAATACATATTACAGGGGAACATTTGACTGACGACGACGACGACGACGATGATGATGATGATGATTATGATGATTATATATAAATACAAAAAGCAGTTCAATCATTACTCCACAATCATAATTGTTATTACTATACATGTAGTTACTTTTAAAATGTTTGTTTTGTACAAGATATGAAACAAGCATACAGAATGTAATTATAATGTTTTTGTTGTAGATTTTGGAAGGTAAAGTCTTAATAGTCACAAATAAAATAATATTCTATAACGTTCAAACAAGTCATTCTTTTATATTTGATATAAATGGCATGATGCATAGAAACATAAATCTAGTATGTGAATTATACTATATCAATGGTACAGGCTATGAGATGCAGTCAATCTTTAATTTATCTCCAGTGAATGAACTCTTTTTCAGTAATGATGACTTCAGTAGTTGAGTATAACTGCTCTTACCGACATCACATCAGGGAAGTATCAATTGCTGGATTGCAACCTCATGATTTGAGTAAGTATTATGTAACTATGTATAAATAAAAGAAGATTTCTGTGGTCAGAAAGCCATAGCACATTATAATACAATTATATAACATTTGTTTAATATAGCAGGCACTAACTGCACTATACACCACATATACTTAACTACAGGAGCTACTTGTCTTGTTGGATTACTATGGTGAAGTACTGGGTTTCTTTGAGTTTATATTTGATAGTGTTGTATGTTGGCTATAGCACAGGTAAAACTCTCACAATAAATGTATTTATAAATAACATATTGCATTTTGGAAAATGTCATCACAAACTTGAATAAATTTTGTAAAAGGAACAACTTAGATTTCACTATCTAAAATAGCTGGTGTATATAATTTGATGGTTATTTCAGTGATATATATTTGTGTGCCTTTCAAATTACAGGATGCAGTAGTCAATCATTATCTTCATACAATGAATCTAGTTTCAGTGGTGGTGAGTTTAGTAGTGGAATACAACTCTTGATCCCATGGAATTTCACATGTCAGGGAACTATTACTAGCTGGACTGCTCATGTCACTGGTGATACATCAATTGCTGATCTTATTGAGTTTCAAATATTTGAACCTGATTCTGTTGAAGATGGAGTCTACAAAGCTGTATATGGAAACTTGTACCACGGAGATAATGCTCAAGACAGTATGATCACTGTACCAGTTGATAATGTCCAAAATATCCCTATACCAATCAGACCGGGATATATTGTTGGAGTATACATACCTCCTAGTGTTGCAAATAATCTTAGTTTGTTATATGAAGACACAGGAGATATAGATGTGTATTACTGGGAGAATATTGAGAATAGAACATGTGATTTCTCATTATGTAGTGGAAAAGTGATGAGAAATATCAACCCTCTTATTGGATGGACATTTTGTAAGTTTCCTATTTCATAATTTTAGCAGTAGTAATAGTTATTATTGATTTTGTTTCTATTTCAGTGGAAACATCCCTTATAAATATTGAAACTAATCTTGCTATTCGAAAACAAAACTCAATGTACTGCACTGAAGTAGAAGTATCAGATTGTGTAAACCCAACTGTACAACCAAGTCTTACTTCAAGCACTTCATCATTTTCATTTGTCAAATCATCTCAAGACTCTAATTCATTAAGTATCACAGGTACAATATCCATTGTTAGCATAGTAACAAGCATGCCTAGTATAATATCAGCATCAAGTTCGTTATCCTCTATATCCATTTTTTCTTCAATTTCGTACTTATTAAAAAGTTATTCTTCCTCCTCCTCCTCTCTTTCCTCTTCTACAGCTTCTGAAGCATCTTCATCTCCCACTTCTACTCCAACAAGTGCTAATCCATTTTCATTCTTGACTCCTGAAATGACTGCTGCACTTTGTGTTGTACTCTTCTTAATCCTACTTATTGTCATACTGGTTTTTATTTGTATCTACTGTTGTCTGAAATGTAAACAGAACACAATTGTTCAAGCCCATGATAATCTGGATTACAATGGTGAGAATATATAACAACTCTTATGAATGATTGATTATTTGGTAATTACTTTTTTATTGTCGATAATATCACTTTTAGATTAGATATGCCAATGTTTGTACTAGTACAATTATTTCTTAAGGGACCTAATAGTAGTTGATATAGTAATAGTAAATGAGCAGCTACTGTTACACTGTAAAATTAATGTGTTGTTTTAGCCTTAATATCAGTCAATTAATGTTGATATATTTTCTTGTGATGATATTTTCATATACTAATTTCTTTTGATCTTGATCTATATTGACTATTATATATAAAGTACATGTCATATTAAAAAATGGCAATAAAAACAATACAGTGTACTTGTAAATCCCCTTGTAATCAGATACAACCTGTACTACTAAATAAGGATTTTGAGTAGGCTGACATACTAAATACTACCTATGACATCACGTTATACCTTGTAATATGCTGTATACATTGTATTGTTTATGTTACTATGCTTTGTTATGGCATGTACCTACATTCTAGTACTGGTCAATGAGACGAGAAACTTACTACTTGTAAATATTACCTAGTTCCTTCTGCACACTTGTTAACTAACTACATATCTATACCTACAGATGATCACATAATAACTGATCTTAATCCAGTTTATAATTTACATGCAAAGTCAAGTAAGGAAAGTACAAGTACTTTATAGTATAGCATATTTAACATTCACTAACTAAACGTGACGTGCTATCGAGCCCATAGAAAATAATATTTATGTGTGAAAACTGTTTGGATACCTGACAGTAACATAACATACATACATGTATATGTATGTCAATAATTACTCCTAACTTCCTACAGATGAACATGTGATTACTAAAGATAATCCATCTTATAATATACATACAGTATCAGGTATATATTATAATTCAATGATAGTTATGTATTGCAATTTGATGATTACCATTATTATTATTATACTTATTACAGGTGAACATTTGACTATTGATGATCATAATACATACTCATATGTAGCCTGATGTCGAGGATGATTATATATGAACAACGCTAGACCTTTAATTATTACTCTTAAGCGACAATAATAGTATATACACTAGTTCTAAATACAGTATTTTGCCATACAATTATAATTATATACTACACAATTAAATTAGTCGAGAAAATATCCCGTGTTTCATACCATTGTAATCATAATCTTTGCAAGTGCTGAATGGAGTTTCCCTCTGACTACAAATACAAGTGAAATCTCTCAATTTACTACCTCTAATATGAACGTCCGGATATTAGTTTCCTAATCAACTATCTACAAACTCCTGATACTTGTTTTTCAGTATTCTAAAACAAAACACAATGTACTGCACTGAGGTAGAAGTATCAGATTGTGTAAATCAAATTGTACTGCCCAGTCCTACTTTCCTCAAGCTATTCATCAATTTCAATCATCACATCAACTCAAGACTCTATTTTATCAAGTATCACAGGTAATATGAACATCAAGTTCATTATGCTCAATATCAGGTTCACAATATCATCCTCCATATTATTGATGCCTGAACTGACTGCTGCACTCAGTGTTATATACTGTTTTTATTTCTACTTAATACTGTCATATTGGTTTTTTGTATCTACTGTTGTCTGCGACATAAACCAATGACAGAGGTATCTATCACTCAAACTCATGATAATCTGAATTACAATGGTGACAATATAACACCTAATTTGTCATGTTTATGAATGATCGATTATTTTATGTAATTATAGAGAGTTAAATTACTTTTCTATTGTTATCTGATATGCAAATCCTTGTACTGGTACAAGGATTTGGAATGACAAAACCACAACATATATACACACAAGTGTGTATATAAGACTGTAGACTAGTCCTATCAGTTTTGGGGAATCGAAGTTCTATTATACCCCCAACCTAAAGTGCCGTCAGAGTCCGCAGGGTGGTAAGTGCCACAAATCGACCAGAAAGACCACAAATTTCCAAAGTAAGCTAGGAGGCATTAATATTGTCCCTCATTACCCAAGGCTTGGGGTAATAGCCAATATGATGAATAAGTGAAGTTAGAATTAGGAAGACACCCTCCTAATGGTGTTACATTAGCAATGACTTCCACAGAAACTCTTTCCAGGAAACAACACAACCGCAGCCGAACTCGAACCACTGACCATTCGATCAAGAGGCTCAATCTCTAACCACTAAGCCATGCTGCCTACTTAAAAAGACTATGTTCTTAAATACACTCTTTTGTGTATATATGTTGTGGTTTAGTCATTCCCATCAACTAGTCCCAATTTGATGGGCACTCTTTTTAAGGAGGCAGCATGGCTTAGTGGTTAGAGCTTGAGCCTCTTGATTGAATGGTCAGTGGTTTGAGTTCGGCTGCGATTGTGTTGTTTCCTGGAAAGTGAGTGTCTGTTTTTCTGTGGATTTCATTGCGTTAGGAGGGTTTCTTCCTAATTAACTTCTCTTACAGTATTTATGGTTGTCTACAGGATGCCAAACAGGATCAGTTAGGCAGCCAATAATCTTATTTCCTACAGCATTATACTTTCAATTAGGAACTTGTTTCTGATGAAAGGTAATTTTCCATAGAAACATGATAACCAAGAGTAAATAAAACTCATAACCAATCCATTTGTTGCAGTGTTTACAGTGGCAAAACCTGCAACTATATATTTTAATTTACCAAGAAACACCACAAACCCTGGAACAACAGATCTATTTCAGGGTGGCTGAGACATAAAATGCGCTTACTGTTTCCTTTCTACATTTAGCTGTAAAATACTACCTAACTATGAATACTTATGCATAGGACTGCCTCGCCCGCACTAAACTGTAGGTTGTAGTGTCAATTATCCAGAAAGGTGTGGTTTTAGTCACATACATGGTATATTTGTCTTTATCTATATATAAATTTTCATATCCGTACATTTTAAAGGAATAGATAGCAGTCAACAATTGTTTTTGAATAGAAAAGGGAACAGGTTATATAAATATATGCCACTCTTTCAATTCGTGTCCATATAAATGATTATCAAGATCTTTACCTTGATGGTGTGTGTGTTTTACTTCTTAACAGTACAAGCTACAGGATGCAGAAAGTTCATAGTACATTATAGTAATATTTGTTTAGTATAGCAGGCACTCTATATACCATATACTTTTAATTATGTAAACAATTCCCTCCCACTTTGTCTTGTGGCTATGATTCCACTCAAGTACCCCTCAACCTACAGGAGCTCCTTGTCTTGTTGGATTACTATGGTGAAGTGCTGGGTGTCTTTGAGTTTATGTTTGACAGTGTTGTTTGTTGGCTATGGCACAGGTAAAGGTTTCACATGATAAATGACATATTGCATTTGAACAATGTCATACACTCAAGTTTTGTAAAATGAACAGCTTATGTTTCACACTTTAATAGATGATGTATATATATTTTTTTATCACTGATACTTGTCTTTCTAAGCTACAGGATGCAGTAGTCAATCATTATCTTCATACAATGAATCTAGTTTCAGTGGTGGTGAATTTAGTAGTGGAATACAACTCTTGATCCCATCATGGAATTTCACATGTCAGGGAACTATTACTAGCTGGACTGCTCATGTCACTGGTGATACATCAATTGCTGATCTTTTTGAGTTACAAATATTTGAACCTGATTCTGTTGAAGATGGAGTCTATCATGCTGTATATGGAAACTTGTACCGAGGAGATAATGCTCAAGACAGTATGATCACTGTACCAGTTGATGGTACTCAAAATACCCCTATACCAATCAGACCTGGATATATTGTTGGAGTATACATACCTCCTAGTGTTGCAAATAATCTTAGTTTGTTATATGAAGACACAGGAAATACAGATGTATATTACTGGGAGAATATTGAGAATAGAACGTGTGATTTCTCATTATGTAGTGGAAATGTAATGAGAAATATCAACCCTCTCATTGGATGGACATTTTGTAAGTTATCTAGCAGTTGTATTTATAATTGCAATATATTTGTTGTTTCTATTTCAGTGGAAACATCTCTTACAAATATTGAACCTTATCTTGCTCTTCGAAAACAACAAACAATGTACTGCACTGAATTAGAAGTATCAGATTGTGTAAATCCAACTGTACTGCCCAGTCCTACTTCCTCAAGCTATTCATCATTTTCACTCGTCACATCTCAAGACTCTATTTCATTAAGTATCACAGGTACAATATCCATAGCAACAAGCATACATAGTATAATATTCAAATCAAGTTCGTTATCCTCTATATTGAGTTCTTCATCTCCAATTTTATCCTCATTATCAAGTTCTTCTTCTTCCTCCGTATTAGGTTCCTCATCTTCAATTTTGAGTTCTTCTTCCTTTTCCTCCTCCTCCCCTTATTCCTTTTTTACTACCTCTGCCTCTCCATCTCCCACTCCAACAAGTTCTGATCAGCTTTCAGTCCTGACTCCCGAACTGACTGCTGCACTCTGTGTTATGCTGTTTTTATTTCTACTTAATACTGTCATATTGGTTTTTATTTGTATCTACTGTTGTCTGAGATCTAAACAGAAAGCAGATGTATCAATTGTTGAAGTCCATGATAATCTGGATTACAATGGTGAGAATATAACACCTAATTTGTCATGCTTATGAATAATTATAGAGTTACATTACTTTCTATTGTTATCTGATATGCAAATCCGTACAATTTTTTTCTTAAGGGATCTAATAGTAGTCATATTTTAGTAAACAAGCAGACATGTAGCCTTAATATCAGCATAGATATATTATCAGTAAGTCAATGTTGATTCATTTTCTTGTTAGATGATATTTACACGTATTAATTTCTTTTGATTTTGATTTATATTATATATAAAGTACAAAATAAAGAATGGCAACAAAAACAATACAGTGTACTTTAAATTTAGTATGTAAATCCCCTTGTAATTAGATACAACCTGTACTACTAAATAAGGATTTTGAGTAGGCTGACATACTAATTACTCTGTGGTAACTTCTATGATAACAGTGGAATCTGCTGTAAAGCAGTCGAAACGTTTGGTTCTTTTGTAATAAAAGTTATCATTTTAGACTAGTGATTGAATAAACTCATCCTTCATTATGACAGTTTGTATTTTCACAAATTATCTACTGACTCAAAACCAATAACATTGAAAGTTAATCATTCA
This sequence comes from Petrosia ficiformis, assembly GCA_947044365.1. Lineage (NCBI taxonomy): Eukaryota > Metazoa > Porifera > Demospongiae > Haplosclerida > Petrosiidae > Petrosia > Petrosia ficiformis. The sequence goes on from OX345643.1 coordinate 1,031,434, forward strand.
TTGATTGCATATAGCTAATATATTTAGGTATAAAGATATTTATTTTTACAATTGTAAAAACAGATGCAAGGTCATGTGACATTTATTATTACGATCTATACTAATGATGCAAGTCATGTGAAATTAATTATACAAATGACTACAAGTCATGTGATATTAATTATACAAATGACTACAAGTCATGTGATATTAATTATACCTTATAATATGTATACATTGTATTGTTTTGTTACTGCATGTGCTTTATTATGGCATGCACTTAAATACATTGTGCTAGACAATATAAATCAAGACAAAAACTATAGTACTTGTAAATATTACCTAGCCTGAGAAAAAACAAATTGGTATTGATTTAGTCTCAGGACTGAATTGAATTTTAACTCATGTATCCAACTGAAGGTTATTTTTACAGTGTCATAAATATAAATTATAGTCAAATACACATCTTCTGTTGTTTTTTCTATACAAACACACCAAGTGGTGAAGCCGGCACACGCCAAAGCCCCACCCCCCTAAATTGCACACACCCAGATGGCTAAAAAACAAGTAGAATTACTTGCAGTTCTAGCATGAAAGGTATTCATTTATACTTAGTATCAAGCAGTATTTTGAATACATAGTATATGTACTTAGTAGTATAGGATCAGTTAGGCAGCCAATAATCTTATTTCCTCAGCATTATACTTTCAATTAGGAACTTGTTTCTGATGGAATTACAAATAGTATTTTCCATAGAAACATGATAACCAAGAGTAAATAAAACTCAAAACCAATCCATTTGTTGCAGTGTTTACAGTGGCAAAACCTGCAACTACATATTTTAATTTACCAAGAAACACCACAAACCCTGGAACAACATACCAGTAATTCTGTGGCTGAGACATGAAATGCACTTACTGTTTCCTTTCTACATTTAGTTGTAAAATACTACCTAATTTATAGTCATGAATCCTTTCTATTACAAAAAGGTAAACACGAATCCATTAGGGAAAATATAGTACATCATCCTATAATAAGTTTGAATGTGTCAGATTCATCTGTATGGCATGTGCACTTGTTAACTACATACCTATACTTACACATGACAACTGATCATAATCCAGCTTATCAGTTACACACAGAGTCGAGTAAAGAAGGTACAAGTACTTTATACACTCTGAAAATTATCTTTTTCATTTCAACCAATTTTCATAACAATTGCAGTGTTCCATTAGTTGCTTCAGCACTGCAAACAGGGTGAGGTATTGAGATTTTATTGCCTGCTGTAGTTAGTCCACTTATAATTAAAGCACTAATAGAGTCGCAAAATTCAATAGTTGTAGTATCAGTTGTACTTATGTTGGTGAATGTCAGGAAGGAAAAGGGTTGGAAAATATCAATATACAGTCGATTAGCTCATCAATAATACTATTAGTTATCAAAAATAAAATTATTAATGATGTCACCAAAAAATTGATAATGGCATATTGCCAAGAATATTGTTGAAGTATAACAGACGTCCTCTCACTCACTAAGTGTGTCATGTGGGTGGCTGGGGATGAGACTGAGTTGTAAATAGATTTCAGTCCGCCATTTTGAAAGCCACACCTCTTGAGCATGCACATTGGGTCCAAGTTTATGTTTTGAATAGTAAACTGTCATTTGGTATCTGGTCCATTACCTATACACACTTAATATAATCCTGTCACTGAGTACACACAAAATATCATGTACGGATGCAGGGGCGGATCTAGGTTATTTTGGTTAGAGGGGCCAATAGTTTATTCATGAAAGGCGTGGTCAATTATGGTGACTGACACACCCATATTTGGGTGTGGTGGTGCGGTACATGGTTTATTAGGTTATCATTTTTATTTTTTTTACTTATAAAATTAAAGTAAAAGAATGTGTCTATTCTTATCACTAGAAGCAAATTCATCTATTGTCTTGTCTTGTAATTCCCAAGCTATTACTACTTGTGTTAGTGTTGATAGAACAACCAACTCTCACTATTATACTCACCATCTACATTGCTGCAGCTGCTAGTACTACTACTACTAACACTGGTGGCACCACTATCACTATTTATTCTTTGACCAGACTAGTATTAAATGTTGAATTGCCATAACACATATATTAAGTTAGATCTTATATTAGTTACCTCTGACTAAATCAAAATTAAACAAATTTGACATCCTTTACTATGTAATAGACAGCTGGTTGTGGCTTGTAGTTTATGTAGTTTACTGCACTTGGCTTGTAGTTCATGTAGTTTACTACACTTGGCTTGTAGTTCATGTAGTTTACTGTTTACACTTGGCTTGTAGTTCATGTAGTTTACTGTTTACACTTGGCTTGTAGCTTGTAGTGGGTTGTGCTAGAATAAAGGCTAGTGCTTCATTTAAGCTCACGAAATAATTAGAACATATATGGTACTATACTACATACTATAACAGAAAAACCCCACCCCTACGATAAGAGGCCTACCCCTACGATAAGAGGCCTACCCCTACGATAGAAGTATACTAACTAAATATAGTACCATATATACTCTAATTATATTTTGTGAGCTTAAATGAAGCATCAACCAGAATAAAGGGCTTGGCAAAGCATAATTATAATCAATGAATAATGAAAAATGAGTGCCAAAAATTTCAGGGGGGGCCAGGCCCCCACTGGCCCCCCCCTAAATCCCCCCTGTACGGATGTGCTTACTCACCCATCAACATAACATGAGCAATTACTAATTTCACAGATGAAAATGTATTTTTTGATGATAATCATGTGATTACTGATGATAATCCAGCATATGATATACATACAGTATCAGGTATGGACAATATACATATTTAGTGCATATATCACATGACATTAAGCCAATCACATTTTTGCAAGGTTATACTAGTCATCTGATCACATTTTAAATAACATAATGCCCATGGGCATTAACTGCTTAATGCACAGTTACCTGTGAAGATGCTAGTAGACCAACTAGAAATGTCAATTGATAGGCACTAAGTCTTTTACGATGCATTAAGCATTTTAATGTGGCACTTGGACGGGCCAATACTTAACCCCTGCACTGTGCTACGTTAAACTCTTAATGCACCATAAAGGATGTTCTAAATATTACTTATTGTAAATTGTAATGATAATTAATCTCATTCATCACAGATAAACATATGGTTACTTACGATTATCCATTCTATGATATACACACGACAGGTATAGACAACATACGTACATATGAATAATTATAATGATTAATTCTTAATTATACAGATGAACCTGTGGATACTAATCATAATCCAGCATATGATATACATACAGGTATAGACAACATACATCATGTAAACATAATGATTAATTCCTAATTACGCAGATGAACATGTGATTACTGATCATAATCCAGCATATGATATACATACAATATCAGGTATAGACAAAATGCAATGTAATTGTAATTATTATCGTGATTAATATTTCAGGTGAACACTTGACTACTGATGATGATAATACATACTCATATGTACATGTTTTGGATGAACCTGTTGTTGAGGATGATTATAACTGAATAGCATTTAATCTCATTATTTTCATACTGTATTATTATTGTCCATGTATGTATGTATGTATTTTAAATTATGCATATTTACTACATTTCTGTATATCAGTTTAATGTGTACAAATTGTAAATACAGTTTCCTGTTTAGTCAACAATATATTTTGTATGTTCACAATATATAGATCTAGTCATTACAATAAAGAAGCTGTCTTGGAGGTATTCTAGTGTGGCCACACCCTACACCATTCCAGACTACCTTAGAGGGACATTTATAATCATAAATGCAATTTTAGTTTCCTCAATGTTAGGTAATATTTACAAGTATTAGTTTCATTTCATATTAAATTCAAGTATCTCACCTACGTGCTTTGATTAGTTTGATAAGTTGATAGTTACTGTCTATGATGAAGTATTGTACATAGTGTTTATTTGAGTTTGTATTTGTTTTTGCTATTTATTGGATAAAACACAGGTAAGTGGTTCTTGTTTATTTCACATTACCTATATAAATTGCAAATTTCCTTATTTGTACATTTTAAAGGAATAGATAGCAGTCAACATTTGTTTTTGAATAGAAAAGGGAACAGCTTATATAAATATATGCCACTCTTTCACTTTGTGTCCATTTAAATGATAATCATGATTTTTACCTTGATAATATGTGTGTTTACTCCTCAACAATACGAGCTACAGGATGCAGAAAGTTCATAGTACCCTTATATAATATTTGTTTAATATAGCAGGCACTATATCCTTTTTATTATGTAAACAATTCCCTCCCTCTTTATTTTATGGCTGTGATTCTACTCAAGTGCCCCTCAACCTACAGGAGCTCCTTGTCTTGTTGGATTACTATGGTGAAGTGCTGGATTTCTTTGAGTTTATGTTTGACAGTGTTGTTTGTTGGCTATGGCACAGGTAAAGGTTTCACATGATAAATGACATATTGCATTTGAACAATGTCATACACTCAAGTTTTGTAAAATGAACAGCTTATGTTTCACACTTTAATAGATGGTGTATATAATTTACTTTATTTCTGATACTTGTCTCTCCAAGCTACAGGATGCAGTAGTCAAGCATTATCTTCATACAATGAATCTAGTTTCAGTGGTGGTGAATTTAGTAGTGGAATACAACTCTTGATCCCATCATGGAATTTCACATGTCAGGGAACTATTACTAGCTGGACTGCTCATGTCACTGGTGATACATCAATTACTGATCTTATTGAGTTCCAAATATTTGAACCTGATTCTGTTGAAGATGGAGTCTACCATGCTGTATATGGAAACTTGTACCGAGGAGATAATGCTCAAGACAGTATGATCACTGTACCAGTTGATAATGTCCAAAATACCCCTATACCAATCAGACCTGGATATATTGTTGGAGTATACATCCCTCCTAGTGTTGCAAATAATCTTAGTTTGCTATATGAAGACACAGGAGATACAGATGTGTATTACTGGAAGAATACTGAGAATAGAACATGTGATTTGTCATTATGTAGTGGAAAAGTGATGAGAAATATCAACCCTCTCATTGGATGGACATTCAGTAAGTTATCTAATATGTCTAGCAGTTGTAATAATCATTATTGGTTTTGTTTCTATTTCAGTGGAAACAGCCCTTACATCAATTCAAACTAGATTGGATAATCTAAAACAAAACACAATGTACTGCACTGAAGTAAAAGTATCAAATTGTGTAAACTCAATTGTACAGTCCAGTCCTACTTCCTCAAGCTATTCATCAATTTCAATCATCATATCATCTCAAGACTCTATTTCATTAAGTATCACTGGTACAATATCCACTGTTAGTATAGCAACAAGCATGTCTAGTATAATATCAACATCAAGTTCGTTATCCTCAATATTGAGTTCTTCATCTCCAATTTCATCCTCATTATCACGTTCTTCTTCATTCTCCAAATTTGGATCTGCATCCTCAATTTTGAGTTCTTCTCCCTTTTCCTCCTCCTCCCCTTTTTCCTCTTCTTCTACCTCTGCCTTTCCATTTCCCACTCCAAAAAGTTCTGATCAGCTTTCATTCTTGACTCCTGAACTGACTGCTGCACTCTGTGTTGTACTCTTCTTAATCCTACTTATTGTCATACTGTTTTTTATTTGTATCTACTGTTGTCTGAGACATAAACCAATGACAGAGGTATCTATCACTCAAACCCATGATAATCTGGATTACAAGGGTGAGAATATAACAGCTAATTTGTCTTATGAGGATAGATTAATTTGATATAGTAGAATATTTGTATTGTTTGAGATCGCCTTGAATGCAACGACTGTCCTTCATGATCCTTGTCTTGTTAAGATAGGTAAACTTTATTAGAGGTTTGACAGAATCATATTCCAAATTTTTTTTTAATGTATTTAGAAAAAAATGAATAGAAGTTTCACACAACAGTTTGGCTTTATGGCCTTCTTCGAAATGTTGTGTGCTTCTATTTATTTTTTGCTTTTCTAAATAAAACAACTTTGGAATATGTCAAACATCTAATAAAGTTGATATAATAAAGTTACATTATGTTTCTAGAAGATCACATTTTAGAACAGATAAGCAAATGCTTGTACTGGTACAATTATTTCTTAAGGGATCTAATTGAGTTATGTACATACTAATTATTACTCTATAGTAATAACAGTAACATCTATGATAATAGTACACCACAGGCTGTACCTTATAATATGCTAGATACATTGTATTGTATTGTTGCTATTCTTTATTATGGCATGTACTTACATGCTAATACTAGTCAAGAAGACAAAAACTAGTACTTGTAAATTAAATATTACCTACACTGCAAAACTAAAATTGTTAAAATAACTAGTTGGTCGTGTAAGTTGTTATAACTGCATGGTGACATACATGTAATTATAATCTAATAATTGCAATTTCAATTATCCTTATACTATCTATTAGATATGCAAAGAAGCAGAATAACATTTAAATTAAATCATTTTAACCTTCTATGTGCATCTAATACGAGATATTGGACATGATAATTGATTATAAGTATTACAGTTATTTTTTATCATGTACCTAGTCATAACAACAACCTGTATGACCAATTAAATTGCATTGTACAAACCAGTACATTTGTTATTTTAAGAATTCTATTTTTACAGTGCAGGAGGAAAAAAAAATTAGACAAGTATTGTTTAGTCTCAGGAAGACAGAATTGCATGTAAACTAATGTAACTTTACAGTGATATCAAGATTTATTGTGTTGCTTTTTAATTTCTGTACAAACACACCAATTATAGTAGATCATCCTATAATAACAAGCTTTGAATGTGTCAGATTCATCATTTTCTTCTGCATGTGCACTTGTTAACTACATATCTATACTTACAGATGAACACATGATAACTGATCATAATCCAGCTTATCAGTTACATCCAGAGTCTAGTAAGGAAAGTACAAGTACTTTATAGTATAGCATATTTAACATTCAGTAACTGTATAATTAAACATGATGTAATTAAGAAAACTCATTCAGTGCTCTCGACCACAGTTAAGATATTAAGCCCACAGAAAATAATGTTTATGTGTGAAAACTGTTTGACAGTAACATAACATACATGTGTATGTAAATAATGACTTCTAACTTTCCACGGATGAACATGTGATTGCTGATGATCCATCTTATAATATGCATACAGTATCATATATTGTAATCTGATGATAGTTAGTATTATGATGATCAACTGTTATTTTCACTATTGTTATTCTCACAGATGAACATGTGATTACTTATGATAATCCATCCTATTGTATACACCCAGTATCAGGTATATATTGTAATCTGATATTATATAGTTAGTATCAATGATTTTGATGATCAATTCTAAATCTCACAGATAGACATGCGATTATTTATGATACTCCAATTAATAAAATACACACAGTATCAGGTATAGACATTATTTCAAAATCATAATTTTTATTATTATTATTATTTATTACAGGCGAACAATTGACTACTGATGGTGATAATACATACTCATATGTACATGTTTTGCCTGATGTCGAGGATGATTATATATGACACTAGACCTTTAATTATTACTCTTAAGCTACAATAATAGTATAATAATTCTAAATACAGTATTTTGCTATACAATTATAATTATATATACTGCATTAGTGGAGAACATATCCCAAGACAAAGTTTTGTATGTTCATAGCCACCTCTTGACAGGGAGACGTGTTTCATACCATTGTAATCATAGTCTTTGCAAGTACCGAATGGATTTCCCCTCCCACTACAAATACGTGTTGAAATCTCTCAATTACTACCTCTAATGTATCATTATGAACTTCTGGATATTAGTTACCTAATCAAGTGTCTACAAACTCCTGATACTTGCAATTGTTTTCCAGTCCATGAATCTAGCAGTTCATTTAAACACGTGCATCGCCTATCAAAGTCTAATATATCTCATCGATCTTATTTCTCTAGAATTGCTCGTTTAAGGAATACATTACCACCTGTTGATATCCTGTATCACTTCATACTCTCAACTCTAAATTCTTGTCATCCCCCCTTCCGGGTACATTCCATGTGATATGTCCTTGTGTCTGTTCATATACACTCTTAAAATTGATTTGTTATTTCAAAAAAAGTTTATTTTATATAAGTTTCATAAACCTTTCAGTGTTCAATTCGTTGCTGTTATCTAGACTACACAACCCCATAAGTATATGTAGTCTTGATATTCATACAAATTCGTCGCATACTAATTTTGAGTTCATCAGGAATGCGAAGAGATTTTAGTTATTACTTAATAATGTAAGTCATTGTATAATTCACTAATGTGGTTATATTCCTCATTGTGAGCATATTATACAATGTACTTACACTTTTAGTAAATAGTATGTTCCAATATGAACTATAAATATAATATAGTGTATAGTTTAATGTCATTAGGTTAATAAAGGAATATACTGTAACTCAAAATGAAGCAATGATTTAAATTTGACATACACAAAAAAGAACAGAAAGGACAATTATATAAAAATGGTGAAGGTAAAAACATTGTTGGTCATTCCAAACTAAAGTTATTAAAATTTTTCTGAGATCATGGTGAACTTCAATGTTTTTAAATAATTTGCACAGTACAATCATTTGGCTCAATAACTGATAATGTGGGGAGCTTGAGAGTATTGAATTCCATAGATGCAAAATTATTTTCATAATGATTAATTATATGATTTTATAGAGCAACTAATTCAGTGTGCTATGAACAAATATTGAGCTCACATTTACTAACAGTTAGAAAACAGAAAGAAATTCAGTGATACCTTTTCAACCAATGAAAAAACAACAAATCAAGTGTACTATTTAGCTACTGTATATGTGACCATGAATGGGAAAATCGGTCATTTTCCAAATAATACTTTTGGTATTGGTTGGAGCTTGAGCCTCCCGATCGAAAGATCGGTGGTTCGAGTCCAGCTGCGGTCATGTTGTTTCCCGGAAAGAGAGTGTCTGTTTTCTGTGGACTTCATTGCTAATACTTTTGGTAAACACTTACATTTATATGTTCGTTGTTCAGCCGTTTTGTACAAGTATACATCCACATTTGGTATCTAGAAAGAGCAACTATTGTTAGTTTGTTTCATGTGCAGTTTAAACGTAAGCATTTGCCAAATTTATCATTTTTTGCATCCACAGTCACATATATATCTGTTATGTAGAACCTGGTTGCCAGTACATCTTACTGGTGTGCCTTCAGTGATAACTACTACTTTATATTCTTAACTGTCTTTGCTATTTGTTGTCTCTATTCAAATCATTGATAATAATAATAATAATGCAGGCTAATTGTTATGATTTTATGTACAGTATGCAAGCTTGTCTCATCAGTGAACATGTTATGATCCATCCTCTGAGATACACACAGTATCAGGTATAAACGATATACATTTTTAATTCTGATTCTTATATTATTCATTCTATTTGTGATTAATATCACATATATACAGGCAAACATTTGACTATACTGATGATAATCCATCTTATAATATACACACGCTATATGTAGCATAGACAACATAATTATGTACATACAAATGATAATAATGCGTAGCACATGGCATGCAATTACATAGGCACGTAAGTACATAACCATGATATCATATAGCATATATAATAATTATACATACGTACATAACTACATGGATCGTTGTGGTATCCGGGCTGCAATATGCGTAATGAAAAGCTATTGCTACAACACTAAAATATAATATTAATAAAAGTTATCTTTCAGAGTAGATCTATATACATCTAGATGATCTGAGCTATAATTAATAGGTGTACACATACGTCATTCATAAGAGGCCATATAATAGTTTATCCCAGCCTACAACTCTACATTTTGGGTGAATAGAAATTCTCTACATACTTGTGGGTGGGAAATCTACAAGCCAAAGATACTGATCTTGTTTGAGACGCTCTGGATTGTTAAATAGTTTTTATAAGTTAATAGTTACTGTTGATGATGAAGTACTGGAATAATTGTTTGAGTTTGTATCTGATGTTGATATATACTCCGTATAATATAGGTAAGAAACTTTATTGTTCTTGTCAATCATACAAACTCAATTATATATGATTATGTAGTAGAGCAAACATGACATGTTTGCTATATATATCATGTTTATGAACACGATTATGTGAATCACCTCTCAACAGCTACAGGATGCAGTAGTCAATCATTATCTTCATACAATGAATCTAGTTTCAGTGGTGGTGAATTTAGTAGTGGAATACAACTCTTGATCCCATCATGGAATTTCACATGTCAGGGAACTATTACTAGCTGGACTGCTCATGTCACTGGTGATACATCAATTGCTGATCTTTTTGAGTTACAAATATTTGAACCTGATTCTGTTGAAGATGGAGTGTATCATGCTGTATATGGAAACTTGTACCGAGGAGATAATGCTCAAGACAGTATGATCACTGTACCAGTTGATAATGTTCAAAATATCCCTATACCAATCAGACCTGGATATATTGTTGGAGTGTACATACCTCCTAGTGTTGCAAATAATCTCAGTCTGTTATATGAAGACACAGGAGATACAGATGTGTATTACTGGGAGAATATTGAGAATAGAACATGTGATTTCTCATTATGTAGTGGAAACGTTATGAAAAATATCAACCCTCTCATTGGATGGACATTTAGTAAGTTGTAACTAATTTTAGCAGTTGTAATAATTTTGTTTTGTTTCTATTTCAGTAAATACATCCGTTACAAATTTTGAAACTAATCTTGGTATTCGAAAACAAAACACAATGTACTGCACTGAAGTAGAAGTATCAGATTGTGTAAATCCAACTGTACTGCCCAGTCCTACTTCCTCAAGCTATTCATCATTTTCACTCATCACATCATCTCAAGACTTTATTTCATTAAGTATCACAGGTACAATATCCACTGTTAGTATAGCAACAAGCATGTCTAGTATAATATCAACATCAAGTTCGTTATCCTCAATATCGAGTTTTTCATCTTCAATTTTATCTTCATTAACAAGTTCTTCTTCTTCCTCCTCTCTTTCCTCTTCTACAACCTCCGAAGCATCTTCATCTCCCACTTCTCCTCCAAAAAGTGCTACTCCACTTTCATTTTTGACTCCTGAATTGACTGCTGTACTCTGTGTTGTATTCTTCTTAATCCTAGTTGTTCTTATACTAGCTTTGTCTGTTTGTATCTGCTGTTTTCTAAGACGTAAACCAGTGGCAGAGGTATCTATTACTCAAGCCTTTGATAATCCAGATTACAATGGTGAGAATATAAGAATAAATTTTCTTTTCTGAATGATCTCTCTGTTTATCATTTATCTATCTATCTATCTATCTATCTATCTATCTATCTATCCATCCATCTATCTATCTATCTATCTATCAATTTATATTTTTTTCGAATTATTGATAGATAGACAGTTAAATTCTATTGGCTTGCAGTGTATACACTGCCATGTCGTGTAAACAGACATACACCTCTATCGTAGATAGTTTCAGTAGTTAGACACATTCAGTCAACATTGATGATAATAAACATGAATGAATGTAGTGATTTCTTGATGGTCTATAAATTGGTCTATCATTCAAATAGTAAACAAGATTATTATTTTTAGATCCCACAACTTCAGTCACAAGCAAACAAGTGTTTTGTGTATATATTCATGTAGCAATGTAGCAACTGTGTTTTGTTGGTTACACTATAAACAAAGTCAAAGCTATTCTCACATCATTCCATGGTAATAAGACTTGTGTGTGTACATCAAACTAATGAGAGAGTACATATAAGCTATCATTCTATAGCACAACACTTAAATGTTATGTCTACTGTGTACCATACTTAGAGATGCTTAACTCATTGATGATTGAGTGTAACCTAAACATGCCAGGAACTATGAGAATCATACAAATTTATAATTATAAATTTATAATTCACAATTTAATCTAATGCTTAGAAGCACACATTACATTAATCACCTTAATACATATATGTTTACAAACCTCAGTATACTCACAAGCTTATGAGTGGTGCTCATAAGCTCCTGGTATATTCAAGTAGAGATTGTTCTTAGTTTATATCTGTGTGTGATTATTAGTAATTGTTTGTATACAAATAATGACTTTGATGTCTATTAAATCTCCTGTGACTGAAGTATAGATGTTAAAAGTTATTTGTTGGAATGATGCTTCAAAAAATGAGGCTACTGTTACATTTGGCAGCTGGTCTAATAACTAAATGTATTCCACAAACCATATTAGTACTTTGATGCTACCATGACGTTTCTGTCTGATGTCTGACTATAGGATAGTACATGGTTACCAACATAGTTGCCAACATAGTTACCAACATGACATATGAAGGATGTTTTATCTGATAAACCTTGTATGAGGAAGTTTTGATGAATCTATACCCTTATGTGTATCACATGCCATTAATACTGAGCCATAATTATAATATTAATAAGAAGTTCATCAATGTTATGATTGTGCTCCATATGTGTGTGACTTATAATGTGATTTGTGTGCAGGTGTAAATGAAATAGTGGATGATAATTGTTTAACTAATAGTCAACTAATTGAATCTAAAATTCAGATGCTCTCTCTCTCTCTGTCTGACTGTGTCTGTGTCTCTCTCTCTCTCTTCCTCTCTCTCTCTCTATCTATCTATCTATCTTTCTATCTTTGTCTTTATGTCTGCTTCCCTCTCTATCTCTCTCTCAGGAGTCATATCAATGGGCTCAGTGAAAAAACCAACAGAATCAGTGAACACAATTTCCTCTTCACTTTATACACACAAACAATCTGAGACAACATTCCTTTCCCCTTCACCACCTCCAGAATTTGATGACGATCACTATTATCCACACAGCTCATTACAAAGTCACACAGTGTCTCAGATAAACACTCAACGAACAGGAGTGTACTCACCACCACCAAACACAACCACTACATCATCCAACAATCGTTTGAGTGGAAGTTCAAATTCACATGTTCCTCCGCCATCAATACTTTCATCTTTTGATAGTAATAAAGCAATATATGCCGTACTAGAGCCGGATTCTGGAAAAACTGGAAATAATGTGAATTCTGAAGTCTATTACTCTCTTCCTCCTTCTGAAGTTAAAACTAATGAACAAATTCCTCAGCCTAGCATTTATGATGTAATCAATGAACATCCACCTGAGGTGCCTCCATCCATAGATCCGGAATTTTTTCCAGGATATGATCAAATTAATGTGCCTACAAATAAAGTAAGTCTTACTAATTGTGTTTGAAACTTGCTTTATTCACTTAGTGTTTTTATTGCAGTCTGCTACCATAGCAACCCCAAGATCATATCCAAGCCATCAGAAGACTAAAGACGTTGATCCTACAATATATGCATATGTACCTACGGAGGTAAGCAATTAGTGATGGAATCTTGTATCTACAACTTGTTTTTCTGTACTTGTTATAATTTTGGTAGTTATAGTATTTAAGTGAGAAAGAATTTAGAAATGACTTGTGTGGTACACTTGTGGTTTGTAATAAGATCCTTTGAAGATATAACAGTTTATATAAAATAATTATAATTAATGAATTGCCAGTTAAATTTTGTAATTTAAGACATGAAAATACTGCAATCTGATTGGCCCTTTTTTTACTGCACAGGATTATGTTACTTATTCACAAGGGAAATGACTCTAGAGTCTACATTCTTAGTTTTATATGATTTCTGTAGAGTATTCCAGTTTAGTGAATGTCTGTTAACTGATGAATGCTTTATGTGTGTGGGAGTAGGACAACTGAACTTCCTATTGATTACAAAGAGAATACACATATCTCTATCCCAAACATGTTTGAACATCTGTCATACAAACTCATCTACAATCCCAAAGCAATGCCAAAATTATATCAACATCATTTATACTATATCCACATTCCAATGTTTACCCTCATTCTCATTCTATAGGAACAACGCAAGATAATGCAATGGAGATATGAGATGCCAATAGTGAGATTAAGTATATTATACATAAACTAACATCATACCAAATTCACCAGCACATTCATTTCATATAATATCAAAGTATAGACTACCACAACAGAAACCAATACATAAATTAATACGCTATCTAATGGTTTACTAACAGTGACAATAGCATGTAATACTAATGTATTAGTACTAGTATCATCAGATCAATACACTATCGTTACTATAGAAGATAGTGTGCTAGTACTAATACATTATCATTACAAGCTCTTATCACTGTTAGTAATAAAAGATAGTGATAATGCTAGTACTAATACATTTGTATCACATGAGTTTGTCACATTAGCTGTTGTCACTATTACACAGTGATGGCTTTCTATAATCTTATACTAATCTCATTATAATATCAATACACTATCAATACATCAATACACTCACTACCCAATGTATTAGTACATGCAATACTAGTGTATTAGTAATCAGTATACATCAATAATCAATGACAACACCATGTATTACTAATGTCATTAGTGTCAATACATCAGTATACTATTGTTAATACACCTTTTAATATACATAGTAATACAGTATATAACTTTAGTATAATAACATTAAACCATAATTATAACAGTGATGTCCATATATTGATACAAATGTTTATATACAAAGTGAAAATGGACATTTAGCCATATAAGTACTGTTATACCTGATAACTTTCCCTGTTGTATGGAACAAAGGGGGAAATGTGAATTAATTGTCGTGTATTGAATATCTGAATAGCTTATATGGAAATAATATTATTATACTACTAAATCACAAATCAGGCAACAATCTATTATTGTTTTTTAATTCTAACTGAAATTTATAACTTTACGTGGCCACAACTGTCATACAAAATAACACTGCAGTGTATGTTATAGTGTTATAAAGCTAAAACCCTTTTCAGAAGGCGTTTTGACTTATAGCTAGATTACAAGTCTACTGTAATAACTATAACTAACTAAAATAAAATAGTAATAATGGGCTTAGTTAACTAAAACTAAAACCTGTTTAGTAAGCCTAATTAATTAAACTATAACTAAACTAAAGTATACTATAAATCAAAAGTGGTTATTATTGTCATAATAAAACAACACTACTGAATGTATGTTAATTTATTATGAATGATAGTTATTACAATCATGTTTGCTTCTCCACAGCCTTATCATAAATAATCATTTCTCCTCTTAATTTAGCAAACTCACACCCACATAACATACATATATATACATATACACATGTTCAGCATATTATCATATAAATATCCTTATTTAGGATATTGCATATGATAAACTCAAATTCTTTGAAGAAAAACATACATTTTGGGCACCTGCCACTACTACTAGTGGATTATATGAACAGCTGGCCTCAAATAAATATAGAGAGATACCACAAGCTGACATTCAGTGAGTAAAACTACTAGAGGCTATATGTACATACACACACACACACCCACATACATACATACAAACGTACATACATACCTACATACATACATACATACATACATACAAACGTACACATGCATACATACACACATACATATATACGTACAAACATACATACATACATACATACATACACACATACATACACACATACATACATACATACATACATACACACATACATACACACACACCCATACATACATACAAACACACATACATACATTGATGCATAAATACCTACACCCCCTACTTTATGAAAAATGTCTCTCCCACTCCATATATGGAAAGATTAGGACAAACAGAGTCACCAGTTTACATAATGATAAGATAACACAACCTATACTTTGTATAATCACTATACACATAACTTTACCAGTAAAGTATTCTCTTGGGATATTCAATCATACATACACCCATTTGATGACAGAAGCATTTAAAATATGAGTTGGCGTTTACATATATATGTTTTCATTAATTAACGAAGAAGTCATAACTATTATTTTAGCTTACAATAGATTTTTCAATAGATGATAGCAACACATGTGTATATGGGATTGGGTGTTTATATTGACTATAAATATCACCATGTTTAGAATTTAACAACAGAATGTATATACATAATTATACATAACATATATACATACATACATACATACATACATACACACATACATACATATATACATACATACATACATACATACATACATACATACACACATACATACATATATACATACATACATACATACATACACACATACATACACACATAAATCATACATACACACATACATACATATATGTACATACATACATATATACACATACATACATACATACATACATACATACATACATACATATATACATACATGCATGCATGCATGCATACATACATACATACATAGACACACACATACATACATATATACATACATACATACATACATACATACATACATACATACATACATACATACATGCATGCATGCATGCATGCATACATACATACATACATAGACACACACATACATATATATATACATACATACATACATACATACATACATACAATGTTCATTTACTCATTGGCAGTTTATGAACATGTTGACAGCATTTTAAAAAAGTACTATATCCAAAAGTCATCTGCTATATATAGTGCACCTCACATTAGAGTAACAGGTTATTTAATTTCAATTGCTAATTTATAATTGACAGCACTCTATGGATTCCAAGAATATTTCAACATGTCTTTGTTGTAGATAGTTCAAAGGACAGTTTGTGTTGATAGTATCAATATCAAAGCAACTATAATACTAACTGTACAGAAAGGATTGCCAGATAATTGTTTGAACAAAGGATGTAAGAAACATAACTAGCTGCTATACTACAACCAAATTATAAGCTAACCACAATATCAAAGCTAATGTCAGCTGCAACTATAATACTAACTGTACAGAAAGGATTGCCAGATAGTGTATAGAAACATCACTAGCTACTATACTACAACCAAATTATAAGCTAACCACAATATCAAAGCTAATGTCAGCTGCAACTATAATACTAACTGTACAGAAAGGATTGCCAGATAATGATAGAAACATCACTTGCTACTACACTACAACCAAATTATAAGCTAACCACAATATCAAAGCTAATGTCAGCTGCAACCATAATACTAGAAAGGATTGCCAGATAATGTATAGAAACATCACTATCTACTACACTACAACCAAATTATAAGCTAATCATGATATCAAAGCAATATATTACTAAATGTACAGGATGAACTGACACCTGTTGGGACAGATGAATATATAGAAAAGCTTACAACTATATATTACAACATTAGAATTATATACCAAATTAATATTCACAATATCAAAGTAATGTAATACTTAGAACAACTGACATTATTAGTTGGAAATATGACTATACAGTATTACACCTTAGTACTATTCTATCATATGCAAACTTACACATTACTATGATTACAGTACAAAGTAGTACTATAGTACTACTTAGAAGTACAGTTGACCTTATTAAAGTGTAGATCCCATCATAGTATGTAAACGTAAATAAAGTCAGATATTGTATATAATACTTACAACTATATTACAACATTAGATTTAGGTATTGATTTCAATTTCTAATAGAATTGCAACAACGCTTGGTCAAGGACAATTTGGTTCTGTTAGTAAAGGAAGTTGGAAATCACCAGATGGTAGACATGATGTGGCCATTAAAATGCTTAAACCTAACGCAACTGAAGATGATCGACTCAAACTGTTACAAGAGGCAGCCATTATGGGTCAATTTACTGATACGTATGTTGTAAAGCTCCTTGGAGTTGTTACTGTTGGAGATCCTGTAAGTATGTATGTATATATGTATGTATGTATGCATGTATGTATGTATATATGTATATATGTATGTATGTAGCATGTATATATTTATATATGTATGTATATATGTATGTTGTATGTATATATGTATGTATGTGTGTATGTATGTATGTATGTAAACTATGTATAAATATATACATATATATTATATACACACATACATTAATACATACATACACACATACATACATACATACATACATACATACATACATACATACATACATACATACATACCTACATTAATACTTACACTGCAAAATAAAATTGCTAGTTTAGTGGTTAGTTCAGTTGCAAGGAATAGTGGAAAATGTAATTTAATAGGTCGTGTAGGTTATATCTGCATGGTGATATACATGTAATTATAATTCAATTTCCTTATTCTGACTAATAGTTCTTCTAAGAAGCAGAATAATTAAATCATTACAAAAATTGTATAATATGTATGTATGTATGTATATATGTATGTATGTATGTATGTATGTATGTATGTATGTATGTTAGTATGTATATATGTATATATGTATGTACATTGTATGTATGTATGTCTTGCTTTATATTAGGTAATGATTATACTGGAGTACATGGTACGAGGTGATCTCAGGTCATACTTGCGTAGTATTAGACCAAAGTAAGTAAATTGATTAATTACTATTTATTTGATGTCTAGTACATGTACACATATACATTTGTAATAATGTCCTAATTTAGAAAAAAGCATTGAGTCACTCCATCAACAACTTAACAAATTAAGATATACATGTGTATATACAATTATTTAATTTCCTGATTTGATTAAATTATTATATGATTTAGTATGTTATACAATGTGTACAACAATGTTGTATAGTAATGTATATAATGTGTATGGGTATGTGTATGCCTACGTGTGTATACGTGTGTGCATGTTCGTGTGTGTGTGTATGTGTGTATATTTATGTATGTGTATGTGTGTGTTTGTCTATGTATGTATGTGTAAGTGTTTTTGAGTGTGTATGTGATATTTGTGTATGCTTATATACATGTATTTGTACACATGTATGTGTATTTGTGTATGTGTATGTATGTGTACGTGTGTATATATGTGTAATTGTGTGTATGTGTGTATTTGTGTATGTGTATAACCATGTATTTGTACACATGTATGTGTATGTGTATGTATGTGTACACATGTGTATTTGTGTATATGTATTAGTGTTGTTTTAGTTAACTATAATTATAACTAAAACCTCTTTTAGTAAGATATTGTGATTTTTAGTTAACTGAACTGTAACTAAATTACAAGTCTACTGCAATAACTATAACTAACTAAAATGAAAATTGGCCATTAATGGCCACTTTAGTTAGTTAACTAAACCTAAAACCTTTTTAGTAACCCTAATATTACCTTAGTTAATTAAACTATAACTGAACTAAAGTGTGTGTGTGTTAGTGTGTGAACTGTTGAAACTTGTTATAATTATGTATATTAGAATTTAGTGACATTCTTTTCTTTTATAGGCATGGCAAATGGCAGTCCCCACCTCCTGGTCTACCAAAGCTGTTGCTGAAATTCTGTCGTGACATAGCACGTGGAATGCGCTATCTTTCCCAAAAATCATTTGTGCATAGAGATTTAGCAGCAAGAAATATCCTCCTCTCTTCGGACCTCACATGCAAGGTAGAAAAAATCACCAATGAACATATGACCTTATCAAATAAGTCTCTGTTAGCAGAACTTTCAATATCAACATGTGGTTTTAAATTCAATTAAATTGTTGAATTCAATGCATGTTATAGTGATAGTAATTTGATGAGGAAGCCAGCTTATAACCATATAATCAAATCCTTTTGTCTAAATATGGTTACAGGCAGCTCTTTTGTTTATGACATTCAGCAAACAAAACAAGGAAGTACAGTATGGATAACATCTATTCACATCAAACATTTACTATTTCCTCACACTCACGCTCACACTTTCCTACTGCTTTCCCAATCAATGCCTGTTGCCATAGGGAAAAAATTCTTTCCTCTTTTATCACTATGACCATTTTTTATGAAACATATTTTATTTGTTCTTTCTCAATGACATTTGTCTGCCATTTGCTTCATTTTATAACCTATACAATGCCCTCAGGTGGAACAATTTGTACCAGTTCCTATTTGTACCAGTGCACATACCTGCTTACACATAACACTCGTAATATGACTAAGTATGTAAGATAATATAATCCTTAAATAATTATTTATACAACATGTAATGGACGATCTAATATATGTTCATAGAGATGAAAGAGGTAAGAATTGTTTCCCTACGGCAACAGGCATTTCCATGGCAGTGAATTGATATATATATCAATTCACTGCCATGGAAAGCAATCATAGGGATTGTCCTCGAGGCTATAAGCTTCACATTGTTTATTTTTACAGATTGGTGATTTTGGAATGGCTAGAGATTTGATGGAGGATGAAAATAACTATTATAAATCAAGTGGAGGAATCATACCAGTTAAATGGACTGCTCCTGAGGTAAAGAGATTTACATAGCACACAGTACACAGTTCACTCACAATGTTGTTTCAGTATGACAACAATGACCACATGTAGTTATATACTGTATAGTTTTATCAAATTATATACAGTTACAGTTTTAGTTAATTAAGTTATGCTTACTAAAATGGTTTAGTCATTATTAGCCAATTCCTAGTATTTAGTTATAGTTGTAACAGTAGATCTTTTATCTAGATAAAAATGCATTTATTAAAGTAAAGTTAAAGTATTGTAACATACTCTATATAGGCATATTTAATACCAGCATGGTATCTCAAAATGTAGTTATAATTAACTTAAACTTGCTAGTAGGCACTTATTTAGTTATACATATATATATAGTAGATCTATTATCTAGATTAAAATGCATTTATTAAAAAGTAAAGTTAAAGTATTGTAACATACTCTATATAGGCATATTTAATACCAGCATGGTATCTCGAAATGTAGTTATAATTAACTTAAACTTGCTAGTAGGTACTTATTTAGTTATATATATATATAGTAGATCTATTATCTAGATTAAAATACATTCACTTTTAGTTATTGTTGCAGTTAACCAAACAAACAATGACATACGTTCACTTTAGAAGTGGATGTTTGTTTGGTAATACATGTATGTTTAGTTTTCATAATAATTATACATATTATGTAGTTTTTAATAATGCACCACTGAATAGTCATATAAGTATAATCCATATAAATTATGTCATTATTATTAGCATCAATTATTATTGCGAGATCTGCTTGATCATTATTGTAATACTAGCTTGTGTTACATCATTGAAAGCTTTTTGATATCTATTATTATTGAGAAATACGCATTTTCGTTGAAGAGATGAAATGCTCGAATGTAAATGTATTGATATTGGTGGATAACTAAAGTCATTGTTGGTATATACATGTCACCATTGTACCATACATCACAGTACAGTGAGGTGACTTAGAAACCAACATATAGAATAGAAACATTGATATCCTGGAATGTGTTAAAGGCCTCACAACAGAGCTTTTGATAAGCTCATATGGTACACCATTGGCTCCTTATTTGGTGTTGCATAGTTTTCTCTAGGGGCCAGATGGTGTTGTTAATTATGATTAAATTATCACTAACAGCATTAACTGTTTGCTATTTGGCACAAGATGTATTCCCCAATGACACACACACTAACCACTGTTGAGCCAATTTGTCCATGGTTTAAAAACTCTGCCTTACAAGCTTCAACCATATTACAAACTTGGACACAAACCTCAGTTTTGCATTTTGATATAAGATCCATTAGTGTAACATTATATACAAAGAGACTTTAGGTTTTATCTCAATGATTTCATAACATTCAATGAAAATAATATATATTACTTTCCTGCAGTCACTAAGGTCTATTTTATATATTGTATGGAATGAATAATTTAAATGAATTACCAGCCTCGGAGAGAACAATGAACCCATCATATAGACTAAGTCATCAGTGGTTTTTATAGTTGTAGTTATAGTATTGTAGGTCTTTTCACAAACTCTGTTCCATATCATTGTGTAATGGAGACTTTGGATAAGGCTGGAAATAATGCTAGAGTACTGTCTCAGTTTTGCTTCATAGTCGATAATTTATACACTTGTATGTGTATTTTGTCTTTCTATCTTGTTTATCTGTTTGTCTGTTCTGTGTTTATTTATAGGCCCTGAACTATAAGAAATACACAACAGCCAGTGATGTGTGGAGTTATGGAATGGTACTATTTGAAATATGGAGTCTTGGACACAAACCATTTAGTGAACTCTCTAATCCTATTGTTAGTTATTATAAGCAAATCAGGACATGTTTTATGATGTGTATTTTGCTATTCACAGGTTATAGCTCTTGTCAACAGTAAGCATTGCCAAGCTCCACCCCCTGGTTGCTCAAAAACTATGTATCAATTAATGGTTGAGTGCTGGTGAGTAAAAACACTGACATTATATGAACATACTTACAAAAATCGATCATTTGGATGGAAGCGATCACTTACTTGCGTTTAACTTGAATGCTCGCTGAGTTTGTATTATAATATTGTGTACCCTGGCCCTTTTTCTAATAATAACTTTGAAGATAGTGTGAAGAAACTAATGTCTAATTAAAAGACACTTTGCTTCTCTGGTTGCTAATGACATCACATCTTGTTTATGATATCTGGCTGTCATGATGCTTTCACTTTATACCGCTGTTGAATACTAGTTGAAACGCCTGCCTTTCTGTTATAATGTTTTCATGACTAGTAAATTAAATTAACCTTATATGCTCATAAATGCTTTGCTAATCTTGCCTCACAAATGCTAAATTCTGATTAATAAGGCTGAAAGAGGAAAGTAAAAAATGCTTGTGGTCACTAGGAATTGAACCCAGGGCCACTGACTGGGTTCAATTCCCAGTGACTACCAGCATTTTTCACTTTCCTCATTCAAACTTATTAATTAGAATTTAGTATTTAAATGCTCCATTTTGTTTTGGCATCTAATGATTATTTTCATAATTATATTAATTAATAATTTATACAAAACTTTTGAATTGCGAGTGCTTGCAAATTGATTTAATTCCTATTTTTGCAAAGACTGTCACTTATGTCTTCTTGATTAACTCAATCCTTTATAGTAGTCCTACCCTTCACATATTCATTTCTTCCTCTCTTAATCTATGAAATCAAATGTCTCCCATTCATACCTCCTCTTAATCCTCACCATCCTTCAAATAACCTGACTTTCCAATCTACTTCGATTATACGATTGTTTTTCCGCAGGAATCCGGAACATTCTAAAAGACCTCCATTCAGCAGTATAGTTGTTTACTTAGAATCATCAGATGAAGATCTACTGAAATGGAATGAAGGTGATCGTATAGTTGGGAGGAATGCACATATCCTTGGAGCTTCATTGGAAGAATCAAGTGACTTGTTTATTAACTTACAAAGAGTGTATCAAAATGCAATGCTTAAAGAACAAGACAGAAAAAGATCAAAGAGCAATGTTTGAAGTTCTCTCCTTGCTTATGTCTTTAATTCTTTCTGTTATTACGAAGATTTGTAAGCATTTGTTAAAATACAGTCCCTTTTTATATACATGTGAATAAATAGTTTTTAACTTCTATAATAATACTTAACTAATATACTCACCATAAATAATTTTGTATATTGTTATATAGTATAATTTATGGATCTAGTTGTATATTGTTATATAGTATAATTTATGGATCTAGTTTCTATCTTTATGTACCATAATTATATTGCGTGCAATAATTATTGTGTAAATAAATTATTATTGGACAGGACAAGTATGTGTTTAGAGACGAAATATTTTAGATTAAGAAAGGAGAGATGCTTTACTTCCTATTCTCTGATCATCATGATACGAGGACACTGAAGAATGAAATGAAACTGTGCTGTCTCTTCCACTGTCAGGAGCTGAAGTAATCGATGTGTTGCTTCCTCGTATTTTATTATTTCTTGTCCAGTTTAAATGTGGACTTCCACTGAACCGCCTTTCTCTGTTAACAAGTAAAACTTGTTTGTATGTATGTTGCAAGTTTTTGTAAAGTTCGCTAACGTCTTGATGGGATACACCAATTATATGAACAATGGGAGATACTGAAAGATCACTGTCTGACCAATGAAGCAGTTCACTGTTCGATTGACTGAGATACAAAGAAATTTTATCAAACTTTGGTCTTTTTGAATGTTCTGGATTCCTGTAAGTGTGATAGTCACATGATCTCATGTAATATGTACATAAGAGTATAACTCACCAACAGTTAATCATTAATGTGTATATTGCTTTTGGAAGACCAAATGAAGGTGGGTGACATAATCCAGTGAATGCCAGGGATACCATCTGTAATGTAATGAAATTATTCGTAATAATATATCATTTGAGAGAATAATGATCACAATCATTTATTTGACTCATATACATACATGTTGCTGATGTAGATGTTTGTATGCTTTATTATTAGTATTATTTTATTTAGGGTTTTAGGCTGGTATTCCTAAAACAATAAAACGTAAAATGAAGCGTACAATTTTACATGTATGTAATACTAAACAGAAGATGACCATTACCATTACTAAAGATTCCAAACCAATATTGTTTAAATTTACTCATAAGTAATCGATATACAAAATGGCATCTAGCCCTCCAATTAATAATAGCATCATTCTGGTATTAACCGTATTGATACATCCACTCACATCACTATTTGAAAACCCAGCAAAAGGTTTAGCTCCAAGACTCCATATCTCATAAAGCAGTATTCCGTAACTCCATACATCACTATCAGTAGAGTATTTGTTGTACAGAAGAGCCTAGGACACGAAAAAATCATGATTATATTAAACTATGTGAGTCATATGACCAGCTCAGAATCATAGTAGACTAACCCAAAATCAACTACTCCATATTGCAGAAAAATACATCAATTATCTGATATACTCCACTACCAAATATTTTTGATTTCTTTAAGTGAGAGTTAGATTAGTGTTGTGTGGGCTAGTCCACTATGGCTCTCTGCCCTTTATATATGTTATGCATAAGGATGCGAACAAGATTGGGATGTTACATTAGTTACAACTAACCACTTCCATATAACAACCCTACATAAGTTGTGCTTTTCTTTATACTCTAGCTATACGTATAGGGTTGCTATATGGAAGTGGTCAGTTTAAATTTGTTACTAAGGTACCATGACTATCATCCAAATCATGTTCATGTGCTTCTTCAATGTTGATATTTGTACATGTAAAATAGTCTGAGGAGCAATTGTGTTCTTCATACCTCAGGTGCTGTCCATTTTATTGGTATTTTTCCTCCTTTTGATTTGTAATACTCATCAATCAAATCTCTAGCCATTCCAAAATCACCTATCTGTTGAATAAAACGTAAGATGTATCATAACTGCTGTGTGTAGGATAGTCTCATGTACTAATAGAAAATCTACCAACATTTTAACTTGATTCTCTCCAGTGCTTTTCCTACCTCCTCTAATAAAGTACAGCACAAAGATTAATGGATTCATAAACAAATTTTTTTTTGGGGGGGGGGAGGGGGGGATTTATCTTTTTTTTTTTAATTCCTGCACCTGAAAAAAAACTCTTAAATTTGTAGAATTCCACATATTCATTCCTGAAATATAATCCGCAGACAACAGCACAGGCCAAATTATGTGGGTTATATTTAGACTAAGGATGCTTTCTATACTGCATTTATCAACTGAATGGCTTTAATTGCATATGTATGACAACTCTATTACCATAGTTACAGTGTTTACTATTAGGCACTAGTTTATAACATCCTATATCTCAAATATGACACATAGCAATGTTACAACATGGTAATAGGCTATGAATATAAAGATCTTCCATACTCTTGTTGGTGTGGTTTTAAAGATACTGATTTAATTCCTGAATCATATCCCAATTTATAACATACTTTACAAGTAAGTTCATGATTGAGTAATATATTCCTAGCAGCGAGATCTCTGTGTACAAAACATTTCTTTGACAAGTGTTCCATACCAGACGCAATCTGGCGGGCAAATTTCAAAAACAATCGCTGAAGTGGATCTTGTTCTCTTGGGTCTGGTCTGTAAATGAAATGAATGTAAAGAGAGAAAGACATTGAAATAATATATACGTACGTTGGATTTAGTCTCCTCAAGTAGGTCAAGAGATCACCATTTGATAGTAGCTCAAGAACAATCATATTCTATAAAAATGTTTATAGTTATCACGATAGCACACAAATTAATTTAAAATTAAATATCTAGGATTTTTATTGAGGGGGAGGGGGAGTTTCAGTGTTATGTTACATTAACATAATACAATACAAAAAGGAAATATTACATAGGGTCGTGATAGGGGCCTATTGGTATTAACTCAGGAATATGAATATTAGGTGTCATTCTCACTGTTTTTAAATTTATCTTGAGTGTTGAAGGAAAATGCTATTAAAAGTATAAATGGAATGTAGTGTTTAATTATGTTTGGTGAGCATTAATTACTGAATATGGATGTACTCAGCAGTACCTGACAGGTAGTGGATCATATTTCAGTAGTTATAATTACTCAATTAGCACCTATTCTATATAGTAATGTTTATAATATAACGTGTTCTGTTTTAACGACAATAATGACTATTTTTAGTTGTAGTTATAGCATGCTTGAGTTTTCAAAATTGTTATGTTAAATTAACTAATTAATAAAAGGTAACTAAAATCCCCATTATTAGCCAATATTTGTTTTATTAGATATATATATTTATTGCAGTATCACATAGGGGGGTCCATCTATTGGTACTCCCTCGGGAACACTATACATATTAGGTGCCATTCTGTGAGATGAAAACCCTAGTTTTTAATCATCACTTTTTTAAAATAAAAAGTTAGCTAAATATATTTTGAATGTCAGCACCAGGACCTGAAATATTCACATCATCAATTAATTGATAAAACGTAGGGGGAGAGATTCGTCCCCTTATCCCCAACCCCAGTTAGAATAGAACCCTAGTTGTTGTTTTAAAACAGCAAGGAAACTAACCGGCTCTCCGACAGTTACTACTCCATGAAGTCGAACAATATTCGGATGAAAAAATTGACCCATAATTGCTGCCTCTTGTAAAAATTTAACTTTGTCTGTCGAACTTGATCCTGTTTTGAGTATCTTCACAGCAATGTCTAAACATCTATCCTGAAAATTCCAGACCCCTTTGTAAACTGATCCAAAGTTACCAGAACCAAGTTGTTCAGTTATCCTAGAATGAAAATAGTATATTTATTATACTATGATAATGCACATATTTCAGTGCTAGTACTACTTTGTAACTAAAATAAGGCATTGTGGATTTTAGTTAACTGAACTACAACTAAATTACAGGTCTACTGTAATAACTATAACTAACTAAAATGGCAATTGTTTAGCACTTTTAGTTTGTTAACTAAAACTAAGCCATTTTAGTAAGCAGTAAGCCTAATATTAATCTAGTTAATTAAACATAGCTATAACTAAATGTTTGAGAATCCAAGCATACTATAACTATAACTAAAAGTGGTCATTAGTGTCATAATAAAACAACATTAATGTACATGTATGTACATGTACATATATTTATATACATATTTAACATAGATACATTTATGTATATACGTAGGAGGTGTGTGGTAAAGTGTTACAATATCATAATAAGTTGGATGTATTTGAGATGGTACATAATCTTCACTTACAATTTGAATTAACGAGATACTAATTCATTTCAAAAACTACAAGCCTTAGTACTACATCCAAACAGGTATCACATGTTTGTTTGTACATGTGTATATATTAAATGTACATGTATGCATGTGTGTATGTATGTATGTATGTATGTGTGTATGTATGTATATATATATATATATATATGTATGTGTGTATGTATGTACATACATACATACATGTACATACATATATGTAATATTTATGTACATGTGGATGTATGTATGTATGTATGTATGTATGTATGTATATATGTATGTATGTATGTAAATACATACATACATATATAAGTGTATATGTAGTCAATGCATGTTGTATTGTAACATTACTTATTATATAGAATAGATATATAATTGGATAATAATTAATTTAATTACAACTACTGAAATATGATCCACTACCTGTCAGGTACTGCTGAGTACATCCATATTCAGTAATTAATGCTCACCAAACATATTTAAACCCTACATTCCATTTCAACATTCTGACCATAACTTTTAATAGCATTTTCCTCACAATATACCTTATTTGAATAAACTAAATTATGAATAAACAGCTCTTCATTCATAATGTAGATTTTACTCAAATAAGGTAATAATTATTATATAAAAGTTGGATATGGCAACAACTTATAATGCTACCAACACTTCTCCTTCCTTTGACTTACTGAATTTCTTCTTGTGGTATTTCTCGATATTTTTTCGCAGATAGTTGCGTGTACAACCCATTTTTGGTTACCGCGGGTAACCAGTACTTATCACTCTGTTCAAAGAATTGTAGCTTATTGTAAGAATGTATTTGTTGCTACGAAAATGAATAAATATGGATCAGTGTCTTGTCTTGTATCATTAACGGTTATAACTTACCACAAAACATTCAGATGAACTATTGCTTGATTCTCTTTCGTCCTGTAGAGAAGAGAATATAAATATTGATTTGTACTTACTCTTGCAGCAAACATCAGATTCATACTCTTCACATTACCTTTCTGAATCAGTCAGTACGTTGAATGATCAAATTGACTCACTCAAAAAACTGAAAACTTGACCATCCATATATAATTTTCACACACACCTCTTAAACATATTGTACACTCCCCCCTCCTACATACCCACCCTCATATCTACACACTTCATTCCCTCCTCCACATACTCAGCCCCATACCTACACACTTCATTTCCCCCTCCTACATACCCACCTCCATACCTAGACACTTCATTCCGTCCCTCTTACACATACCCACCCCCATACCTATACACTTCATTCCCTCCTCCTACATGTCCACTCCATACCTACACAATTCATTCAGTCCCTCTTCCACATACCCACTCCATATTTACACACTTCATTCCCCTCCTACATACCCACCCCCATACCTACACACTTCATTCAGTCCCTCTTCCACATACCCACCCCATACCTACACACTTAATTCCCTCCTTTCGTATTCTTCTCTCTCTGCTATATATCAGTCTATAATACATTTTCTTAGCAATGATTACACAAATACTTTATTACCTCAGAGGGAACCAGAAGTCCATCTTCATATAAAACACTGTAGACAGGAACCTAAAAGATAAACAGATCTAGATACATTCATCAGCTTTTGTTTTGTGTAAGTATGTACTACACACATATATATTACATATAATTATTATAATATTGTATAGTGTATACTACCATCACAACCATCTCATGTGGTTAGATCTATAATATTGCATATCTGACCAAGCATACATGCTATATTGTTTATATCAGACCTCTGGCCTCATTTTTGATTTTTCTTGTTGCATAGCAGCCCTTGGCTTTGGCTCAGGCGACTATGCAACAAGAAAAATCCTCAAGGAGCTGGTTGGCAGAATTTAAACATATACTCACATTTAATTTGGAATATAATCTTATAGGTGTACTCTCCAAAGTGTATCCTCCTGGTATCTCATACGCCTCTGGATCATTGTCTCCATATTTTGAAAGAGAAGATTTATTCGACTGACAAATACCTTCATCTCTGCTGCTATCCAGTGAAGGAATACTTGGTAGCGGACTCTCTGGGGTTATTAATTGGTTCTGTTCTTGACTTGATAAATGTATTTGTAAATGATTAGTTGAATGACTTGATGTGATTGTTGGAAGGGATATATTAATATCAGATGGAACAGAAAGGTGTTTTATTTGCATATCATCAGCAGTTCGAGAGCTGCGGTAACTCCTAAGTTTCCAAGACAGCCTTTTGAGACTGAATCGGCCACTTCCACTCTCTGACAATATTGTTACTAAATAAATACAAACAATAAAATTTATTTACATACAATATAATATTATTACAATTGTTGTAGTGTGGATTCTCCACATCTGGTGGTCTAATGATGACGACACGTCTTTTTGTTTTTTTAACCAACAAAACTAGTATAATAATGGCAAGTATGATAAGGACAGTACATACAGCAACACTTGTAGCAGGTATGGAGATATAGCTTGCATCATTGGATGAGAGAGAATCATTAGGAGTTGGAATAACAGAGGAAGAACTGACTAGTGAAGTAGATAAAACATCAATGCTGGCTGATTGAGATCTGATTACAACTGTTACAAAACACTGCAGAAGTAAAGCAAGACTTGGATACTGGTTTCTGGATATATTCATCTTAGAAACAGACTATCACACACAAGTCAAGTATACAAACTTCCTTCTGTTAATTCAATGAGATGCATGAATTGTTGACACAGTTAGGTTTGGCACAAGAAACAGCATACTTAACATATACTAGGCTTCATTTAATTTGTCAAAGGCCATATAAAGTTACAATTACAATACACTTCTTACATACTACATAATTATGTCTCTTTATTGAATTGAATTTTTTGTGATAATACAGTATGTATAGATGTGTATCTATACTCAATGATGATGCAATGAGTTACTGTGAGAATAAATTGTTTACAAGCAAATACGTTCAAATAAGTAAGTGAAAGATAGAAGTGATACAAAAATACATTCAAAATTAAAATAAGGTGGTACATATTATAACAATATAACTTGGATTATAATAATAATAATTTAAAAGTTAACACTCAATTAACATGTTTATGTCACATTTTATCGTAAGTGAGTTGAAGGTCAGGAAAAAGGTTCATTCCATGATCTAGAGAGGCACCTAGAACAGTACACATATCAGCAACACTGGAGTCGTCTTCATTCCATTGAAGGAGTGTACTATCAGCTACTGTGAGATATTCCATTATATCAGAGAATTTAGGTCTCTCTGAAGGTGTATGTTGCCTAGAGGGTATACAAATAATTATATATACATATAATTTCAAAGTTTATGCTGAAAAACACTGTTTTATAACATGGATTGAATAGATATGTGTATGCACTTGTGGCTTATAATCACCTCCCCCGTGGACTCAGTGATTATACATTTGATATAGCACTCAAGGCATAACATAACATACATATATATATACATAATATATAATATATATAGTATGATATATAAACTGCATATCTCTATATTATGAAGCAAATATGTGCATGGCATATTTTTGTCAACAGTCAACATATAATTCATGCCAAGGAATAAATTACATTAAAGTGTTTTTCTACATGCCGTACATGGGTATATATAATGTTGAGTGTAAAATGTAGTTATAGAATGATGTTGCTTACCAACACTGAACCATCAATTTGTAAATTGACCTAGGGCAGCCCGGAGGTGGAGGCTGGCAATAACCTGAGTTTACTAAAGTAAGAATCTATAGATGAAATAGAAATATAAAGCATACTTCACAAACTGTGGATTCATTAAAAGGTAATAGATGGAATACAGGTTGAGTCAAATTATATTTTAGGAAATGGCATAACTAAAATGAGTACCTCGACGTTATCCACTTTTTCAAAAGGTTTATGGCCAAGGCTCCATATTTCATACAGCAACATCCCATAACTCCAAACATCACTAGCAACTGTGTACCTTCTATAGTTAATTGCCTGTAATTGATACATAAAACAAACAATTAACTCTATTTAATAAACACAAAGATATTATGCAAGGAATTTCTTTGAAGATACTCGTTAAATGTCTTTGTGTCTAAAAGTGATATACATGTCTTGTGATCATAAAGATTGCTTCAGTCCAAAATTTGTTTTAGACTGTAACTTTAAACAATAGGCTACTTCAATCATATATGGTTATGAGATGATTAAAAAGGTCTTTGTTACCTCTGGTGCTGTCCACTTCAATGGGATTTTCCCTCCCTGTGACTCGTAAATCTCATCTTGAGTAAGATCTCTAGTCATACCAAAATCTCCTATCTAAAAACATAATAGAAGCTTAAAACATCCCTTAGACATTGCCCAAACACATCGCCTTCAGCACTAGTCTAAATTCTGAATGCATCTCAACCACACACATATTTTATTATTATTGTTGTTGTTGTTATTATTATTATTATTATTATTATTATTATTATTATTATATTAACACACTCAAGCACGATATGCAAAATACCTTAACAATAATACATTTAGCAGTTACGTAATATTATCTAATATTAAATAAACAAATATGGCTTCTGATTGCTTTTATCAGTAAATGTAGATCATCTTTGTGGTGTGGATGATCATAGTGTTGCAAATAACTTCGAAGCGCAAGGTATAAACCACAAGTATAATCACTAAGTAGTTTTAAGAATTATTGTCTAGTCACTTATAATTAAGTCTGTTCACATTAATGTTGACCTCAAAATACGGATGTGACAATAGATCATATAGTTAATTGTAATAAGGTGTATATGATTATACTTAAACTCAATAATGAAGAAATGGATTGAAAGTTGACATACACAAAAAAGATAATTGTATGAAAATGGTAAAGGTAATAAGATTGTTTTTAAAGGCTAATTGAAATGCTTTCTCAATTTTTTACACAATTTTTTTTGTAAATGATTTGAATGCATGTAAATAATAAGTTAACCATTTACATTGTGGATGTAACAAATTCTATAGAATCAGTCATTTCAAGAACCGATACAAGTGTCTGTTTTACTACAAGCAATACAAAAAGCTACAAATGATGTGAACTAGCCTGAGGCAAGGTCCATGTCTGATCTGGTGTCTCATTACATTATTTACCATAATTCGTGTTATTCAATCAGGCCATCAAATCATAACTTAAAAAATTATTAATACGTAGTTAAGAAGGTTGGTGTACATGTGGAAAGTATTTTGGAATAAAATAACAGAAAACTGACCACTCTGCTAATTTAGCTTCTCCCAGCTTGTTAGTGCAATAGTTAATTTGTACTTTTATTTTTACAGGTCTTAGTTCCTCTATTTGTTATATAAATATATACATACCTTGCATATCAGATCGTCATTTAGAAATATATTTCTAGCTGCTAGATCCCTATGTACAAACTCTTTACTGGCTAAATAATTCATTCCACAGCCAATTTGACGACAAAACTCAAGAAGTTGTTTAGGCATTGTATCTTGATCAATTGTAAGATATCTAAATCAATAAAAAGTTTGTAAAAGTGCTAAATATGTGACTACATTCACAAATATATAATGCTCGATACTTTGCTATTTTGCACCATGATTTGGTATCTAGAAGCCCTTCCTGGGTACCAAATTTCAATGGCTTCCTGTACAAAATGGCCAAGTAGTAGACAGTTATCAAAAGCCATCAAAATAATTTTGTGATAAAATGTGCCTTTTCACATTATATAGTCATAAGCAGTTGCTAATGAAAGACATTGGTGGAGTTTTGATATATAATAATTATTAAAACCATACTCACACTTTATTTTGCTCTCTTAGATAATGTTTCAAATCTCCTTTTGGCATTAGTTCCAAACAAATCATTAACTAAAATGTAAGTAAATACATAACAATTGTATAATACATGATCTTGCATGTGACTCACTGGCTCTCCAATAGTAACTACTCCATGTAGTTGAACTATATTAGGATGAAGAAACTGACCCATAATGGCTGCCTCCTGTAAAAATTTAACCTTTTCTTCTTCTCCGAGATCTGGTTTCAATGTTTTAATAGCTACTACCAACTTTCCATTTTTAAACTTCCATATTCCTTTATGTACAGTACCAAAATGACCAGATCCAATACAAGAACTAATGCTACATATAAAAATTAATAATAATGTTAAATTAGTTAATGTCAGTAATGTGTATAATATATACTTGTATGTATGTATGTATGTATGCATGCATGTATGTATGTATGTATCTATGTATGTATGTATGTATGTATGATTGTATGTATGTATGTATGTATGCATGCATGCATGTATATATGTATGTATGTATCTATGTATGTATGTATGTATGTATGTATGTATGTATGTATGTATGTATGTATGTATGTATGTACGTATGTATGTTGTATGTATGTATGTATGCATGTATGTATGTATGTACGTATGTATGTTGTATGTATGTATGTATGTATGTATGTATATATGTATGTATATATGTATGTATTTATGTATGTATGTATGTATATATGTATGTATGTATGTATGTACATATGTATGTATGTATGTATATATGTATGTATGTATGTATGTATGTATGTATGTAATTAGTATGCATCTATGGAGATGTGAGATATTCGGTTACAATAACACAAATTCCACTTCATGATTGGATACTTCTTGTGAACCATGACTGGTAGATAAATGTACAAAGATTAATTACCAGATGTTGTTACTCACCCAATATTTTTACGAGGTATTTCCCGATATTTATGGTCTGCAAGTTGATCATAAAGTTCAGGAGTTGAACAGGATGGACTCCAATAAACATGACGTTGATCAAAGAATGACTGAGTAATGTTCTGTTTTGGAAATAAATTCAATCACTTAATTAATTATATTTCATTATATTTATACTGATACAAACACAGCAACATTCATATGGAAACACAGGTTATTACCCTATCCAGTTTGGAGTATATCTCATGTTCAGCAACAACCCCTTCACACTCTTCTCTAATGGCCTGTGACAATGAGGTTACACATCATTAATTATTGCCTGATAGAGTTCGGCTATGTGTAGTATAGTTAATGCAATAATATGTGAACTATTACATTTATTGGGTTGTTAGATCACACAATTCATCTATACAGCTGCAATACACAAAACATGGAAGTATAAATGTGTATGAATAAACGCTAAATTCTATTAATAAATCTGAAAGAGGAAACTGGTAGTCACTGGGAATCAAACCTAGAGCCACTGACGTTAGCCACCAGTGCTCTCATCAATGAGCTATGACAACCAGACAACCAGACAACCATCAGCACTTCACAATCCTCTATATACTGCACAAATGGTACTTCAGTCACACACAATGCAGCCACTGAATTGTCCAGTGACTACCAGCTTCACTTTCCTCTTTTAGGCTTATTAATTAAAATTTAGCATTAACTTTATTTTCTATGTAAGGTGAGATTAGCAAAGTATTATGTATGAATTTGTATGTTTTGAAGTATACTGTTGTAAATTGTTACATGGAAGAAGGAATCACTAACTTACATTGCTCGGTACGTTCAAACAGTCGAAATCAGTCATTGATTGATCATTAGGAGACCCCATTTGATGACTCAGAGTCTAAAGTTATAGTAGCAGATTAATAAAGTTTATTTGTAATGTATTTCACTAACTTCTGGTGGTGTATATATAAAACTAGTTGATGGTATTCCACTTGTAGACCCAACAGACAGCTTTCCAGTGAGTACTTGCCTGACACTTTTTGGTTTTGTAGTAGGTGATGGTTGCATGTATGGTGCAGGAGTATCGATAGAAGCAGATCTGTAAATACGATTATGATAATTTGTGTGTTTCTGAGCTTCAGAAATCCTACGAATGGTGACTGGGGAAGGTTCTGAATAAGGGAACGGAAGTTTTTCACTCATACTGTTAGATCTATTTGAAGTAAAAGAGATGGGTTCTGTGTAAGCAAACGCATCTTTCTGGGGACTCATCACACTCGATGACAAAGGATTTTGATAAGGTTGTACTCCACTCAACTCAACTCCCTCGCCAAGAGGAGGAAGGTAGGAAGGACTGAACTTGGACTCCAACTCAAAACCTTTAGTAACATTTGTAGGAGATCGATGGCTAGTTGGAAATATTTGTCCACTTGACTGACTTATAAAATGTTTTGGAAGGGATGATGGAGAAGGCATGCTATATGGCTGAGGTGTGGGTTGATGGATAGCTCCAGTAACTGTTGCTCTTCTTCCTGTCCTCGTAGGTTGTAAATATGGACCAGCTAGATCAAACATAGATGCTGCATATGGTTGTATGATAGGTGGACTTGATTCTCTTTGGTCATTACAGTTGACTGATGTTACAGAGAGCATGTGTGAATTAGGTTCCGAACGAAGAATTGTATGAGTTTTCAACTCTGCATATGGTGTTAGTCCATCAACTTCGTCAAATGTGTTATCATTTTTAATTACACTAGTTGGTGAACCATTAATACCAATACTACTGCCACTAGTTCTACGAGGATATACTGCTGCATACAGAGTTCCATCTCCTGCTGGATAGTGTTCAATAGCTTCTGATACTGTACAATAAAAATAGGATGTAATTCATTAGAAATCTCTACAATGACATCAGCCAGATGAGGATGACTTTTATTAGATGTTAGGTATTACAATAATATGACTATATACACATTCATCACTATTGATAATAATACCTTTTTGTGTACTCTTCCTTATTTCCCTCCTGTATATCACAAATATACATATTATTCCTGCTGATATTAAAATCACAACAACAGCAAAAGATATTGAAGGTGCAATCGCAATTAATAGTAACTGAGATGAATTTCTGTTTACATCATCACACTGGGATCCTTCACATGCTACAACGCTACTAGGTGTAACTAGTATTGAGGAAAATGAGAATGTAGAACTAGTGGACACTGTAGTAGTTACTGAGATCTGTGTAACATCAGGGCATTCTACTAGATTCATTGTATCAGAGCATATATCTGGTGTTTGGTCGAATATAGATTCACTGTCAGATACTGTGTATGGGAATTCAGTATTTATATAATTACATGCATTGTTGATGTTGACATAAAGACATTCAATGTTATATATCACTATGTATTACTTACAATATGACATAGTATATATTTACTGAACATGAAACACAAAGTGCCCGTATATCTTATCTTTTATGTCACAATATATCATTATGCCACTTATGTCACACATTACTAACATATGTATACATACCATTTAAAGTAGCTTTTATCTGTAATTCAATTTCTTCTAAACGTTGAAAAGAAGAGCTACACAGTGAAATACGACATGGAGGATAACTAATGTACGTGTAATACATATCAATCCCATTAGTAACATTTGAAGAGTATAATAGTGACAATGTGTCAACAGAAGGTATGTATATCCCTAAAATGTCACCAGGTTGAAAATACATATAATTATCCAACTCAAAATTGAAATATATCACATCTGGATCATCATCACGGCTTGATCCATGTATAATCTCATCAGCAATATTCTGATATTGATCACCACTGATGGGACGCCAGATTTGAATCACAAAGTAGCGTTCAAGCCTGCTACCCTTCTTCACTAGACCTTCCCAATGCGTAATATACCCGCTACAATTGAACATCATTTTGGGAAAGAGCATTTGGACACCTTTTATAGACTTAAGACTATTGTTATTGAGTTCAGTAACAAATACATCATTGGAACAGCTTGACAAACCTGTAAAGATTAGTATGTAAGTACAAGTAAAAATTACAAAAGTCTACTATATATAGTCTGTATTATAGTATTATTATAACATTAAATAATAATAATAATAGTTATAATTACATGGATATTTTATCTACAATACCTTTTGTATTTGAAATCAATAGAGTAATAGAAATACATATTAATAAAAGTAGAGCACTGAATCTCATACTCATTCTCAAAGAAGACTTCAGAATCACTGAAAGCCGAAAGCACTGAAAAACCACAAATTGATGTAAGCAATATTGTCAGCATAACAAATAGACAGCTAGACAGCTGTTTTATCACAGTTCACTGACCATGGAATGCAGGATGAAGGAGGACATGGTTGAGAAATCATAACATTATTAATTTACTGTATGCAGGAATGAAAACATTATTGTGAATGTATGTTTTGGTACTACAATATAAAGATAGACTTTGCACCTTTTTGTTGAGTATACAACCTACACCTTCCTGATATGTTTTAGAGGTATTATATATAATAACAAATTGTTATTTGAAACTTGCAGCATATACACTATTCCAAATTAACAACACATTTAATAAAAGAATGACACAGGAATAAAAAATTAAATGAAATGATTACTAAAAGGAATTTAATTATGTATATATAGGGCTATTAGTATCAATGATAAAAACAGTATCGAGTAATGACCTTAACACACAAATTTAAAAAAAATAGACAATAATTATAAGTATACTTGTAAATCTGTTTATTTAATATTAATCATCATCTGTACGATATATTCGTTGTAGATCATTGTATAAGTAGAAACCCTCAGACAACTGAGCACCAATTTCAGAGGCTTTTTGAGATGCACGACGGTCTTCAGTATTCCAACTGAGTAGTGTCTCATCATCTGTATACAGGTAGTCTTCACATATGTCAGTGAATACAGGCCTGTCTTTTGGATTGGGATGCCTAGCAATGAGAAGAAGCAATGAGAAAGAGGAGGAGCAGGAAGAACAGTAAAAATGAATAATTGTGAACACCATGTGATTTTTGGTACTTTCATAACTCAGTTAGTGAAGCAATGCTTTCACAACTCTGCCATGTTTTACAGGAAGGCACAAAATGTCTTTTGTAGCTATCACATTGTGCATGTGTAACAGCATTTAGTTGTCTTTGTAGCACAATAGTGATCATTTAAAGAGAGGGCAGTGCTTTATAAAATGAATAACAGAAGTACCAAAAGTCATGGAGTCATTCATTACACAACTCACCAGCACTGAACCATCAATCTATAAATAGAACGAGGGCATCCTGGAGGAGGGGACATGACTCTTCCTTGAGAGATGAAGTCAATTATATCTTGATTTTGATCCAAATTTGGGAAAGGTTTTCTCCCCAAAGACCAGATCTCATACAGAACCATTCCATAACTGTATATATCACTGTGTTCTGAATATATCCTTCCATTGAGAGCCTATCAAAGGTAATACAATACATGTGTACTATGAAACTGTGACTGACATTATATACAATTATACTTATATACATACATACATACATTCCTACATACATACATACATACATGTACATACATACATACATACATACATACATACATACATACCGTATTTTCCCAAGTAGTGGCTGGGTCTGAATAGAAGCCGGATCTCGTTTTATTCACTAAATAAAGGCCGGGTCTCAAATTAAAGCCGGGTGGTGCCACACCCACAACACGTGGACGTAGGACACGGAAGAAGGTGGATTTTGCCCAAAGCAGAATGTCTTACGACATTTCAACGAAGATCAAGGCCATAGAATTTGCTGAAAAACACTACCAGTGGCCATGATGCTATTATGTGGTGGGCGTGGTCATCCATTGCCCGGCCGCGTGGTTTATGCGCATGCTAGCTTCTGGCGATTGTTTACAGGCCGGGCTCGTATACAGGCCAGTTTCGTTTAGTGGCCTGGTCAAGGAAGTGCCTTTAGGAAATAGAGGCCCGGGCTTCTAAACGGGAAAATACGGTACATATATACATACATACATACATACATACATATACTCATACATCATAATACCTCTGGTGCGGTCCATCGCAGGGGAACTTGTTCTGCCTTTGATAGATCATAAGTATGACTAGTTGCTCTTGTCATACCAAAATCTCCAATCTAAAGAAATAAAAATCATTTCAGTTGGACAGACAGAATTCACTCAGTTAATGATATTTCTAACAGGTGATGAAATGTGGTTGACACTGGATATGAATGTCTTTAAAAATTAACATTGTACATTATGTAGTATGCAGAAGTAGTGACATATGCTAAATTGTTAAAATGTTATATTCATTATAATGGTGCTATGAATACAGTCAGTGCTAAACAGTAAACTGTTAATACTTGAGGAAGTAATTAACCAGTACAGACCTTATAAACCCAATCACTTTATAGTACTTATTATTAAGTGTGTATAACTGCATACAAAATTAATTGATCATTCAATAATACAGTAGTTAATTAATTATCCAGAACAGAGTTCATAAAACCATCTCAATAATACAGCAGTTAATTAATTATCCAGAACAGAGTTCATAAAACCATCTCAATAATACAGCAGTTAATTAATTATCCAGAACAGACTTCATAAAACCATCACCCATTTTCAATAATACAGCAGTTAATTAATTATCCAGTACAGAGTTCATAAAACCATCTCCCATTATTCAATAATACAGCAGTTAATTAATTATCCAGTACAGAGTTCATAAAACCATCTCCCATTATTCAATGTTAATTAATTATCCAGAACAGACTTCATAAAACCATCACCCATTTTCAATAATACAGTAGTTAATTAATTATCCAGTACAGAGTTCATAAAACCATCTCCCGTTATTCAATAATACAGCAATTAATTAATTATCCAGTACAGAGTTCATAAAACCATCTCAATAATACAGCAGTTAATTAATTATCCAGAACAGACTTCATAAAACCATCACCCATTATTCAATAATACAGCAGTTAATTAATTATCCAGTACAGAGTTCATAAAACCATCTCAATAATACAGCAGTTAATTAATTATCCAGAACAGACTTCATAAAACCATCTCCCATTATTCAATAATACAGCAGTTAATTAATTATCCAGAACAGAGTTCATAAAACCATCTCCCATTATTCAATAATACAGCAGTTAATTAATTATCCAGTACAGAGTTCATAAAACCATCTCCCATCTACAGCAGTTAATTAATTATCCAGAACAGAGTTCATAAAACCATCACCCAGTAACTTTATAGTACTTATTATTAATTATCATTACCTTGCAAATCAATTGATCATTTAGTAATACATTTCGGGCAGCCAAGTCTCTATGAACAAACTTCTTTTTAGCTAAATGTCTCATCCCACTTGCAATGTCTCGACAAAATTTCAGTAAGGATTTCAGTGGAGGAAGTGGCTTAATACCTGTATCAGGTCTGGAAAAAGAATGGTGATGAGAGTTGACGGATTAACGGCTTATATTAATAATGTTATAATTCATAACTCTAGGGTTTACAAATGGACTAATGGCTTATATTAACAAATGGATTAATGGCTTATATTAATAATGTTATAATTCCTAACTCTAGGGTTTACAAATGGACTAATGGCTTATATTAACAAATGGATTAATGGGTTATATTAATAATGTTATAATTCCTAACTCTAGGGTTTACAAATGGACTAATGGCTTATATTAACAAATGGACTAATGGGTTATATTAATAATGTTAAAATTCATAACTCTAGAGTTTACAAATAGACTAACGGCGTATACTAACAAATGGACTAATGGCTTATATTAATAATGTTATAATTCATAACAAGTGTATATAGAGAAAAAAACATCCCTATATTTGCTTTGTGATGACTATGTATTAAGCATTGCTGATGGCACTAGTGTCTCTACCTTTCTGTGTACTCCTGGGGCCTGAAGATGTAAGTGTAAGCCTAATTTCAGTCTAAATACACAGATGTCTGATGAACTGACTGAGGTACTCCTTCAAAGTTCTAAATGATGACTTCCTCGTGTCTGAAACTTAACAACTTATCATACTTACTTGTTAAAGATTCTTGGATAATATCTATACTGTTTCTCTGCTATATACAACAGTTATTAGCAGTTTTACATCCTTTCTGAATCTTCCTGGCTGGTCTGTAGCTCAAACGCGCGTTCTTTTACGCGCCACGCCCATTAATTGACCGAGCCCCCGGGATGACGCAACTTCCTTAACTACGTATACAACGCATAGTCGCGCAAGTGACAGAAGAATATATATATATATACATTAAACCCCGTGGAAAGCAATTATAGGGATGGCCCTACGGGCCATAAAAAGACTAGACAAAGATAGCTCCACAGAAAAAATACAAAAAGTACGTATAACATACCTGCAATTCTTGAGGTATGCTCTGAGGTCTCCTTCCTTCATCAATTCCAGTACTAGTAGCATCTATGTGTGTATGTATGTATGTATGTTAGTATATGTATGTATGTATGTATGTATGCATATGGATGTATGTATGTATGTATGTATGTAAGTATATGTATGTATGTATGTATGTATGTAAGTATATGTATGTATGTATGTATGTATGTAAGTATATGTATGTATGTATGTATGTATGTATGTATGTATGTATGTATGTATGTATGTATGTATGTAAGTATATGTATGTATGTATGGATGTATGTATGTATGTATGTAGGTATGTATGTAAGTATATGTATGTATGTATGTATGTATGTATGTATGTATGTGTGTATGTATGTGTGTATGTATGCATGTATGTATGTATGTATGTATGTATGTATGTATGTAAGTATGTATGCATGCATGTATGTATGTATATAACATACTGGTTCTCCTACTGTCACTACTCCATACAACTGAACAACATTAGAATGGAAGAATTGCATCATACGAGCACCTTCTCTTAGAAATTGTGCTCTCTCCTTCTCTTGAGCTGAAGTTTTGAGAACCTTAATAGCTACTTCTTTCATACCTCCACCATGAAGTTTCCATTTTCCACTCCATACTGTACCAAATTGACCATGTCCAACCTCATCACTGAAGCTGTGTAATCAAACATCAAACACAAATGTATGTATAACACATTATCCTTAAGAATAATAATACAATTACTATAATAATATCTAATATTATACATAGATACACATTATACACATACATACATACATACATACATACATACATACATACATATATACATGCATACATACATACATACATACATACATACATACATACATACATACATATATACATACATACATACATATATACATACATACATGCATACATATATGCACAATTCCACATACCAACATATATACATACATATATACATACATAGACACATACATACACATATACACATACATATATACACAATTACACATACATATCACATCCATAGTTACATACAAAATATCATCTCGAGGTAGTTCTCTACATTTCTTTTGATTCAACTGATCATATATATTCTCAGTATTCTCAGCTGGTTCCCAATATTGAGGCTGTTCTTCAAAGAAATGCTGTGTCTCATCAGTCTAAACAAAAATAAATATGCAGTGTCATCATGAACACATCTGCATGGGGTAAGCTGTAATTATTTATTTAAAATCATAATAATTAGTCTTCAATTTCATTGTTGTTGTTTTTCTAGAACTGTAATGTTTATTATATATGTAATTATAAATAGTAATCTACCAACAGCTGAGATGCTGGGTCAGTAGGTATGTGTTCATGTTTATCTTAACAACCAAATGAAATTGCTATGTCTAATGTGAGTAAAGTTGAACAAAAAATCTCTTTATGTCATTCTCTCTTAC
Organism: Petrosia ficiformis; assembly: GCA_947044365.1. Taxonomy (NCBI): domain Eukaryota; kingdom Metazoa; phylum Porifera; class Demospongiae; order Haplosclerida; family Petrosiidae; genus Petrosia; species Petrosia ficiformis. The sequence continues at coordinate 1,074,875 of OX345643.1, forward strand.
TACTAATAGTACAACTGTGGTTACCACAAGAAAGAATATAGACTGTAGCTACTAGTTGCATCTGTTGTGTTATTATTGCAACCCAGAAACACTCTGTTTGCTCCTTCTATGTGGATTTAGACAGACATCTGATAGTCTTAGTTGGAATTTATACTAATCTACTGGAATGTATTTTGGAGTAAGAATGCTTACAGGAGTAAGGACGGCAGATTCACCAGATCCTCCATATAAAGAAAATCTTTCTCTCTGTAGAACAATAAAATAGCACAAATATATGAGATTACTCATTTCTTCAATAGATTCCTTTCTCAATTCAAATCATGTATTCTTAAATATACAATTTACCATTAAAACTTCACTTTTGTGGTGTAGCCATAACCACATGAGTATTATACACTTAATGTCATAAGGTTAATACGTGATTATAATGTAACTCAATAATAAAAAAATGGGTTGGACTTTGACAGACACAAAAATGGGAAGGATAATTACATTAAATTAATCCAGGTAAAAAGATTGTTGTTGGTTGTTCCAAACTAAAGTTATGAACATTTTTCTGAGGTCAAGGCAAATGTGAATGACCTTTAGTATACACAGTAAGGTATTATATTCTCCATAGCTATATATATGATACACAATATATGTACACTACATTGTATAATATATAATAATTATATATATATATATATATAGTAATAATGAGTACTTATATAAGTACTCATTTATTATGCAAACTTGTACAAGACAGAGTATGATGTGGCTAAAGGCCAACTTATAAAAGTTAAATACCATTAAGGATAATTATTATAATTATGAATAATTGCATAATATTCATATATGTGTATGCATACAAAAAGTCTTTACTCTAAAATAGGAAGACAGATCATGTGCTCTTGGCACTATGCATGATCTACTGGTTATGTCATAACAGTTATTACAGTAATTTACTAATATGGTATATATATATATATATATATATATATAGAAAAATGAAAGTGCATGCCTACTGTTAGAAAGAGTATACAGGCTTATATTCAGAAGGGAGTACACAGTCTATCATAATTCATATGAACTACTACAATAAACAATACCGTCAGATGACTAATATAGTAAGACTACTGATATGGACAGTTGATTGTTTAATGACATAAAACCACTTTGTGTGATTATCAGATGTAATTAATTTAATCATGCCTGATTTAGACACACACATACACAGACAACCTCATAATATTATGCTGAGACATTCATCATAACACACACACAGACACACATATACAGAGACACACACACATATACACAGGCAGACAGATACACAGGCAGACAGATACACAGAGACAGACAGACAGACATACACAGACAGACACGACAGACAGACACAGAGACATACACACACAGAGACAGACACACATGTACAGACAGACATACACAATTAAACTCACTGTTGATGGTACATGATATCCTGGCTCAAGTTCATGATATAGATGTTTAGTTGGAGGCTGATTAGAATGTTGCTCCAGAATGAAGTACATCCTTTCCCCCTTGAAACAAAACATGAGCAATGAATCATTATTACAATTTAATTACATTTATACAAATAATATATTATGGATCCTTGTAACTAATAATACAATACCTGTTTGTTTGGATCTTCTAATACATGATAGTTATGTCCTAAATTCTCCTGGGTATTTAAAAAGACAAATATTGAAATAGTATATAATTACATAATCATATGAAGGTTGTATAAATATACTATCATAATCAACAATCTTGTTTGTTTGAAGTATAATTATATGTTATAATACATACATACATACATACATACATACATACATACATACATACAAACATACATACATACATACATACATACATACATACATACATACATACATACATACATACATACCATACATACATACATACATACATGCATACGTACGTACGTACATACATACATACATACATACATACATACATAAAAACATACATACATGCATACATACATACATACACATACATACATACATACATACATACATACATACATACACATACATACATACATACATACATACATACATACATACATACACATACATACATACACACATACATACATACATACATACATACATACATACATACATACATACATGCATAAATACATCCTATGTAATATTAACATAGACAGACACAGACATACCAACCTGTGAGTACATATATCCCACTCTGTGAGGCTAAATGGGGAATATGATAGTATTGTAGGATTACTACAATTGATTTAGGGAAAAGATTATAGTAAATCTCTTGCTAATAAAATCCATGAAAGAGAAATTTAGATAAAGTTGATGTTAAACTTCCACATAGATTAAAATGTGTGGTTTCCCATACACCTAATTACTACTCACATTAAATGGATCATTAATTATGTCTTGTTTAATTGCTATGAACAAAGCTCTTCTTACCAAAATCAGCTTTTGAAGACATTATGTTACTAGTTTGCTTGTTTCACAAACCTGTTTCTCCAGTATAATTGGATCATCATATTCAGATAGACTACTAGTAGCTGGACTACGAGGGGAATCGTAATGCGTTGGAGGAGCAGTGGGAGCTTGGTAACGGTTAATCTGACGAGGCACTTTATAAGAGTTATCTGATAGATTTGAGTGGCTCGTACCAACAGAAGGTGTTTCTGTTGCAATTCCGTTATACATTGTCATATAATGACGATCATCCTGTCCTCCTCCTTCTCGAACAGTTGATAGTCCACCCTGGCTCCTTTTGAAACCTAGTTCTATAGGATCATCATAATCATTTATCGTCAAGGACTGATTAAACTCATTTCTCTGGTTATGATTTACTAGAGGATTGTTAGGTTCATCAAGAAAGAAAGACGATTGATTTAAGTTATCTCTGCTGCCAGGAGAGTGGATATACTGATGTACACTACGATTTTCTGTAGAGAAAAAAAATAGCTGAAATTAATTAACAAACATGCAAATTACACAATTTTATAATTCGGAATGATTTTTAACTTATTTCCAAATATTTAACATCAACCATTTATTTTTCATCTGTTTTAGACACTAACAAATTGGTATAAGTGGGGCAACAACTTTACTTCAAGGATCAAAAATTTCATTCGTTTATCTTATAAGACAACTGAGATTTAAATAAAACGTTTTGGTACACTCTATCATAAATATATAGATATATTACATACAACTAACTAGCACAGTATGTATTTGAAATTGAACTAAAGTATATTCACATTCATGATGACCTCAAAATTAGATCTGATGACTATATGAAGGTCATAAGCTGTAAATCAAATTGAAATTGAAATTTTACAAACAAAAAAGAACGGGAAGGATAATCATATGAAAATGGTACAGGAAAAAAGGATGTTGGCCATTTCAAGCTAAAGTTATCAACATTTGTCTGAAGTCAAGGTGAATGTGAATGATCTTTAGGTAATGTACAATAATCATACCAGTTTGAAAATCCAGTGCATCTCGAGAACTCATTACTGTACCTTCTACATCCGTTTTGCTTTTCTTGTTTAGGGTCACCAGAATACATGCTAGAACAATTGCTATTACCACAATACACAATAATACCACCACAAAACCAACACCAGCTCCAGCTCCAATAAAGATGATGGGATCAGAAGAGGCAGGAGGATTTGTGTTTGATTGTGTCACTGATGTAGTTGAGAAGGTGGAATGTTGAACTGGAGTGGAAGTGGCTACTAATGATGTTATTGTTGTTGTTGTTGTTGATGTTGTTGTTGATGTTGTTGTTGTTGATGTTCTTATTATTGTTGATGTTGTTGAGGTGCTAGTTGTGGTGACTTCCATAAAAGATACTGTACTTGATAAAGAATTGGAAGGGGATGGGCTCTGTGGTTTTGAAGATGAGCTTTGAACTTGCACTATAAAAATAATTATAGATTAAATTATTAATCTTTATGATAGATATAAAGTATAATCTTACTTATCTCCTCAATTCCAATAGCAATTAGTGGACGGTCAGACAGGTCTTCATTCTGAGCATAATAAACTTCTCTCAGGGATTCACAATTTGGTCTTTGCCTGGCATATACATTGCTACTAGGATCATCTTTTATAGTCAGGACTTGAGGATCAGGATCAGAAGCTGGAAGAGTTATACCAAAAATATCTCCTTGTTTAAAACACAAGTCTTGATCAACTATAGAACCAACAGTTAAATGAGTGTCACCTACCGAATCACTAGAGTCACTACCGTCTACAGTCACTGATGTATTATTTGTCATTACAAAAATAGTAACATTATCAGAATTATTACGATATTTAGACCACAGTTGGACAGTGAAAGTTAATGTATTTTGAACTTCAAGCAGACTAGAAATGATAACATTTCGAATGCACCCAGAACAGCTAAACTGTATATCTTGATATATATATTGGTGATCTAACTTAAAGTTGTCTTCGTAGTTTGAAATGTCAAAGTCATCAGGAATATCATTATACACATTTAAACATTGTGTGGGATTGTTGAATTCCACAAGTTCAATGCTTGGTGTGATTATTGTAGAAATGTAACCCTCAGCTTTGGGACAACAAACATTGTTATTCTCTCCTGCAATTTGTCCTAGATTGCAATTACTGTCAGAACCGTTGTAGTTAACACACTGACAATGGCAATCATTGGATCCCAATGATGAATCACCACACAAAATATCCCAGCATGTCAAACAATCTACAAGAAAGAGGAAGGTCATAGCACAGATTAATCTAGTAGTATCTTGTATCTTAAATAGTAAAACCTACTTACCTATTACATTTGTTGCAGAAGAGAAACCCAACAGGGTAAGGAAGATGCCATAAGAAAAGATCAAGCTGTTCTTTCTCATCATCGTTGCATTTAGATTTGCAGAGGAGTGGCTATGTGGGTGGTAGACTTCTTAACAAAATTTTTAATTCCCATAAGAAAAATAAAATGTTATAACAATTATTATTTTGTAAAATTTAATAATAATAATTAGTATTAAACTTTGTAGGTCTATATGCACTATCTCTACATGCTCCAAAATGGTACATCCCAGGGGTAGATCTATAGTATTTAATTGTATCTGTCTCTCAAGTAAGACTGCCATTGTCTGTCAACATCATTGAAAAGGGTCTTGAAGAGATACCTGCAATACGAATGAATAATTTGCTTAAATCTAGCTTCACTACTGAAGAGTAAAAGAAGGAATGTTTGAAAAGTATTTAGTTGACATTTCATGTATCTTACCAACAATCTATTATGAAATTGGTTTAGACAAAGATAATCATGATTAAATATGCATGCCTACAAGGCTGTATGTCTGTATCATTATTAACATTTACCATTTAGAGGTGTGGTTGGGTTTGTATTTATAACCAAGAAAGCAAAACAGCTTACATAGTCATTATTAATGATGACCAATACTCATTTACATTTGTATGGTATAACACTATAAACATCACATTTTTAAAGGAAAGTGAGCAGTTCAAGCAGCTTTTGATTTTGCAACAAAATGCAATAAATTAATAACTTTAAAACGATTTGTAGTTATAACTATAGTGCTTTGTGAGAAGTGGTTCAGAGATGGCAATGTCTAGATATAATTGATAGTACTATAATTTGATCAACTGTATGCATCACTTAACCTTTCATACTTAGAAATATGTAGTTTACAATACATGTATACTGATTATCTGACAAAGTGTACCCAGATAAAGCTTTGTAATGCCTAATAATATTCCATATCTCAAACAATAAAGTAGCACAGCTCCAGACATCACAAGCACATTTGTAACTCAACATACGTATGTACATGTACATGTTTGGATGACTTTGCATGTAATTACCCTCGCCGCGTAGCGTAGGCGGAAGGGTACGGTAATCGTTTTGTCTGTGTGTCTGTGTGTGTGTGTGTGTGTGTGTGTGTGTGTGTGTGTGTGTGTGTGTGTGTGTGTGTGTGTGTGTGTGTGTGTGTGTGTTAGCAATTTTTCTGGAAAAATAAAAACATTGACATTTCAAAAGAGGTACTGGTAGACTTCAAATTATACAAGGAAAAAAAATAACGTAGGAATTCTTCTTAAACCTTTCGGTTATAAAGTTATCACAATGTTTATAACTCACGATTACTGTTTCCAGACTTGAGAAGACTCGTGGAGGCATCTGGACACATCAAAACATAACTACTCCTGTATCATGACTATCGCTAGCAAAGCACTACATAAAAGCAAACAAAATTTGGGTAGTGGTTGCTACAACATCGAGTACTGGCTCCAAGCATTCTCCATTACTTTTAAATTCCGCCTATTTCAATTTCAAGTGATGTGCTGTGCACGTTACTCGAACGTCAGCAGTTTTGAGGACCTGTCTATGCTGTCTTTGTGGAATATTTCACAAGACGAATTGAGGATCTTTCTTTCTTCTTTCAGATAATACAGAGACTAAAATGTAAGACTTATAGTATAGACAAGGAAGAGACTAGTATAATCATACTAAGTAATAAGTAGTGACATGTTAGTTTATATAATTTATATATAATTTATATATATATTATATATCTATATCTATTATAATATTATTATAAAAACTAACATGCCAGTACGGTTTTATAACTTAATATGTTTTATACACAAACTAAACAATCTGAAGTAAACATTCTCATTATTATATGACCATACAAACGAGCAATGATAATTATAATCTTTTGGCATATTATATTTCGAAATTATAGTTTGTATTACCTTGCCACGTAGGCGAGGGTCCCGTCCCGACGGTATTCATTTAATTTGCAGTGTTTATATCACTTGGTCTTAAACAAACACAACACATTATAATTAATTTATAACATTCACCTCATTAATTGGACTAATATGTTTTCACCACCTTCAGAAATATAATGAAAATCATCCATCCAGTATCTTTCCATACCGAAATGACATACGTACAGCAATGCAATATGTCAGTTAAAAAGTACAACAAATGTATGAATAAAAATTAATATTGCACTTTGATATCAAGAAAGGTAGGAATATCAAAAGGTCGCCTAGATCCAATCTTGATCTTGAAGACTATTCTTATCCAAGTACTTTGTGATACTACACTAAATCATCCTTGACCAAGTTTCTTGGTGAAGAATAATTCTATAATGTCTTTAACTTGCTCCAAAGTTTCTCTTGGAAAAGTGGTTTTGTACTAAAGGTCATTCACGTTCACCTTGACCTCAGAAAAATGTTCATAACTTCCCATTGTTTTTTTGAGTTTTTTCAAATCCATTGCTTCATTATTGAGTTACAATACAAACCTTATGACATAAAACGCTACATTATAGTATATATATTCATATCCTAATTCTAACGTCATCATGAAATGTATTTCTCAGCATTTGAAGAAGGCTGTCAACAGTGCAGCTCTTTCACATCAATAGGTGGATATGATATAGAGATTGTGATACAATTACCCTAAACAAACATGTGTGTAGTGAGAAGACTGATAATACAGTCACAAAAATGTGAGGAATGTTGCAGCTACAAATGAACTACATTTTATTTTTAATGATTCATTCAGGTAGTGAATAATTGTGTAGATAATATCAATTAAATAAAATCTAAATATTTATATAAAACTGTCTAGTCATTTCAGTTTTCAATCCTTTAGTGTTGATGATGTTGTCTACAATTGAAGATCTCATTTTCATACAACATGTATCCATTAACATGTACAACGTACCTTTTCATAACTTGGATTTTCCCAACATTTCAGTATTTTCATAAAGAAGATTAGAACAATCTCTTAATGCTACCTGTTTTATAAATATGCATACGTAGATTACATGATTATGTGTGTGATCTTGGAAGTATATATACATATAATTGTATAATTATATATATAACATATACGTACCACTTCAGATTTTTCATAGCTTGGATTTTCAGTGCTTTCATAAAGAATGTTACTACAATCTCGTATTGTTACCTCTCTCTGGGGATATATACACATATTACATATGCAAGTGATCTTGTATTGTATATACCACTTTAGATTTTCCATAGTTTGGTATTTCACTGTCTTCATAAAGAGGATTAGTACACTCTAATAGTGTTAACTGTCTCTGGTGATATGAAAGTTTGTATGTGTGTAAATATGTACCGTATAATTTCTAATATAGTTGCCTCCCCAATATAAGCACCATTTTGGTACTGCAATATTTTATGTAAGTAAGTATGTATGTATGCATATGTATGTATGTATGTATGTATATATGTATGTATGTATGTATGTATGTATATATGTATGTATTGTATGTATGTTTATATGTATGTATGTATGTATGTATGTATGTATGTATGTATGTATGTATGTAAGTATGTATGTATGTACGTATATATGTATATATGTATGTTGTATGTATGTATGTATGTATGTATGTTGTATATATGTATGTATGTACGTATATATGTATATATGTATGTTGTATGTATGTATGTATGTATGTATGTATGTACGTATGTATGTAAGTAAGTATGTATGTATGCATATGTATGTATGTATGTATGTATATATGTATGTATGTATGTATGTATGTATGTATGTATGTATGTATGTATGTATGTATGTATGTATGTATGTATGTATGTATGTATGTATGTATATATGTATGTATGTATGTATGTATGTATGTATGTATGTATGTATATATGTGTATGCATGTATGATTGCATGTATGTATGTATACATGTATATTGTGTGCCCATATGGTATATCTTATTTGTATAATGTATGTACATACTGTGGTCAATACATTAGACTAAAAACAACTTTACTCACATCTTGAGGGCTAGTGGCATATGAATAGTCATCATCCGGTGACTATGTACACAATAGAGTATATAAAAACAGTGTGACATATGCGAGTAATTATTACTTTAGATAATCCTGTTAGGATCTCTTCATACAAATGTTGTCCTTGATTAACTTGTCCTACTTCATGTCATGGTTTCATTTCCAGTTAATTCATAATTATCTGTATTGAATTGATCATGATAAAATTACTAAAGTCAGTTCACATTCGCCATGACCTCATAACTGAGATGTGATGACTTCATATGTAATATCGTGTATAGTTCAGTGTCATAAGGTTAATGCACGATTATAATGTAATAGATTGACATTTCACACACAGAAAAAAATCAGTGAAGGTAAAAAGATTGCTTGTCTTTCTAAACGAGAGGTAAAATTGAATTTAACGAATTTAATTATGTAGTACCTTATACCGAGCCAAGAGACATGCAAAATATTACTTGTCTAAAATAGGATCATCAGTGAAGAGTGATATTATTTCATTCACATGAAATATAATAATAATACACAGCTGATGTACAGAGATCATTTATTTTATGTACACGTTTTTGTAGTTTAGTATGAACTATAATACTATACCTCCATTCAACTGCAATGTTTTAGTCTTTCTCCTCTTCAATGATATCAGCATTCCCATGATTATTATTACAACAATCATTAGAACAGTAAGAGCTGGAATAACGATAGCAAGACTGAGAGCAATAGCAAGATTACTGCTCTCATCTTTACTTGTCATTAATTTCGGAGATGGACTCCTGATAGATGGATCAGATGAGAACCCTATATAACAAATATTATATTATTATTAATTTCGCACATAAACATACTTTACCATCAGTTTCTGTTGATGAGTATTTTTCTTTTGATGAGTATTCTGTTGATGAATATTTTTGGTTGTCAGACGTAGCTACAGTGGAATCTGTTATTAATGTTTGTGAGGTGACCCCAACCATGGCAGAACTTGTCAGGGATACTATTGAGGACTGCAGAGTAATACTGGTAGTCATTGTCAATCCCTCTGAAGATATCACTACAAATGTATACATGAATATCGTTAAGCTACAACTATGTATGTACATACATATGTATGTGTATATGATAAATATGTATATATATATGTGCATATGTATATGCACATATATGTGTGTATCTAACATATACGTACATATGTATGTATGCATGAATGCAGTGTGTACGTATGATCATATGTATATATGTATAATTATATGTATAATAGGCATTGTGAAGGTATATGCTTGTATGTAAGAATATAATATTATATTTGTGTGTGTGTGTGTGTGTCTGTCTGCCAATATGTGTCGTATGTATATAATATTGTGTGTAAGTATATATGCATGTATTGTGTGCATGTACATTACTTTATTATTAGTATAATTATAATTATGTTACAATTAAATTTATGATAATTAACTAATAACTGCATTGATCAGAGGAGCAACTGCAAAACTTTTTAAAACTTCATGATGTAATGTGCTCACGGATACACTATTTGGTGTTGAAAGTGCAACTTGATTGTTTGAAGAATATGGTAAAACGTAAGGAGAGCTCAATGTCTGACAGTAAGGGGGGTCAATGATCTGTAGTCCTGACATCATTGTAACAGAATCAACAATACTATATGTAACACTGCTTGGATTAATGTTGTTTACACTCCACAACTGTATTAAAGGAGTTTCAGTTTTTTCCAAACCATTTTAAATAAATGCATAGCTCCATGATATAATACTACCATTACAATTTAACTTCAGATCAGGAAAAACAAGCTGTCTGTCATATCCAAAAAAGCCATTTGGATCACCATTTATTTCAGCAGAAGATAGAAAGTTATCACCACACTGACCTAATACTGTTTCATTAGTGATTGTAAATCATATAACTAATAATTATTTGCATACCTTCATTTATTATAACTAGAATGAAGAGCAAAAAAAGAGTCCTCTGTTGTTTCTCCATAGCAAAGCATTGGGGGAGTGTCAAGATGCATTGTAACTGTTCTATTACTGTAACAACAATTATAACTATAATTCTATTCTCTTCAACAAATATATTGTATCCAGAGGTGACCTTCATGTGCAACAAGAGGAGTGGCTGATTACAACATGCAATGTACTAATATATAAACTATACTATTATAAGTGTACTTGTGCATAGTCATATCCAATGTATAAGAGGAGAACTAAGTATTGCAATTATTGCCTAATAGTATAGCTCACGATTATTGCAACAACTCTTTGATACTGTCTATGACATTATAGTATCATATGATTTGGGTCTACCAACATTATTGCAAGGGAAAAATATTGTCTTACTGCAATTAGGAAAAGTTGTAATATTATAATTATGAAGTTGGAAAATACTTCAACACTTAATCTTGAGCTATATGCTCTCAAAACAAGAATCAGAGTCATGCTTTAAAAATGAGCCTACTTTTACTTTTAATTGCGACTCTGTTCACATATACTCATGAAGATATTTCTATGCTGACAGGTTCAACAAATAGTCTATATGTGTCTCAGTTCTGAGTATACAAAACCAATCAATATTCTATTTAATTATAATATAGGTTACAGGACAATGTTCATGAATGTTTCAGTAACTGAAAATTAAAATAAACACAAAATTAATAACATTTGTACTTTGTTACAAGTTTATAGGGTATGAGTCATACATATTTTGTAAATCCAAATACAAATTTTGACCAGCTTCCAATGGAGCACCAAGTACAGAAGCTTGACGATGAATACTTTTATCACTTGCCAAGAAATACAATACTTTCCAGTCTGGTTGAGAGAGTTTGGACACCAGAGTTACAAATGATGGTCGCTCAGATGTTTCTGGATGCCTACATAGTGTAGCAAGATATATCGAGTATTAGGTATCGTCCATAGGATTGATTTGTAATGACTAAATATCATTGCTAATGACTTTTTCATGTTCTGAAACCCAACAGCATATTATGGTTACTTATAAAGGTTCTATTTAAAGGTACCAGTACCGGTACTTGTTTAAGTTTTGACACGGACTTTCAGTTCTTCCACAAGCTGATTTCATCCTGGTTGCTAACGCAGCTAGGGCTAAAGCTCAAGCACACATTACTTTACGTTATATGGTAGATTTTATTGAAAGAAAGTTTCAACCTGAAGGTCTTCTCAAGCAATAAGTGCTATTCAATCTCAATAAAAACTAATATAGTAAATTATATACATCTGCCAATTTATTAGAATAAATTTAGGAGTGATATGATATACTCACCAGCATTGTATCATCATATCATACACAGTTCTAGAACAGCCAGGAGGAGGAGGAAGACGATACCCATCACATATCATTCGAAATGTCTGTAGTAAACACATTATATAGTAATTTGGCAGTCATCAGTAGAAATACCTATTATAATTATATACACATACAAACATCCTGTCTAAACCATTCAACATACAAGAGCCATTTTATATATAAGTACAATTATACATCCAATAAACAAATTCATATACACATGTACTTAGACATACAACATATTCTTAATGATAGTTAATACCTGCTTTCATACACACATTCATATAGTGTATGACAGCACACTATACATACACACACTATATATTCATAATGCATACTTCCTGGTTAGTTTTTCTTTGAAAAGGTTTTTCTCCCAAGCTCCAGATTTCAAACATGAGGACTCCGAAGCTCCATACATCACTAGCAGTAGAAAATTTCTTGTATGAAATAGCCTAACGATTAGATGAAGAATTATTCATCATATATATATATATATATATATATATATATATATATATATATCTGTATTCAAACAGACCTCAGGAGCTGTCCATTTAATAGGGATTTGACCACCTTTTGAGACATAGTAGAGCTCTTTATCTAAGTCTCTAGAAAGACCAAAGTCTGAAATCTATGAAATTAATAATGATATTAATATTAATAATAATAATAATAATAATATATTGTATACTGATTACTGTAATTCATCTCGCTATTACACAACACAGATACACAATAGAATTTGTATTCTTACTTTGCAAGTAGTTCCATCAGTAACCAATATATTCCTAGCAGCCAGATCTCTGTGTACGAAATGTTTCTTAGACAAGTATTCCATACCAGAAGCAATCTGACGACAGAAACTGAGCAACAGGCTAGGAACATTAGATGCAACCAATTCTCCAGGACTAAAGATAGATAAGAGCTATATTATTCCACTAAATTAAATGTTGCATACTCACTTCAACAATAACTACATTAAGTTATATATATTTATATAATTATGTAACATTTGTTTGTGACAAAGATCTATGTGTAAATATTGGTTGGAGTAGTTCCAAAAGGTAGTATTAGAAAACTTACAATGGTTTGAGTGTTTGCAAATACTTCCTCATATCTCCATTGTTCATCATTTCTAATACAATCATTGCCTATAGAACAAAGTACTGAATGAATATGGTTAACTCCCCTCAATACCAACTAACTCACTGGTTCTCCGACAGTCACTACTCCTAACAGCTTTATAATATTAGGATGATGAAATTGACCATTAATGGCTGCTTCTTGTAAGAATTTAACTTTATCTTCTTCTGAAGCTTGTTCTTTTAACGTCTTTACTGCTACATCCATTGGTCCAGTTGGAGATTGCCATATTCCCTTAGCAACCATACCAAACTCACCAGATCCAAGATGTCCAGTAATACTGAGTATGTAAATAGAAACTAACTTTTATTATTGTAGGAAAATCGCATAATCAGAGAATAATTTCATTTTACATATACACATACTTTATTTGTGCTCTCAATATTTCTCTGTATTTTCTCAATGCTAACTGTTCATATATACTTCCACAGTCTGAACCAGGTGTCCAATAAACTTCTGCTTCAGCAAAGAATGATGCTTGATCGTAATTCAGAAATGCATACAAAGTATCATCCTGTTGAGATAGTAAAAAATGCATTTGGAAATAATTTCATGTGTATAAAAAACGAGATATCTTCATTACCATGGTCATCCACTAAGTTTAAATATAATTACAAACACTGAAATGTAGTTTTTAAACATATAATACTAACCACTGAGATGGTATTATATAGAGAATCTCTTAAACAGTTGACTCCTGAGAATTGATCACTTATTATTTCTCTTTGAGCCTAAAATAGAGTAAAAATAAGCACCATAAGACATACAACTGTTTATAATTAAGAGGTGATAATTATTACTGTTTGATGTTGTTAGGTGTATATTTTGCATATAATTACTTCATCAAAAAATAAATTGTTAAATCATATAATTATGAACCATGAATATACCACCTACAGGCCTTGGGTTATATTCACCTCCATAGCAGGTGATATATATGTCATAATTTATACGTCTCATAGCTTTGGTATATAATTATATATTATATACACATACTATATTACCATGACAACCTGATAGAAATACAAGTGGTATATCTGTGATATGTTAGCCTGAATATTGTTAATCAATAATCTAGATAGCATATATAAGTCTGTAATATACCATTTAATGGCATCCATTCATGGGGATAGTTGTACCTGCCCTTATCGCTATAGGACATGACACAACTGAAGTCAGAACCACCTACACAGCAGGTACATATCCTTTGACATATATACAGTGTCATACAATCTGGTATATAATTATATATCATATACTTAATGATTAATACACCTACACATAATGTGTAATATTTTATAAACATAGTCCATATAAGTTGATAATACAATTACTTACCAAAGTAGGAACTACAACGTTCCACTCTAAATTATTATATGGCAAACTGTTTGTAGTTTCAATCTATGGGTGTATGTGTTTGTGTGAGAAGATGTGCCAATATAATTATCAAAACACAAGATTGATAAGGTAATAAGTTGTAAGAAAGCACATAGTGGGATGGAATGAAATGTTCACGTTCACAATGGGCTTAAAATTATTCTGTTATGACTTTATATGTAATACAATGTATACATTAATATCATAAGGTTAATACAAGTATATATATTGTAACTCAATAATGAAGCAATAGATTGAACTTTGACATAGACAAAAAAGAACATGAAGAATAACCATATGAAGGTAAAGAGATTGTGGGGTATTTCAAATTAATGTTATCAACATTTTTCTGAGCTCACAGTGAATGTGAATGACCTTTAGTATGGATCATACATGGATGATATTGATAGCATGGATGAATCAATGATGAATCATTGATGAATGAATGATGATTCAATGATGCATTTGTGAACAAACTTGAAGGTAACAGACTACAGCAAAAAAGTGGAATTTCCAACTTTGGTCTGTCATGTGTACATTTAGATACTTGAAATGTCACATTAACGTATAGGTGCAAAATATGGCTTCTACTTTTTTGGTTTCAATGTTTATACACTCACATTTCCTCCAGCTTCACTTGGTAAAGCATAATATGGTGAACTATAATATGTAGACAACTCATACTCAGAGTGATGTATACATGTTAATTCATTTTCACATGGAATGTCAGATGCCTCACTATATACAGCTTCAATATTTGAATTTTCATTCAACAAGTGATTTCTAAGCGAACGTTTACCAATCCTTGAAATAATTTTGTTTCCTGCCAAAAAAAATAATGTATGAATGATCTTTCAATTGTATAAGTTTGTATTTTGCCATAATTGTAGATGACATTATGTGCTCTGCCAAGTCTATAATTGCATTAATTTCCTTATCATGTCATAAAAAGTTTAACATTATGGAGCTTCATTAACAACACCTACCACTATATTTACATACATGTTCTTGTTTATGTCTGTATGTATATTTTCACACTTCTAACCTGAATATAATGGATTGTTAAAGGACTGACCATCTTTTAATCTTGGTAATTTCTCAGTCCTTTTTTTCCAAAGAATAATAGCAACAACAACAATAGTACATACCACTATAGTTATTATCAGAATGAAAACAGCCACAATAGCTCCTATAAACTTAGGTTTGTTTTTGTTTGAGGAGAAAACAGCTGGAGTTACAAATGTAGATAGAGATATTGATTTTGTTGAACTGTTAACATCAGTAGTAGGGGGAGATGTAACTGTTGTAGATTGAGAGAGTAATGTTGTAGAAGTTGTAACAACAGTAGTAGGAGTGTTGGTAGAGATTGTGGAAGTCGTTATAAGAATGGCAGAGCTGATGATGATGGTTGAGGATACAGTGGAGATACTTGACGCTATGATGTCTTGGACATTGCCTAAGACGATTCATAATGAGTTGTGTCATAAAAAAAATAAATTACTTTCACATAATTAAGTTTCAAAGAATATGACAACACAGTACCATTTTATCTAATTAAGTCTGTCCCTTCTACTTTTACTAATTACAATTTAATAAGCATATTGAAAATGACTATTAATGCATTTTGGACAATTCCTGAATAACAGAATGCTCTGATGCAGTTACTGTTACTTACTGATAGTAGATATTAAGTGGTGCTCCCTTAACTTTGTCTAAGCAATTTCTAAATTTCTGTCCTCCAGAATGGTTACTAAGACCAGGAGAATATCTAAAAGTATTTTTGAAATGTATATTCAATGCTATTTAATTACATGGAGTAAACAAGACAGCAATAGATGTAACTGGTCCAGGAGTAGCTGAAATGCCAATGGCTGATACAGGATTAAGTATAGACCTCAATTACAGATAAACACAATGTTACCTGTTGAGCTAATTTCAACACTAGGACTTAGTATAGAAGAGGAAGTCACAATAGTAGTTGATGTGATGATTGATTCAGTACTAATACCTGTAATAAATATTTAAATACATCAAAAAATGGAAAGAAAGATGGAGAAGTAGATTTGTAGATATAGAATAGATATTACATATTCACTTCTTTCCAGTGAAATTAATGGATAATCATTTCCTCCTTCTTGAAGTTCAGATATAGTAACAGTAATAGGAGCAATATCGACCATACCCATAACACGTAGATTAGTTGGACCACCTTCTCTCTGAGCATAAAGTACGATTTGGCTGTCATCTTCATCAGGTTGAAAATACCCAAGTATATCCCCTTCCTGAAACTCCAGAGGAGTCTCTGGATAATATACATGTATATTGGTTCCTGGTTCAGTTTCATTAGCAGAAACACGACTGAAAGTTTGCTTAGTGTAAGTATCAATATCAGTTTGACGCCATATTTGTATTTCTGGTAGTTCTCCAGTAGCACTTCTATCAACTGCTCCATATATCCATTTTGATACACTTCCATTACAAGAGAACGTTAACTGAGGATAGAGTAACTGACGTCGTTCTCTACGTCTTGAATCTGAGATGAGTAGTGACTGATCTTTAATAAATGTTGCATTAACTGAACTACTGTTCACACACTGTTTATCTGTTGATATTGAGGATAGTTTGGAATATTAGTCAATACTTATACTTACCTGTTAATATAGGATAAACAAGAACAAGATTGTTGTTAATAGGACTACCTGACAAATCTGCTGTTGTATCGCCAAAACTAATACTATGTGAATTAAAATTCTCAAGATCAATATAATATCCTCGAACACCACTTTCTCCCTGTCGTGGTTGGGAGAAAGCTAGGAGGTCTCCTGGGTCAACTTCAAGAGGTGGTTCTAATGGATAATCATAAAACCCAGTTCTACTAACATTCTCTGGTGTATAAAATATAAATCGCTCACTACCAGGAACAAAAGCATAGTTGCTATTTCCAGATGGACGCCATATCTGCACACTTGGGAAACTATCTCGGTTATTTCTCACATCAATTCCCAATATAACACTGTTTATTACAGTACTGCAATTAAACTGAATATCTGATAAAATTCTAATATCATTATCTAACCGAGTACCAATTCTATTTATACCAATCCGTCTTGCTCTGTAATCTAGTAGACTGAAATCAATAATTCTATCAATACATTGATCCACTGATGTAGCTGTAATCATAAATGAAACATTGTATAATTATTCTAAATTAAACATATACAACACTATAATAACCTTGTATGAGAGTTCCACATAACAAGAGAAAAACAATTTTCTTGTCCATCACAGATTTACTCTACAATCACGATAACTAATAATTTATACCAAAACATTGTGGGAGGAGTTAAACACTAACAGATTATATAATCTAAAAAGTGAGACTTGGGAAGTTACATTTCTGATGGGAATTGTGAGGTTGAGAAAGATCACAATCTAGATCAACAAATGTAGGACGAGATGATGTATAGACATAGTAAGGAAAAAATATGAAGCATGATTAGTTAATGGTCCCACCAGCATTCTATATATCATCATCATTAATTTTGTAGATGAACAACTTCATTGCTCACCAAATGAGGGCAAATATATACCACTTTCAAGTCTAGTTGAAATGATCAAGTTGGAAATTAACACCAATCAGTAGGGGTGATATCATATTTTCATACACAGTTTGGAAAACATCAAATTCTCAATCTATAGATACTCTGCACAATCCCATACAGTAAATGACACACAAACTATTCTACTATATAGTATATATATATAGTTAGTTTCCTCTGAAGAAATTATCTACTGCTAGAATCATTTTTTGAAGATCAGAGGAAATATTCTCATGTTCAAACTTGAACATAGTTTTTGATAACCAACAGTTAAGTAGTGTCAATTCTCTTGGGATATATATAATCTATGTAACCACAAACGCTCCTGTTATAACACTATATGGGTTACCGTTGTCCACACTCCATGTCTATACTTCAGGGAGTTTACATTTGTCATAATCATTCTCATCAAATTCATAGTTCCATGTAATGCTGTTGCTATAAATTCTATATTAAATTCATCATCTGGATTACCATTTAATTGAATGTTAATTGTGAAGAAACAATCATATTAACATCACAGTTGTAAAATAAAATGTATAAAATTCACATTAGCATATATACCCACCTTTGTGTATTACAACTATAATAAAGAGGAAGAATAGACACATCTGCTGTTTCTCCATGGTAAACCAATGAGAGGAGTGGCTGATTATTACAACATGCAATGTCACTTTTACAATACTTATAATTATAGATTATCGGACAATGTTCATGAGTGTTTCAGTAACTGAAAACTTCAGCAATATAAAATTAATAATATCTGTACTATGTTACAAGTTTATAGGGTATGAGTCATACATATTTTGTAAATCCAAATACAAATTTTGACCAGCTTCCAGTGGAGCACCAAGTACAGAAGCTTGGCGATGAATACCTTCATCACTTGCCAAGAAATACAATACTTTACAGTCTGGTTGAGAGAGTTTGGAGACAAGAGTTACAAATGATGGTCGCTCAGATGTGTTGGGATGCCTACATGGTGAAATATTCAGTAGAGTTGTTCTTAATTGAGTCTAAAAAACATGGTAGATTCCATTGTTAGAAAAGTTTGACCTGAATGTCTTTTGAGTTATAAGTGTACATTAAATCTCAATTAAAACAAATTATATCTATTAGAACTAGTGACATATCATACATACTCACCAGCATTGTATCATCATTTCATACACAGTTCTAGAACAACCAGGTGGAGGAGGAAGACGAAATCCATCACATATCATTTGAAAAGTCTGTAGTAAAATTATTATGGATTTGGCAGTCATCAGTCATATATTATAGATACACCTATTATAATTATATACACATACAAACATCCTATCTACAACCATTGAACATACATATATACAAGTATAACTATACATCCAATGCACAAATTCATACACTTAGACATACAACATATTCTCAATGATAACTATTACATACGCATACTATATATTTATAATGCATACTTCTTGGTTAGTTTTTCTTTGAAAAGGATTTTCTCCCAAACTCCAGATTTCAAACACGAGGACTCCAAAGCTCCATACATCACTAGCAGTAGAAAATGTCTTGGATGAAATAGCCTAACAATTAGATGAAGGAAAACTTCTCATATTTATATATATCTGTATTCAAACAGACCTCAGGAGCTGTCCATTTAATAGGGATTTGACCACCTTTTGAAACATAACAGAGCTCTTTATCCAAGTCTCTAGAAAGACCGAAGTCTGAAATCTATCAAATTAATAATGATAATAATAATAATAATAATAATAATAATAATATATTATTATATACTGATAATTGTAATTTATCTCCCTTTTACACAACACAAACACACAACAGAATTTGTATAACTTACTTTGCAAGTACTTCCATCAGTAACTAATATATTCCTAGCAGCCAGATCTCTGTGTATAAAATGTTTCTTAGACAAGTATTCCATACCAAAAGCAATCTGACGACAGAAACTAAGCAACAGGCTAGGAACATTAGATGCAACCAATTCTCCAGGACTAAATATAGAGAAAAGCACAAGTTTCGGGTTATCCCACTAAATATAATTATATTAATTGTTAATAATAATAATAATTATAATTTTTTATATTACATACCATGTGTCTGTAAGACAAAAACATATATGGGTTGGAAAAAGTAATATTAACAAAGTTATTGGAAAACGTACAATGGTTTGAGTGTTTGCAAGTACTTCTTCATATCTCCATTGTTCATCATTTCTAATACAATCATTGCCTATAGAACAAAGTACTGAATGAATATGGTTAATTCCGCTCAATACCAACCTACTCACTGGTTCTCCGACAGTCACTACTCCGAACAGCTGTATAATATTAGGATGATGAAATTGACCATTAATGGCTGCTTCCTGTAAGAATTTAATTTTATCTTCTTCTGAAGCTTGTTCTTTTAACGTCTTTACTGCTACATTCATTGGTCCAGTTCGAGATTGCCATATTCCCTTAGCAACCATACCAAATTCACCAGATCCAAGATGTCCAGTAATGCTGAGTGTACAAATGAAAGCTAACTTTTATTATTGTAGGAAATAGAATGCAAACATAACAAGAAAAATATCATTTCTGTATTTGGAATAGTGTTACATTTTACATACATATTTGTATACACATACTTCATTTGTGTTCTCAATATTTCTCTGTATTTTCTCAATGCTAACTGTTCATATATACTCCCACAGTCTGAACCAGGTTTCCAATAAACTTCTGCTTCAGCAAAAAGTAATTCTTGATTGTAATTCAGGAATGCACACAGATTCTCATTCTGTTGAATGGTAAAAACTTTACAGATGTATAATGGTTGATACGTACAGAAAGCTTTACTGTGTTCTGTTATTATTGCATGTTTTTGTAAGTAATCAGATAATAAATTGACATTATGTAATTCATGGGTTTAATATGAATGTGTTCATAATTATTATGTATGAACAATTTTTAAACATAATATCACTATGCAATACTAACCACTGAGAGAGGAGTATATAGAGAATCTCTTAAACTATTGACATCTGAGAATTGATTATTTATTATTTCTCTTTGAGCCTAAAATAATTTATTGGAAGAGTAAAAATAATTGCTACAAGATATATAATTGTTTAAAGTTAAATATCCAAACTCCAAAGTCAGTGTGATAGAAATGTAGGCATAGTATATACCTCAAAAAATTTTTAAATAATATTATTTAGTATTATAAATATGATAGTGTTGATACAAACCTCGAAGCCATGTTATATATATTACATATAAATTACACATATATATATTACATAATTATACATATAATTATATATACTATAATTATGTTGCCATGGCATGTGGTTAAGTGTATATTTTTCATATACACCTCATCAAACATTCAATTGTTAAATCATATTATATATTATATAAAGCATGTCTAGTTGGCATATATACCAGATATAACACCTGCCGAGATGTTCTGGTTTATATTATATACATATGGATGGATATTGGCCCACTGTATATAATTATTTACAGTTAAAAGTAAAATATTTATGGCATATGATAAAGAAATATTTACTAATTATTTTATAAACATTCTTACCAAAGTAGGAACTATAACATTCCACTCTAAATGAGTATATGTCAAACTGTTTACTGATCCTATCTGTGTGTGCATGTGTTTGTGTGAAAAGAATTAACCAAAACACAAGATTCATATATATAGCATTATGGTAGGAGGTGAATAAAGAGATACAATAGATGATAGTACTATTACGAATGAATCAATGACAAATCAATGATGAAACAGTGATGGATCATATATCACCAGATACATTTTAGACAAATGAAATGTAACATTAACATACAAATTTCCTTCATCATAATAATTAAATATTATTTTTTTTGTGTGTGTGAATGTTTAGTATTAAACTCACACTCCCTCCAGCATCACTTGGTGAAGTATGATATGGTATAGGTAACTCATATTCAGAGGGAAGTTTACATGTTAATTCAGTTATGCATGGAACGACAGATGCCTCTTCAATATTTGAAATTTCATTCGACAAGTGCTTAATAACTGGTTTAGTAGTCGTGTGTTTATCAATCGTTGAAGTGTTTTTGTTTTCTGCCAAAACAAAAAAGATCTTATAATCATGTAATTTTATAAATTTCGAATTTTTAGTGATATCATTCAGTAATCAGATTGTTAATTGGTATTGGTCATTATTTCTAGTACACACATAAACACAAACATGTCATGTAGTAGTTGGTGTTACAAATTTAATGAGAGCAATTACATAAATTATACTCTTAACCTGTTTATAATAATAACTATGCACGGAAATTGATACACTAAGGGATGTATATATATAGTCAAAGATATTAGTGATATACCAATAAGAGATTTCCAATAAACAGATATGTACAAATAACTGCTCAAATATTATATCCATCTTCTGGTTTCTGATTCTTTCAATGAAAATGAGCATTTTCTCATTATGAATATTACGAAAGCGATTAATGATGTTATTATTATGAGAAATGATATTATTTAGTACACTTAATATTTGTTACATATTTCAGAAATAACTGATATTGATACTTATATTTCCACACTTCTAACCTGAATATGGTGGATTGTTACTTTCCTCCAATTCTGGTGAATTCTTAGTCCTTTTTTTCCAAAGGATAATAACAACTAAAATAGCACACACTATAGTAATTATTAATAGAATGAAAACAGCTACAACAGGTCCAATAAAGTTAGGTTTGTTATTGTTTGAGGGGAAAACAGTTGGAGTTACAAATGTATATAGAGACATTGAAGTCGTAGAGCTCCTAACATCAAGAGAAGGGGGAGATGTAACTGTAGATAAAGATGTTGAAGTTGTAGAACTCCTAACATCAAGAGAAGGGGGAGATGTAACTGTAGATAAAGATGTTGAAATTGTAGAACTCCTAACATCAAGAGGAGGGGGATATGCATCTGTAGATAAAGACAGTAATATCATAAGCTGATGCGCACTACATGCAATGTCCAGCAATAGATGAAATACCAGTAGATGATACAGAATTAGACAAACCACGTATAGAACTGAATACAGTTACACAAGACATTACCTGTTGAGCTAATTTTATTAGTGACATTAGTGCTTAGTGTAGAGGAAGTCACAGTAATAGTCGTTGTAGCAATGATTGATTCAGTGCTAACACCTGTATAATATAACTTGGAAAGAGAGACAAAATGACAGATATTATCTGTACCTGTTAAGATGGTAGTAGAAGAAATACTTGATGTGATGATTGGTTTTGTGCTAATACCTGCAATAAATATTTAAATAGATCAAAAAATGGAGAAGTGCATTCGTAGATGGAGAATATATACTAAATATTTACTTATTTCGAGTGAAATTAAGGGATAATTGTTTTCTTCTTCTAGAAGTTCAGGTATGGTAACAGTAATAGGAGCAATATCCACATTACCATCCACATGTAGATTAGTTGGACCACTTTCCCTCTGGGCATAAAGTACAATTTGGCTGTCATCTTCATCAGGTTGAAAATACCCAAGTATATCCCCTTCCTGGAATTCCAGAGGAGTCTCTGGATAATATTCATGTATATTGGTTCCTGGTTCAGTTTCATTAGCAGAAACATGACTGAAAGTTTGTTTAGTGTAAGTATCAGTATCAGTTTGACGCCATATTTGTATTTCTGGTAGTTCTCCTGTACCACTCATATCAACTGCTCCATATATCCATTTTGTTACACTTCCATTACAAGAGAACTTTAATTCAGGATAGAGGAACTGACGTCGATCTCTACTTCTTGATTCTGAGATGAGTAGTGACTTATCTTTAATAAATGTTGCATTAATACTGTTTACGCACTGTTTATCTGTTGGTATTGAAAATAATTTGGTATAGTATACTCAATATTATATACACTTACCTGTTACAGGATAAACAAGAACAAGAATGTTGTTAGTTGGAAAATTAGGCAAATGTGCTTTTGTTTCACCAAACTTAATACGGCGAGAATTGAATGCCACAAGATCAATATAATACCCTTGAACACTACTATTTGATTGTGATGGTTGGGAGAAAGCTAGGAGATCTCCTTGCTCAACTTCAAGAGGTGGTTCTAATGGATAATCATATACCCCAGTTCTACTAACATTCTCTGTTGTATAAAATATACATCGTTCACTACCAGGAACAAAAACATAGTTGCTACCTGCAGTTTTACGCCATACCTGTACACTTGGGAAACTATCTCGATTAGGTCTCACATGAATTCCCAGTATAACACTATTTATTATAGTACTGCAATTAAACTGAATATCTGATAAAAATCTTATTTCTTCATCTAATGGAGTACCAATTCTATTTATACCAAACCGTCTTGCTCTGTAATCTAGCAGACTGAAGTCAATAATTGTATCAATACATTGATACACTGATGTAGCTATATCGTAAATGAAAAAAAATTATTTTGTATGATGATTTAAAAACACATATATATCATCATAATAATACACAACGCTATAATAACCTCGTATGAGAGTTCCACATAACAAAAGAAAAACGATTTTCTTGTCCATCAGATAGAGATTTACTCCACAATCACAATCGCTGATAATTTATACAAACGCGCAAGGGAGGAGCTAAACATTATAGATTTCTATATCACTGATAGGGGGACCCAGGGTCCCAAAAACCACTGCAGTGCAGATATATACAATCCTATTGATATGCATACTATAATTGTGTTACTGTGTCTTTACAACTCCGAGATATTTAGTGCAGTCATTTACTAACTTACTTTCCCATTTGCTTTTGTGGCACCAGTAAAAACCCGATTAATTAGCGGTAAACTCAATTTTTTAGCGCGTGACTTTATGGACCTCTGCAAATTAAAACCAAGTAAGGGTGATGTTATTCCCACCTAATGTATCATATTTTCATTCACAGTTTGGGACAACAAGGAGACATCAACAGATTCTCATGATCAGCTATAACAATAATAAACATACAACACTATAAATTACTCGTTCAGTTATGTAGTGTAACCTTCTCTTGGGATATAATCTATGTAACAAGGAGCATTCCTGTTGTAAAATTACTTGGGTTAATGTTGTCCAGACTTCACATGGTGGTCACAATCATTCTTGTCAAATGTGTAGCTCCATGTAATGCAAGTGGATTCTAAGGGAAAAGCGTTGAATTGCTTTCTATAGCTGAATTTGTTATCTGAATTACCATTTAATTGGAACGTTAATCGAGAACAAATAAACACAATTAACATAATACTAACATCATAGTTGTAAAATTAAATGTGTATAATTCATACAATCATTAGCATATATACCCAATCATCACAACTGAGGAAGAATAGACACATCAGTTGTTTCTCCATGGTAAAGCACTGAGTGGAGTGGCTGATTATTACAACATGCAATGTCACTTTTACTATTCAACATTCTATTTAATTATAATATAGGTTACTGGACAATGTTTATGAGTGTTTCATGATCAGTAATTAGAAAACACAAAATTAATAACATTTTACTATGTTACAAGTTTAAGTTTATGGGGCATGAGTCATACATATTTTGTAAATCCAAATACAAATTTTGACCAGCTTCTAGTGGAGCACCAAGTACTGAAGCTTGACGATGAATCCCTTCATCACTTGCCAAGAAATACAACACTTTACAGTCTGGTTGAGAGAGTTTGAAGACAAGAGTTGCAAATGTTGGTCGCTCAGATGTTTTGGGATGTCTACATAGTTGTAAAATGAAATATTCAATAGAGTTGTTTTTAATTGAGTTTTTTAAAAACACGGTAAGTTTCAGTGTAAGATCATTTTGACCTGAAGTTCTTCTTGAGCAATAAATGTACATTAAATCTCATAAAGACAACTCACTACTGCTACTACATTAGACTTAGTGATATGACACTCACCAGCACTGTATCATCATTTCATACACAGTTCTAGAACAACCAGGAGGCGGAGGAAGACGATATCCATCACATATCATTTGAAACGTCTGTAGTAAAATTATCATATATTTGGCAGTCATCAGTTGTATATTATAGAAACATCCATTATACACACTATATATTCGATAATGCTTACTTCGTGGTTAGTTTTTCTTTGAAAAGGTTTTTCTCCCAAGCTCCAGATTTCAAACATGAGAACTCCAAAGCTCCATACATCACTAGAAGTAGAAAATGTCTTGTATGAAAGAGCCTATAAGAATTAGATGAAAGAATATTCATCATATATAATCTATATTCAAGCAGACCTCAGGAGCTGTCCATTTAATTGGGATTTGACCACCTTTTGAAACATAGTAGAGCTCTTTATCCAAGTCTCTAGAAAGACCAAAGTCTGAAATCTATCAAATTAATAATGAATAATGATAATAATAATAATAATTATATACTGATAACTGTAATATTACACAACACGGGTACACAACAGAATTTGTATAACTTACTTTGCAAGTACTTCCATCAGTAACTAATATATTCCTAGCAGCCAGATCTGTGTATAAAATGTTTCTTAGACAAGTATTCCATACCAGAAGCAATCTGACGACAGAAACTGAGCAACAGGCTAGGAACATTAGATGCAACCAATTCTCCAGGACTAAAGATAGATAACAATACAAGTTGCATGTTATCCCACTAAATTATAATTAACTGTTATGTATGCACTTCAACATAAGTATATTAAGCGTTAAGAGTAATAATATATATATATAATACACATAATTATAATAATTATTATGTGTAATATGTGTCTGTTAGACAAAAACATCTATTTGCAATTATGGGTTGGAGAAAGTAATATTAACAAAGTTATTGGAAAACGCACAATGGTTTGAGTGTTTGCAAGTACTTCCTCATATCTCCATTGTTCATTATTTCTAATACAATCATTATCTAATGAAAGACTTGTAATGAATATCGTCGACTCTCTTCAATACCAACTAACTAACTGGTTCTCCGACAGTCACTACTCCGAACAGCTGTATAATATTAGGATGATGAAATTGACCATTAATGGCTGCTTCTTTTAAGAATTTCACTTTATCTTCTTCTGAAGCTTGTTCTTTTAACGTCTTTACTGCAACATCCATTGGTCCAGTTGGAGATTGCCATATCCCCTTAGCAACCATACCAAATTCACCAGATCCAAGATGTCCAATAATACTGAGTGTATAAATAGAAGCTAACTTTTATTATTGTAGGAAATAGCATAATCAGAGAATAATTTCATATATGTATACACATACTTTATTTGTGCTCTCAATATTTCTCTGTATTTTCTCAATGCTAACTGTTCATATATACTCCCACAGTCTGAACCAGGTTTCCAATAAACGTCTGCTTCAGCAAAAAGTAATTGTTGATCATAATTCAGGAATGCACACAGATTCTCATTCTGTTGAATAGTAAACATTTATGAACACTTTTTAAACATAATTATTATACATTACTAACCACTGAGAGTGTATTATATAGAGAATCTCTTAAACTATTGACACCTGAGAATTGATCACTTATTATTTCTCTTTGAGCCTGAAAATATTCATTGGAAAAGTGAAAATCAGTAATACAATTGTTTGAAGTTAAATAGTAAATTACTACCACACGGTGGCATAGCCAGAAAACTATAATTGGGGATCCATAAAGAAAATGGATGAATAGTTTGCATTTAATAGTGCGTAAATGACTACACAAAACATCTCGCAGTTATAAAAATGTAACTACAGTGACATGTAATAATTATTATGAGAAGAGAACAGTGCTTCTTGAATCATAGTATAATTATAGTGCCACGATTATATGTCTGGTTGGTATATAAAAAGTGATATACACATACCACCTGTTGGTGTCCAGTGGTTTATATGGATATACCCTATGTCCTATATACCATGCTCATAAACTTCCTCCACAGTAGGTACAATACACCTGATCGGTTTTATATACACACCACAGTCACTACTCCAAACAGCTGTATAATATATATAATTAAGTGACTGTGCGAAAAACAAGTAGTTGTTGATCTTAAGTGTTTGGTAAAATTTATATTTATAATGAATATTTATATTGAATTTTTAATGAAGTGTATATGCAAAATATACGGCTTAGCATAGTATATGTATATTTATATATAATAATTATAATACATGTACTATGATTTAACAATTGAATTTCTGATGACATCAAATGGTAGCATAGTATCTATCAGAGAGTACGGTAGCACTCTCTATGTAGGGATGACCAAGGTTTTATATATAATTGTATATAGGAGGTAGATATGCCAGATACAACACCTGATGTGAAGTCTTCACTTATAAATACATTATTACAGTTATAGCTTCAACTACAAGTAAGAAACTATAGAACAATGTATGTAAAAAATATCAGGAAATTAAAGGGTGCTATCTATATACATTTATGCATAAACTACATACGCCTATGCATAAATCTCCTCTGTATACGCCTATACATAAACCTCTCGCAAAAAGTGTAGGCCTTGTCACACTGACTAATACTCGCCTTGCTGTATTTCTTGCAGTAACCAAGCTTAACATGAATTTCTTGCCCTGGTACAGCTCAATGTCTGCATATGCGTATGGGTTTATATGGATATAACATCTCATAGGGCTGAGGAGTATATTAACATAAACCTCTGAACACCACCATGTGGTATATTCTAGACATGGTTTATTTAATATATATATATATACTATGGTAGCATACTAACTATATATATATAATTTATATAATATTATATATATATATACACGTATATACATAATTATTGGCTCATTATACATAATTATGGATGATTGTTGGCTCACAGTTCATATTTATGGTTTAAAAGTAAAATATGTATGGCAGACAATAATGAAATATTTTCCAATTAGTTTTATAAATTATATTTCATTATTGTCTAGATAAGAAATACAAAGTTGACTTTCTTACCAAAGTAGGAACTATAATATTCCACTCTAAATGATTATTTGCCAAACTGTTTATTGGACCAATCTGTGTGTACATGTGTTTGTGTGAAAAGATGTGCCAATATAATTAATTAATCCACAAGTGATGGGATAAATAATAGAATCAATGATGAAACAATGATGAATGTATGATGAATGAATGGTGAATCAATGATGATTAGTAAAATTGAAGGATTTAAATGAAACAACTGCAGCAAAATGTGCAATTTCCTACTTTGTGCCTAAGGACATCCATATATTAATGTGGCATTTCAGGTAATGTTGTATAATTATGACAGAGCTAAATTTCAAGATGTTTGGCCCTGTCATATACCATTTTAGACAACTGAAATGTCTCATTAGATTACAAATTTCCTTCATTGTAAAATCATTAATGTGTTCTGGTATGAATGTTTAGTAATAAACTCACATTCCCTCCAGCATCACTTGGTGAAGTATTATATGGTATAGGTAACTCATACTCAGAGGGAGGTTCACATGTTAATTCAGTTTTGCATGGAATGACAGATGCATCTTCAGTATTTGAATTTAACAAGTTCTTAATAACTGGTTTAGTTTTACCAATCATTGAAGTGTTTTTGTTTCCTGCCAAATTAAACAAAAGATCTTATAATCATAACAATTATATAATATTATAAATTCATTTTTTCTATAATTATTTCTAGTGATTTCTTTTAGTGATGTACCAATATTTGGATTGTTAACTGGTATCGGTCATTATTTCTAGTACAGAGAAATACCACAAAAGTAATTATCAGTTTATCAGAATATCAGTAAAATCCCTTATTGATGCATCACTGTTGTCTACAAGTCTGTTAGTGTATAAATTACATGACAATTATTATAAATAGAGTATTTATAGTTACTCTCATTTGTAACACCAAGTACTACATGACATGTTAGATATGTACCGATACCAATCCAATATTATATCCATTTTTGGTTTCTGATTCTTTCAATGAGCATTTTCTCAATAATTATGAATATCATAAAAGCGATTAATGATATATAATCACAAGAAATTCAGAAATATCTGATGCTGATACCAAAAATTTCACAGTTTTCTAACCTGAGTATGGTGGATTGTTACTCTCCTCTGATTCTGGTGATTTCTCAGTCCTTTTTTTCCAAACGATAAAACCAACAACAATAGTACACACCACAATAATTATTATCAGAATGAAAACAGCTACAATAGCTCCTATAGAGATTGGACTGTTATTGTTTGAGGGTGAAACAGTTGGAGTTACAAATGTAGATAGAGATATTGAATTTGTAGCACTCCTAACTTCAGGAAACTGAGAGAGTACTGTTGTAGATGTCGCAATAACAGCAGTAGGAGGTTTAGTAGAGATTGTGGAAGTGGTTATAAAGATGATGGGGTTGATTGTTGAGGAAACAGTGGAGATACTTGAAGTTATGGTGTCTTGAACATAGCCTACTGATTTATTATTATATTGAGTTGTGTCAAATTACTCTTACATTAAGTTCTGAACTGAGTAAAAACATTTTAAAAATGTTCTATTGAAATATGGTGTCTACCTGTTCCATAATATTCAGCTAATTACCCTGGTACTGTCACATTGGGTTTCAATGAACATAATGAAAACAATTTAAAAATATTTCATCTATATACCTGTTTCATCTTAACATGCTTTACATATCTACTGCCATTTGAGCTAATCATGTCTGTCCATTCCAACTTTACTAATTAATATTTAATGTAATCACCACTAATTAAATGCCTTCTAGATAATTCCCGACTGAAGGCTCACTGTCCAGCAATTTGAGATTTTACAAAAATTCATAGTCACTAATGCACGATTTTTTTAGGACAAATTTTCATGGGGGGGAAACCAATGTTTCAAGAAATAGAGGGGGGTGTAGGTTAGAGCTAAATGTACTTTGATGCATGCCCCTTTTCAGCATATAGTAGCTGACATATTTCACATTCAGCTTGTGTTTAGTCAGCTGCAAACTTGCAGCCAAGTCATGTCAAGGTTGCACGTATGTAACATTTTTCAAGTGAAAGTTGGTTAAAGCTCAGGTTGTCAACAACAAGATATAGAAAGTTAATACGACTGCTATTTTAAAATGTACGAGTAGACAAAACAGCATAACTGAGTAAACTACAAGGTAGATGAAATGCCGGTAGATGAAATACAAGTAGATGATACAGAATTAGACAAACCATGTATAGAACATAATACAGTTACACAAGATATGACCTGTTGAGGTAATTTTATTAGCAACATCAGTGCTCAGTGTAGTAGAGGAATTCACAATAGTAGGTGTTGCAAGAATTGATTCAGTGCTAACACCTGTATAATATAAGATGGAAAGAGAGGCAAAATGACAGATATTATCTGTACCTGTTGAGATAGCAGTAGAATAAATACTTGATGTGATGATTGGTTTTGTGCTAACACCTGCAATAAATATTTAAATAGATCAAAAAATGGAGAAGTGCATTTGTAGATACTAAATATTTACTTATTTCCAATGAAATTAATGGATAATCATTTTCTTTTTCTTCTTGAAGTTCAGATATGGTAACAGTAATAGGAGCAATTTTCACATCACCATCCACATGTAGATTAGTTGGACCACCTTCTCTCTGGGCATAAAGTACAATTTGGCTGTGATCTCCATTAGGCTGAAGATACCCAAGTATATCTCCTTCCTGGAATTCCAGAGGAGTCTCTGGATAATATTCATGTATATTGGTTCCTGGTTCAGTTTTATTAGCAGAAACATGACTGAAAGTTTGTTTAGTGTAAGTATCAGTATCAGTTTGACGCCATATTTGTATTTCTGGTAGTTCTCCAGTAGCACTTCTATCAACTGCTCCATATATCCATTTTGTTACACTTCCATTACAGGAAAACTTTAATTCAGGATAGATTAGCTGACGTCGTTCTCTACTTCTGGATTCTGAGATGAGTAGTGACTGATCTTTAATAAAAGTTGCATTGACTGAGCTAATACTGTGTACACACTGTCTATCTGTTAATAGTGAAGATAATTTGGAACAGTATAATTATATATTCGATATTATATATACTTACCTGTTAATATAGGATAAACAAGAACAAGATCATTATCAGTTCGATCTGTTGACAAATCTGCTGTTCTTTTATCAAATTCAATACGGTGAGAATAGAATGTCACACGATCAATAGAATATCCTCGAACACTACTGTCTGATTGTGGTGGTTGGGAGAAAGCTAGGAGGTCTCCTGCCTCAACTTCAAGAGGTGGTTCTAATGGATAATCATATACCCCAGTTCTACTAACATTCTCTGTTGTATAATATATAAATCGTTCACTACCAGGAACAAAAGCATACTCGTCTTCTCTAGTTGGGCGCCATATCTGTACACTTGGGAAACTATCTCGATTAGGTCTCACATCAATTCCCAGTATAACACTATTTATTATAGTACTGCAAGTAAACTGAATATCTGATAAAATTTTAATTTCATTATTTAATCGAGTACCAATTCTATTTATATCAATCCGTCTTGCTCTGTAATCTAGTAGACTGAAATCAATAATTCTATCAATACATTGATCCACTGATGTAGCTGTATAATCATAAATGAAACAATGTATAATTATTCTAAATTAAACACATACAACACTATAATAACCTTGTATGAGAGTTCCACATAACAAAAGAAAAACAATTTTCTTGTCCATCCGATACAGATTTAAAATGATTGTACACTACAATCACGATAATTTTATACTACTCGCGAGGGACAATCCCCACGTCCCCAGCCGTCACACGCCCTTAGGGCATGGGCGACTGGGTACGAGACTTCCCACTATGTATAATTATATTAACACGTGATATGAACTTCGATCTAAACTCATCTTAATTAATGTCATAATAATAATTATTATTATAATAATTATATAGATATATTATAATTATTATTATTTCAGAA
Source organism: Petrosia ficiformis (assembly GCA_947044365.1). Lineage (NCBI taxonomy): Eukaryota > Metazoa > Porifera > Demospongiae > Haplosclerida > Petrosiidae > Petrosia > Petrosia ficiformis. The sequence continues at coordinate 1,108,158 of OX345643.1, forward strand.
TTTTGTTTAAATAGCAAATACCGTGTAAAAAGAAGAAAAAAAAAACAAATAGTTATCACATATATGTGTTTTGTAGATCAGTGTAGAGACTGTGAGCTGTATCAAGATTAGCTCCAAGACAAGTGTCTGTCTCTGTCTGGAGTAGTTTAAAATCAGGTTGAGAAAGATCAGAAACCAGATCAACAAATGTAGGACGAGATGATGTCTCTGGATGCCTAGCAAGGAAACAAAAACATAAAATATAATTAACTAACTCTGATACAATTTTGATCTCACCAGCATTGTATCATCATTTCATACATTGGTCTAGGACAACCAGGAGGAGGAGGAAGACGATATCCCGATTCCACTATACTTAAATACTAATAAAGGATGTAATATTTGATTACTTGTTAAAAAAATATCATCAAATTTATGATGAGCCTTATCAGGCTTACAGCCTCTCCATCTGTCTGTCTGTCTCTCCAAAAAAATTGTACTAATGTATAATTAAATTCCCTATCATGCTTACTTGCTTCAATTACATTCATGCCTTGACCTGTGCTGTTTATAAGGCATGGAAATATGTATAATTATAATTATATAGGTGATCTGACATTTAGTCATTATAGTACAAAACACAAGTTTGAAAAACAACAGATCCATAATAATTATATATATAGTTATTAATAATAATCATAATTTTTATATACCTCATGATTAGTATGTTCTTCAAATGGTTTATGTCCCATACTCCAAATCTCATATAGTACTACTCCAAAACTCCACACATCACTTGCAGTTGAATATCTTCTGTAATGTAATGCCTAAAAGCATGATAGCATGATAGCATGATAAAGCTATAATATAATAGAGATTTCATTACTTCTGGTGCTGTCCATTTCATTGGAATTTTTGTAGCACTTGAAGCATAGTAAGTGTCATTTTGCAAATCTCTAGACATTCCAAAATCTGCTACCTATTAAATTATGTGAGTTTCATTAATTATAAAATCTTAAAACATAAACCTACTTTACATATCCCATTATCAGCTACTAGTATATTCCTAGCAGCCAGATCTCTGTGTATAAAATGTTTCTTAGACAAGTATTCCATACCAGAAGCAATCTGACGACAGAAACTGAGTAGAATACTGGGAACTGCAGTGCCTACAAGCTCTCCTGGACTAATATATGACAATAAAGGACACAATACTTAATGATTATGTCTTACATTGGAATCATTCTGTGTAGATACTGCCTTAAATCTCCATTAGGCATGAGTTCAAGAATAATCATTTCCTGTGTAATAGATGATGTTTATAACTTTATATAACACTCTAATGTATACTATATAGTTAAGTTGTATACATAGTTATGCATGTTCAATGACCAAAATCATCTTCATGTACACGACATCTGAACTCACTGGTTCTCTTAAAGTCACTACTCCATGCAGTTTCACAATATTAGGATGATGAAATTGACCCATAATAGCTGCTTCTTGTAGGAATCGCACTCTAGTTTTTTCTGTTGAATGACACTTCAAAGTTTTGATTGCCACATTTATAGGACCACCAGGAGAGTGCCACCTTCCCTCATAAACATTACCAAATTCACCAGAACCAAGATCTCCAATTACCCTACAATCAAGAGAATACATTATTAAATAATTATACTGTAAAGCCTATGAGTTCAAAGACTAGAATGATTAATTGCAATGCATAAACCTATATAATTATACTAATAGTCTGTTGAACACAAACTCCTATATCAAATACAATTCAAGACAAAATATGTTTCATACTCAATCTGTTTGTAGATAATTTCTCTGTATCTCTTGAGTGAGAGTTGATGATAAAGTGTTGACTTTTCTATTCCTGGCTTCCAGTAAATTGCTTCTTCAGCAAAAAATATGATATTCTCTTGTTTTAAGAGCTCTGCTTTCTAATGATAATCATAATTGTGAAAATATAAATGAGTAGATAATACAATTAGAAATAGAGGTATAGATAGAGAGATATATAGATTGATGTATAGATAGTTCCGTAGACAGTTACAATTTATCAATTAATCAATCAATATGATAATTATACTGGTTGATTTACTTGCATACCTGAACCTCTTGAAGAGATGCATACAGTCTGTCCTGTGAGTAGAATTTATCCTGTAAACTTTTTCGTTGCTCCTAACATATTATAATCAGTGGATTGAAGTATAAAACGCATGTGTTTGTGTAATAATGTTTCCCTCACTGTAGTGGGCACATGAACTCCCCATTGTGTGGAATATCCTTTATCTAACACACTATAAGCATGTTTGCTATCATCATTTGGTAGACTATAACTATCTATAATCGCATCTATTGGTACACAATAATCTTTTGAATTGGTACCCTATAATAGTAACATATATGAAAAAGAGTATGAATAAATAATGAATCAAAAACAAGTAGAAACAATAGACTAAGATTGGTATGCATGTATGATAATATGTATGTAGGCATATGTGTATGTATGTGTATTTATCTCTATGTATGCATGTAGGTGTGTATGTATGTAAATATTATGTACAATTATATGAAGGAAGTGACAGATGGAAATTAGTAATCTGATACATTTAGCCATAAACAGATAGGTTAATAGACATAGAATAAAAACATATTTTCAAACATCACCACAAATTTGGCATCATGAAGCCAAATTGTTAACCTTATTTGGTGAAAGCATCCCAGATTGTGAGTACAACAGTGCTGTTGTTGTTGGTTCTGTTATTGGCTCAAGTTCATCATAAACAAGTGAAACCTTCTTTATTATTGCTATAGATCTATTACACACTGTACGAAAGTGCAAAAGATAACTGAACTTCATATATATATACATTTCAAGTGGTACCTTACCTCCCACTGAAGGAATATTATAATTTAGTTTCAATTTGGTTGATAATGAAGACATATAGTTTGGGTTGTTGAAACCATCTTCTTTATTTCCTTTCTTTTTTATTTGCAAACATATTATCCCGACAGTTATAGCAATAATGAGAAATAACACTACTATAGTGATAGAAATACTGACAGTAATACGTTGGACTATTGCTTGTCCTGATTGAGTATTGGTTTCAGTTGGAGAATAGAATGAAGAAGGAACTTTGTCTTCTTCAGTAATTAATGTGGATGATTGGCCAGTTGATATGGAGTTATCAGCAAACACAATAGATAAGGTGGACATTAATATTGGAGCTGATGAAAATATCATACCATCTGAAGATGAAGAAGAGATATTTGTCGTTAATGAGCTAATATTTTCATTAGTGATACTTTTTGTGGAAGATGGAGTTAACATATCAGTTGGTGTAACACTTTGTGTAGAAGAAGGAACCACATTAAAAGTTGATGTGATGATATTTTCAATGCTAATACCTATACAAAAATATTCAAAGATGTGGATGTGGAAAGAAAGACGAAAAATAAATTAATAGAGAATACATAATTATTATGATAAAACTTAGACATGATAATACTTACTTAATTCCAGCGAAATTAAGGGATAATCGTTCCACTCTTCTCGAAGTTCGGATATGGTAACAGCAATAGGAGCAATATCCACATTACTATCCACACGTAGATTAGTTGGACCACTTTCTCTCTGGGCATAAAGTATGATTTGGCTGTCACCATTTTTAGGTTGAAAATACCCAAGTATATCCCCTTCCTGGAATTCCAGAGGAGTCTCGGGATAATATCCATGTATATTGGTTCCTGGTTCAGTTTCATTAGCAGAAACATGACTGAAAGTTTGTTTAGTGTAAGTATCAGTATCAGTTTGACGCCATATCTGTATTTCTGGTAGTTCTCCTGTACTACTCATATCAACTGCTCCATATATCCATTTTGTTACACTTCCATTACAAGAGAACTTTAATTCAGGATAGAGGAACTGACGTCGATCTCTACTTCTTGAATCTGAGATTAGTAGTGACCTATCTTTAATAAATGTTGCATTAACTGAACTAATACTGTTCATACACTGTTTATCTGTTGATATTGAATACAGCTCAAAATATTATTCAATACAAAAATTATACTTACCTGTTACTATAGGATAAACAAGAACAAGATTGTTGTTAATAGGACTTTTTGACAAATCTGCTGTTGTATCACCAAAACTAATACTGTGAGAATTAAAATTAACAGGATTAATATAATATCCTTGAACACTATCGACTCCATGTGGTGGTTGGGAGAAAGCTAGGAGGTCTCCTGGTTCAATGTCAAGAGGTGGTTCTAATGGATAATCATATACCCCAGTTCTACTAACATTCTCTGTTGTATAAAATATAAATCGCTCACTATCAGGAACAAAAGCAAAGTTGCTACCTGCAGTTTTACGCCATATCTGTACACTTGGGAAACTATCTCGGTTATTTCTCACATCAATTCCCAATATAACACTGTTTATTACAGTACTGCAATTAAACTGAATATCTGATAAAATTCTAATATCATTATCTAACCGAGTACCAATTCTATCTATACCAATCCGTCTTGCTCTGTAATGTAGTAGAGAGATATCCATAATTCTGTCAATACATTGATCCACTGATGTAGCTGTAATGTAATAAAAATGTTTGTAGCTATATTTCAAATACAATACACTCATCTTATATATACCACAACAAACTAGAATTACCTTCCATAAGAGGTTTACAAAACAAAAGAAACAGAACCTTCCAATGGAGGGATTCCATCATCATCATCCACTGGTAGGAATTATAATAGCTCACGTTACTTACTAGACTTGAAACAAGTAGCGAGCCCCTCCCACTGTACGAACTATATATGCATATGATTGCCATCACCTTTTTATGTCAGCCAATTCATAATTTAACTATAGAATACCTCTCAGTAATTGTTATTTCAAATTTAAAGAAGTGAATGTTCGAAACCTTTCTTTGGGGGGCATGCCCCCAGCCTCCTGGACTGGATGCTGGATGCCACTTCAATGTCACAATATCCAATCACACCATAGCCTGGCAAACAATTTCTCTGATTAGCTAACACACCAAATAAAAAACATATACCCCTTTATACAATAATGTTAAATATAATTCATGGCTGAAATATATTATCACTAACTTTAATCAATTAAAATCAGTGGAAGTAATTGTATAGCTAGGCCAATTAAGTCAATCAATGCAGAAACTCCACCCATTTGATGATCAAAAAGGCTGTTATCACTTCATTATTTGCTGTTTCATGCTTGAAAAGTATGTCGTTTGGAATAATTAGCCTAACTGATTTCACAGACTTACAATCGACAGTCAGAAGAATTTTCAATATTGATTAAATAATTGAATAATCATCCCAGCCCTACGGATAAGTATTGAACGAACCATTCATAATGCATAATTGGATATGTTGTATGTTAATACTCTCTGAAAGGATGAACTAGGTTTAATACTCGTAAAACCGTGAAACATCTTCCAAATATCTTTCCTGAAATAGTCTTTTCAAAGGCACTTAGCATTTTATATAGTGCTGAATCAAAACAGTAGTCAAAAATGATACACTCTCCTTATTGCAGGCATTCTAATTTTGAATAGCACTACAATTAGATATTGAGTGTTTAGCAAACCATAACTACACTAATGCTGTACAGTAATAATAATAATTATACATTATTTCGTGTAAGGAAGTAAAAATACTTCTAATTACAAGTACAAGACTAATGGTTTAAATTTTAAAGGTTGGAACAACTAATAATAATAATAATAATAATAAATGATTGTTCTCATTATACTATCAATAAGAAATACTGAAATTACGACATGCAATGCTGGATGAAAAGAAGAAAAAACAAATAGTTATCATCATATAATTATGTACATATAATATATATATATATATATATATATATATATATATATATATATATAATTTATATATGTTTTCTAGATCAGAGTAGAGACTGTGATTTGTATCAAGATGAGCTCCTAGACAAGATCTAGATTAGTTTAAAATCAGGTTGAGAAAGATCAGAAACCAGATCAACAAATGTAGGACGAGATAATGTCTCTGGATGCATAGTAAGGAGCAAAAATATGAAGTATCATTAGTTAATGGTGACATAGTTTGATCTGACCGGCATTGTATTATCATTAATTTTGTAGTTCATTACTTGCCAAATGAAGGCAAATATATATCACTTTCCAGTCTGGTTGAGACGTTCAAGTTAGAAATAACATTTGCAATTAAAACCAATCAGTTATAATAACACATAATATACATAATTCTATATACACTATATACAGTGTATCCAATGCTGAGAAAAGCAATTGTCTATAGCTAAATTCATCATGTGAATACCCTTTAATTGAAATTCAACGACATATTGACATCACAGCTGTAAAATTAAATGTCATACAATCACATTAGCATATATACCCATCTTTGTGTAATGATCACAACTACAAAACAAGCGAAAGAATAGACACATCTGCTGTTTATCCATGGTAAAGCACCGAGAGGAGTGGCTGATTATTACAACATGCAATGTCACTTTTATTATTAAATATTCTATTTAATTATAATATAGGTTATTGGACAATGTTAATGAGTGTTTCATGTAACTGAAAACTACAGCAAACACAAAATTAATAACATTTGTACTACATTACATGTTTATAGGGTATGAGTCATACATATTTTGCAAATCCAAATATAAATTTTGACTAGCTTCCAGTGGAGCACCAAGTACAGAAGCTTGGCGATGAATACCTTTATCACTTGGCAAGAAATACAACACTTTACAGTCTGGTTGAGAGAGTTTGGAGACAAGAGTTCCAAATGATGGTCGCTCAGATGTTTCTGGATGCCTACATAGTTGTAAAATAAACTATTCAGTAATTGATTCAGTTTTTAAAACAAGGTAGATTTTATTATAACAGCATTTTTATCAAATCTTAATTAAAAACAACTAACTACTGCAATTATTAGAACTAGTGATATGAAGCTCACCAGCATTGTATCATCATTTCATACACAGTTCTAGAACAACCAGGAGGAGGAGGAAGACGATATCCATCACATATCATTTCAAAACTCTGTAGTAAAATTATTATATATTTGGCAGTCATCAGTCATATATTATATACCCACTATAATTATAATATTATACACATACAAACATCCTATCTATAACCATTGAACATACAACAGTCATTTATATATAAATATAATTATACATTCAATAAACAAATTCATATACTTAGACATACAACATATTCTCAATGATAGTTAATACCTGCTATCCATCCATACACGCATTCATATAGTGTATTACAGCACACTATACATACATACATGTATTACATTCATAATGCTCACTTCATGATTACTGTTTCTTTGAAAAGGTTTTTCTCCCAAGCTCCAGATTTCAAACATGAGGACTCCAAAGCTCCACACATCACTAGCAGTAGAATATTTTTTGTATGAAAGAGCCTGACAATTAGATGAAGGAATATTCATTATATATATATATATATATATATATATCTGTGTTCAAACAGACCTCAGGAGCCGTCCATTTAATAGGGATTTGACCACCTTTTGAAACATAGTACAGCTCTTTATCTAAGTCTCTAGAAAGACCAAAGTCTGTAATCTATCAAATTAATAATAACAATAATAAGAATTACTTTAAAGAGGCCTTTGTGGCTAGGTAGAGACATCAGTATTATATTCACTAGCGAAATAATAAGAATTTGTATAACTTACTTTGCAAATAGTTCCATCTGTAACCAATATATTCCTAGCAGCCAGATCTCTGTGTACGAAACGTTTCTTAGACAAGTATTCCATACCAGAAGCAATCTGACGACAGAAACCGAGTAACAGGCTAGGAACATTAGATGCAACTAACTCTCCAGGACTAAATATAGAGAAAAGCACAAGTTTCATGCTATCCCACTAAATTATAATTACCTGTTGTATAAGCTATATATTAAGTGTTATGTATATAGTATGTAGTATGTATAATATGTATTACAATACAAGTCCATGTCTGAATTCTCACTATATTACAATTACCTGCTGTATAAGCACTTCAGTATAAGTACATTAAGTGTTAATAATAAATATAAAAATGTGTATAATTATTATGAATATATGTTTGTGAGACAAAAGCATCTATGTGTAATTATGGGTTGGAGAAAGTAATTAACATAACTTACAATGGTTTTAGTGTTTTCAAGTACTTCCTCATATCTCCATTATGCATCATTTCTAATACAATCATTATCTAATGAAAGACTTAATGAATATGGTCGACTCTCTTCAATACCAGCTAACTCACTGGTTCTCCAACAGTCACTACTCCTAACAGCTGTATAATATTAGGATGATGAAATTGACCATTAATGGCTGCTTCTTGCAAGAATTTAACTTTATCTTCTTCTGAAGTTTGTTCTTTTAACGTCTTTACTGCTACATCCATTAGTCCAGTTGGAGATTGCCATATTCCCTTAGCAACCATACCAAATTCACCAGATCCAAGATGTCCAGTAATACTGAGTGTACAAATGAAAGCTAACATCTATATTTCCAAGGAAATAGCATGTCAACATAACAAGAAAAATAATTATCATTCCTGTATCTGGAATAGTATCACATTTACATACATATTTGTATACACACTTTATTTGCGTTCTTATTATTTCTCTGTATTTTCTCAATGCTAACTGTTCATATATACTCCCACAGTCTGTACCAGGCTTCCAATAAACTTCTGTTTCAGCAAAAAGTAACTCTTGATTGAAATTTAGGAATGCACATAGATTCTCATTCTGTTGAGTAAAAATTTAAACATTATTACTTGTTTTCATTTTATAAATTCACATTATGTAATTTATCAGCTTATTATGAATGAGTGTTTCCCATATTATGCATGAATACTTTTGTAACATAATATTACTATGCAATACTAACCACTGAGAGAGTATTATATAGAGAATCTCTTATACTACTGAAACCTGAGAAGTTACCACTTATTATTTCTCTTTGAGCCTAATAATATTCATTGGAAGAGTAAACATTTTATTAATTATTTAATAATAAATATTAATGACTACCAATACAGCCTGATAGAAGTACAGGTATAGTACATCAATCAGGTGTGTATACCTAAAAAATGGATTATTCCCTGAATGTCTAATCCCAGAATATTAGTAGATAATAGAATAGGATATTTAATTTAGTATTAAAATACCATTATTCTCAGAATGTCTAATGCTAAACCATAAACCCTAAATCCTCAGTTTGCACAGGAAATGGGATTAGACATTCTGGGATTGGAACCACCCAAAAAAATTGTAATCATAATATATAGAATATTAACATACTGGTTGGCATACAAAAGTGTTGTATACCACCTGTTGGTGTCTAGTGGCTTATGTGAATATACCCTCAGTCCTATATGCCATGCTCATAAACACCTGATCAGATTATACACTGTGTATATATATATATTATATATATATATATGTAGTATGTGAACATAATACATATATGTGACAGGCTCTGTGAAAACTGGTCTTATAGATTAAGATTTCAAAATTGATATTTTTTCTCATACTTGAATAGAGTGTTAAATTAGCTCTACAACGATATATTATACAACCAGTCACACATTATAATTATATATGTAATATATATAGTACACTTACAGGTCTTATATACAAAAATATAGACCCGAGGTTTAGTGTCCAAGGATGTGATATAGCCCGAGCCTGCGAGGGCTATATCACATCCGAGGACACTAAACCAAGGTTTTATATTGTTTTATATAAGAACTGTAAGTGTACTATATACAATATATTGTATGCTGATAGATTAAAGATTCACAGGTCTATATACAAAAATATAAGACCTAACCACATCAAACGGTTGCCATGGTAGCATGCTATATATATATATATATATGACTTTGCAGGCGAATCAGTCTTGTTTGGTTTTCAATTTATCCAAAATGGCTTATTCAATCAATCATTATTATACTAAAAACAAATAAAACTTTCAACTCTTTACGTTATTGTGCTACTTAGGTGTCAAAATTCGTTGTCTTCTAGTGTAGATGGCTGAAAAACAAGTGGTTAATCTTAAGCATTTGAAAGATCTATATGTATATTATGTAAAATTATAATAATATATATGTATATATATATATATATATATGTAATATATATAACATGTATTCTATATAATTATATATAATATATATACTATGCTGCCATGGCAACCATTTCATGTACGGGCCCCTTGGCCCTACAGGCCTCAGGTTATATCCACATACACCTACTTCACACAGGTGGTATATTTGGCATAAACGTCTCCTAACCATGGTATATATATTATATATACATATGGATGAGTTATTGGCTCACTGTATATAATTATTTATAGTTAAAAGTACAATATTTATGGCATACAATAAAGAAATATTTACTAATTATTGTATAAACATTCTTACCAAAGTAGGAACTACAACATTCCACTCTAAGTTATTATTTGACAAACTGTTGATTGGTCTAATCTGTGTGTGCATGTGTTTGTGTGAAAAGATGTGTCAATCTAATTAAAGATTCATATACCATTATGAGTGTATATAATTATGGTTGAAGATGAATGAAGAGATACAATAGATGATAGTACTAGTATGGCTGAATCAATGATGAATCAGTGATGAATCAATGATGAATTACATTATGAGCAGCATAATTGAAGTATTTAACAAACTACAGCAGAATGCACAATTTCCTACTTTGTGCAAGGACATTAATGTGACATTTAATGTGGTAGGGCTGAATTACAAGAGATTTGGCCTTGTGATATACCACCAGTTACATTTTAGACAAATTTAATGCCACATTTACTTACAAATATCCTTCATTGTAAAAATTAATTTCGAATTAAACATTGATTTCTATTAGTGTGAATATTTTAGTATTAAACTCACATTCCCTCCAGCATCACTTTGTAAAGTATGATATGGGATAGATAGCTCATACTCAGAGGGAGGTGTACTTGTTAATTCAGTTCTGCATGAAATGACAGATGCCTCACTATGTGCGTCTTCAATATTTGAATTTTCATTTAACAAGTGATTAATAATTGGTTTAGTAGTTGTGTGTGTAGCAGTGTTTTTGTTTCCTGCCAAAACAAAAAAAGATATTATGATCATATAATTTTATAGATTTGTCTTTTCCATATTTCTAGTGATATCATTGATTGATGCACCAATGATCAGATTGTTAATCAGTATTGGTCATTATTGGCCATCATTTCTAGTATAGACATAAACCACAAACATGCATGCCTTGGTGTTACAAATTAAATGAGGTAACTACATACTCTTAACACGTTTTCAATAGAAATTTATACATGCTCTAACAGACTTGTATATAGTCCCAAGATATTGGTGATGCAGCAAGAAAGGTTTTCACTGATATTCCAATAAACTAATAATTACTTTAGATATGCACATACCAATAACTGATAATGATCCAATATTATATCTATCTTCTGGTTTCTGATTCTTTCAATGAAAATGAGCGTTTTCTCAATGATCATGAATATCATAAAAGCGATTAATGACATATTAGTACAATATTGGTCATACATCTTTCAGAAATAACTGATACTGATACTTAAATTTTCACACTTCTAACCTGAGTATGGTGGATTGTTACTTTCCTCTGATTCTGGTGATTTCTCAGTCCTTTTTCTCCAAAGGATAATACCAACTAAAATACTACACACTATAGTAATTACGGACACAACAAAAACAGGTACAACAGCTCCTATAATTTTGAATTTGTTATTGCTTGAGGGGAAAAATCTTGGAGTTACAAAAGTAGAAAGAGACATTGAAATTGTAGAAATCCTAACATCAAGAGAAGGGGGAGATGTAACTGTAGGAAGAGATATTGAAAGCATAGAACTCCTAACATCAAGAGAAGGGGGAGATGTAACTGTAGGAAGAGATATTGAAAGCATAGAACTCCTAACATCAAGAGAAGGGGGAGATGTAACTGTAGGAAGAGATATTGAAAGCATAGAACTCCTAATATCAAGAGAAGGAGGAGATGTGACTTTTGTAAATTGAGAGAATAATGTCGTAGATGTTGCGACAATAGTAGTAGGAGTGTTTGTAAGAATTGAGGAAGTGGTTATAAAAATGGTAGAGCTAATGATGATGATTGAGGAAACAGTGGAGTTACTCGAAGCTATGATGTCTTGAACATTGCCTAAGATGATTCATAAAAATTGTGTTATAATAAGTTGCGTCATAAACACAATACATTATTTCCAAAAATTGAAACAATATGTGTATAGTACTATTTCATCTAATCAAGTCTGTCCGTTCCATCTTCATCTACTTTTATTAATTACTATTTAACAAGCACATTATAGAACGAATATTAATGCATTCTTGACAATTCCTGACTAAGAGAAGGCTCTGATGCAGTCACTGTCACTTCCTGACAGTAGATCTTGAGAGGAGCTTTGTCTAAGCAATTTAGAAAATCTAAATTGCTGCACTCCAGAATGGTGACCAAGAACATGAGGATGTCAGAAAGTATTTTAAAAAGTTATTTTCAATGTTATTTAGTGCATTGAGTGACAAAACAGCAACAGACACAACTTGTCTAGTAGAAATACACAATGTTACCTGTTGAGCTAATTACAACACTAGTACTTAGTACAGAAGAGGAAGTCACAATAGTGGTTGATGTGATGATTGATTCAGTGCTAATACCTGCATGTAATAAATATTTAAATACATCAAAAGATGGAAAGAAAGATGGAGAAGTAGATTTGTAATTGTAGAATAGATATTACATATTCACTTATTTCCAGTGAAATTAATGGATAATCGTTTCGTCCATCCACATTACTATCCACACGTAGATTAGTTGGACCACCTTCTCTCTGGGCATAAAGTATGATTTTGCTGTCATCTTCATCAGGTTGAAAATACCCAAGTATATCCCCTTCCTGGAATTCCAGAGGAGTCTCTGGATAATATTCATGTATATTGGTTCCTGGTTCAGTTTCATTAGCAGAAACACGACTGAAAGTTTGCTTAGTGTATGTATCAGTATCAGTTTGACGCCATATTTGCATTTCTGGTAGTTCTCCAGTAGCTCTTCTATCAACTGCTCCATATATCCATTTTGATACACTTCCATTACAAGAGAACTTTAATTCAGGATAGAGGAACTGACGTCGATCTCTACTTCTTGAATCTGAGATTAGTAGTGATTTTTCTTTAATAAATGTTGCATTAATTGAACTAATGCTATTTACACACTGTTTATCTGTTGATATTGAATACAGCTCGAAATATTGTTTTAATACAAAAATTATACTTACCTGTTAATATAGGATAAACAAGAACAAGATTGTTGTTAATTGGACTTCCTGACAAATCTGTTGTTCTTTCATCAAAACCAATGCGGTGAGTATTAAAACTAACAGGATCAATAAAATACCCTCGAACACTACTGTCTCCTTGTGATGGTTGGAAGAAAGCCAACAGGTCTCCTGTCTCAACTTCAAGAGGTGGTTCTAATAAATAATCATATACCCCAGTTGTACTAACATTCTCTGGTGTATAAAATATAAATCGCTCACTACCAGGGACAAAAGCGTAGTTGCTATTTCCAGATGGACGCCATATCTGTACACTTGGGAAACTATCTCGATTAGGTCTCACATCAATTCCCAGTATAACACTATTTATTGTAGTACTGCATGTAAACTGAATATCTGATAAAATTCTAATTTCTTCATCCAATGGAGTACCAATTCTACCTATACCAATCCGTCTTGCTCTGTAATCTAGTAGACTGAAGTCAATAATTCTATCAATACATTGATCCACTGATGTAGCTGTAATCATAAATGAAAAAAATTAATTTTGTATAATTATATATATATATATATATGTATAATCATTTTTAAACACACATATATAATACTGTCATCATAATAATACAAAACACTATAATAACCTTGTATGAGATTTCCACATAACAAAAGAAAAACAATTTTCTTGTCCATCAGATACAGATATATATACTCTACAATTACAATCACTGATAATTTATAGCTACCAAATGTGACTGGGAGGAGCTAAATAATCAGAGTTTCATGCAAAGGCCTGCTGTATGTATATATATAGTATAATATATATATATATAATATGCCCTAACTAATATTATAAATACAACACGTTAATAAATATTATATATATATAGGATATTATATTTAAACATCACACCACAAATTTGACATCATAAAGCCAATCTGTTAACCTTATTAGACATAACACTAACAGATTCTGAGTACAACAGTGCTGTTGTTGTTACTTCTATTATTGGCACAGGTTCATCATAAACAGGTGAAACCTTCTTTTATAATGTGTTTGTAGATCTATTACTATCCAATTTAATGTTTTTATTACAAACTGTAAGAAAGTGTAGAAGAAAACTGAACTGCATATTTAATTATGTTTCAATTGGTACCTTATCTCCTACTGAAGGAATATTACAATTTAGTTTTTGTTTGATTTGATTTTATTGATAATGAAGACAGTTTTCTTGTTATAGAAGTGTAACAAAATAAATTTGAACACAGGGGCCTTCTGATCACTAGTCAGATGCTTTATCAACTGAGCCACTGGGAAAGGTTGAAGATTTCATAGACAACTTAGGTACAGGCAAATTCAGCTGTTTTACTGGTTAATAATACCACAACTGCCATGTATGTGCTATCAGAACTTCTATTGAGGTCGACTGGCAAGATCAGTTCCTCTGTATTGGACCCATGCACAGCAAAGTGAGCAAACTGTTGTAGGTGTATCATCGCACATTATCACGATATTTAATGCACTAGGTGTTTAAATCACAGCTCCAGATCCAGATTTTTTCTGGATTTGTGTCTCTCTTTTATTTCAATATTTCAGTCTCAGTAAATGTTACTTTAAATTTAAAGAGGGGTTGGGAGATTCTGAAATATCAGTAACTTCAAATTGATTGATAATTGATTAAAATCAGTGTAAATAATTATATAGGCCAATTAAGTCAATTAATGCAGGAGATCCTCCTATTGATGATCAAGAAAAACTTTGTCGCATGCTTGAAAAGTAAGTCTTTTGGAATAATTAGCATAATTGATATCTCAGACTTACAATTGATAATCAGAAGAATTTTTAATATTGATTGATTAGTCATCCCATCCCTACTGATAAGTGCTGAACAACATAATGCAGTTGGACACATAGTATGCTAATACTTCCTGAAGGAATGAACTAGGTTTTTTATGATTCCTGAATACCCATAAAACAGTGAAATATCTTCCAAGTATCTTTCTAGAAATAATCTTCTCAAAGGCACTACCCAGCTGATAATTATACTGAATTAAAACAAGTCAAAAATGATAAAATCATATCACCATAATCATTGCAGGCATTTTAATTTTAAATAGCACTACAATTAGGTAGTGAGTGTTTAGCAAAGAATACTAATACTGTATGGTAATAATAAAAATATAAAATTATAGTGATAATGATAAAATACATGCATAGTGTATGACTAAGGCTATAGGTTTTATCTAATATCTCACAGGAAAGAAAAGGTTTTATAGTGTAATCCAAGTTATGACATATATATATATTGCAACTCAGGGTAGAGACTGAGAGCTGTATCAAGATGAGCTCCTAGACAAGTGTCTGTATCTGTCTGGAGTAGTTTAAAATCAGGTTGAGAAAAATCAGCGACCAGTTCAATAAATGTAGGACGAGATGATGACTCTGGATGCCTAGTAGAAAAATGTATAATACAATAAAAACAATGTGATCATGGAGACATTAAATTCAATCTCACCAGCATTGTATCATCATTGCATACATTGGTCTAGGACAACCAGGAGGAGGAGGAAGACGATATCCTGATACCACTTTACGTAGGCACTAATAATTAAAAAATACAATATGCTAGCTTCATAATATAAAATGAATTAACATTGTATGTGATTTGTATACTCTATATATGCAAAATCACTTTAATATCTGCTTTGTTGATTCTGCTGTAAAATGCTACAAATACACATACATACATACATATATATAAGATGATATACCTCTTGGTTTGTGTGTCCTTCAAATGGTTTATGTCCCATGCTCCACATTTCATATAGTAATACTCCAAAACTCCACACATCACTTGCAGTTGAATATTTTTTGTAATGTAATGCCTACAAAATCAATATAACGATATAAAATGTGATTTGTCATAAAGATTTCATTTACCTCTGGTGCTGTCCACTTTATGGGAATTTTTTTAGCATTGGAAATATAGTAATCGTCATTTTGCAAATCTCTGGACATTCCAAAATCTGCTACCTATGTGACTTTAGTAAATCTTGAAACTAGCCAAATGTCATATAACTTACTTTACATACACCTTTATCTGCTACAAGTATATTCCTCGCAGCAAGATCTCTGTGTATAAAATTTTTCTTGGACAAGTATTCCATACCAGAAGCAATCTGATGACAAAAGCTGAGTAGAGTACTGGGAACTGTAGTGTCTACAAGTTCTCCTGGACTAATCAAGATATTAAAAGACTTATATCAAAGTCTGATTATGAATGGTATAATGCTATCCTTACATTGGACTTATCTGATGTAAATATTGCCTCAAATCTCCATTAGACACGAGTTCAAGAATAATCATTTCCTGCAATGAACAAAACAACAATATCATGCAACAATCATTATATATACTATTGCAGTAATTGTCAAGGGTGTCAGTCAGGATTGCATTTCGTCCTTCAACTCACTGGTTCTTTCATGGTCACTACTCCATGCAGTTTTACTACATTAGGATGATGAAACTGACCCATGATGGCAGCTTCTTGTAAGAATCGCACTCTATCTTCGTCTGCTGAATGTTGCTTCAAAGTTTTGATTGCCACATTTATGGGACCACCAGGCGAGTGCCACCTTCCTTTATAAACACTACCAAATTCACCTGAACCAAGATTACCAGTTACCCTTCATAAATATATAAAATGTGTACATAATGTAACAATCATTATTACTATTTGGGAATAAAACAAGCAAAATCTACGTTTTCAATGGTAGAGATACAGAAAACTGCAATAGGTTATTTTAACCTTCAGTTGCACTGCAAAAATGGAATTGTTAAAATAACAAATGTATTGGTTAGTACAATTGCAAGGATACAAATTATAATTTAATTAGTCATACAGGTGGTTGTTGTGATTGCATGATAAAAGATACTTGTACTATAATCAATTATCATGTCCAATATCTCATATAATTATAGATGCACAAAGAAGGTTTGGAAACTTTAAATAATTTAATTAAAATGTTATTCTTCCTCTTTGTATATCTAATAGATAGTATATAACCACACAGTCACAACAACCTACACAACCAATTAAATTATAATTTCCACTATTCCTGCAACTGTACTAACCAATAATTAACAATTTTATTTTTGCAGTGTGGTTATAGGAATTCCAATGTTATTTTATTTTCCTCAATGCTGATTTGTTTTTTCTGGTAGGTGAATTTTACAAGTACTAGTTTCATTTCATCTTGACTATATAAAGTACTTAAGGCATCATTCCCATTCTAACATGTGATGTCACTTACTTTCAGAATAATTACTATGTACACAATTTGTACTTATAATAACAAATAACATCCGTTGTATCTGAATTATTATGGGCTTTCCTTCTTCATTATGGTGTCTACTTTATATACTAGTATAGTAAGCATATTATTAATATTATGTATAGGATATTGGAGGCAGTTATGGGCATATAACATACTTGAGATAATTGTCTCGGGCTATGCTCTCGACCAATTATCTCAAGGGTGTTATATCCCCATAACTACCTTCAAACAGGGTTATATGTATTTTATACCATGGTAACACAATAGGATGCAATTAAATCACATTTGACATCCATAGTACTATCCCAATCAGTGTTTACTGTAAAAACTATGAAAATACAATTAGTGGCTAGACACTCAATCTCCCTGTCTACAGGCATGTTATGGGCATCTATCTCCCCATGGTACATCAAAGATTACCATGGCGATCGCCCACGCACCGTGGTTTAAAGAAACTTATGTTGCCAAATGAGGGTTAAAATAACCCATCATGATAACACACACAAATATTAAATATATAATTATTCATATAAACATAAAGTTACAAAAAGAGATATATAAAAACAGACAGAGAGAGAGAGAGAAAGGTAGAGACAGAGAGACAAAACAGTAAAGATAGACATACTCAATCTGATGGTAGACAATTTCTCTGTATTTCTTTTGTGACAATTGATGATAAATTGCTGACTTGTCTAATGCTGGCTCCCAGTAGATTGGTTCTTCAATAAAAAATGTGATATTTTCTTGATGCAAAAGGTCGGTACTCTAAAGATGAAGAAAGAAAAGATTTAGTGGATACAAAGAAAGATGTGATTATGTAGTATACTAAATATTATATAGAATATAATATATAGAAAGAAGATGGATGTAAAAATAGGTAGATTAACATAGTTACATAAATAGATTGATTGACTGATCACCAATAGATTAAACAGCATAGTAAAATATATACCTGAACCTCTTGAAGAGATGCATATACACTGTCTTGTGAGTCACTCACACTTCCTATCTTATTTCGTTGGTCCTAGGAAATCAGTTGAACTAATACATTAGTGCAGCTAAATATTTCACTTACTATTGTTGGTACTAGGACTCCCCATTGTGTGGAATATCCTCTATCTAACACATTATAAACATGTGAACTAGTATCGGTTGGTAGACCATAATTTATGTTTGTAAAAGCATCCATTGATATACCATTCCTACCATCTTGTATCACATTTTTATTGGTATCCTATATATATATTGTTAGTATACATTGAGCATAATATATTATTATGTAAATTAAGAATTATATAAATCTCAATTTAGATTCCATTGTAACAGGGAATATTTTTGATTTCTTAAAATTGAGGATGTTATGATATTAACCTAGGTATACAGTGAAACCTCTCTATTCCGGACACTTTTGGAACACATAAAAGTGTCCTGATTACAGGGGTGTCCTCATTTCAGGGGTGAATTTATATTATAAACCATAGTTTGGGACAGTTTTAACTGTCCTTAATACAGAGGTGTCCTCATTTCAGGGTGTCCTGAGTAGAGGGGTTTCACTGTAGTATATACTGTTTTATGAGTTAGACCTAGCTAGTGACAACATAGTGACAGTGATAAGCAACATGTTTAGATATTTTCTGAGTGTGGGTAAATAGAACATGATACTTATGCAGTTAAATACTGTATAGGGAAAAATAGGTGCAAGATTTTGCAAATCCACTTTTAACGGTGAATTTTTCCCCCTGCTAAACGTATTAATTATTACATCATTAACTACATATGTGAGCTGTTTCTAGCAAGATTATCCCTTTGTTGAATCTGGGAAAAAGCACTGCTCTCACTATAATCACTATAGTTATCAATCCCAGTAAAACATTGGCAGGTATGCTTATGTGTATGGACACAGAGCAGCTACTAGAAAATATAGTAAAGAGCTAGGAGAGGATCTATGTAAGATACTGTGGGAGGTTTTGATAGGTTTTCATAATAATACATTTACAGTATAAATTTATTAAATCCGAGAAATCAGTAATTTTTTTTCCTGTTGTATTGTCCCTGATTAATTATGTCCCTATAAGAACCCCAACAAATAGGTGTATAACCATAATATATATATAATATTAATTAAAGCCATGTGTGAAATTTGTCTGGTTTCTGTTATGCAAACTAGGATTTATACTATTTTGCCTGGTAAGGAATTATTCATGCTATGGTATTACATATATATATATAAATATATACATATAAATATATACACTGTAAACCTTAATGGGCTATTTTAACACTCATTTGGTTACATCAGTTTCAATGTAATATTATTGATAAATTAGTACTGACTTCTTCTCTTGCTAGAGTATAATGTTTACAAGTTTTAATTTATTTTGATTTTGATATATATTGACTAATTATACTAATTACTCTGTAATGAGCAACTAACATCTGTTGTTTTCCTATATAGATGATACAACACAGGTTATATCATCTATACATTATTTATTGTATAAATAATGTGTTCATTATTTGACATATACTTTATATACTAGTCAATATAGATCAACACGAAATGAAATTAGTACTTGTAAATATTTCCCAACAGGAAAACAAATCAGCATTGAGGAAATTGAAACTCTTGTAAACAACTGCAGGTTAAAATAACCTATTACTTTTTATAGTGCAGTTATAGACATGTACATTCATACATCCTCTTGCATCTCATGGAGACTACAACTTTTAATTTGTTCTTTTTGAGCCTATAATATCAAACATGTAGTCAAAAGATGATGATGAGTGTGTGTATGTGTATAGCATAGTGTTTATTCATAGTTGCAATCAGAAAACAGCATATTAGTTATACATACAAAGTACTCATTATATATAATTATACAACATACATATGTAAATACGTTCATACATATACATAATACACATACATAACATACAGACATACATATATACATACATACATACATACATACATACATATGTATACACATACACACACATGCATACATACATACATACATACAGACATACATAAATACATACAACATATACATACCTACATACATACATACATACATAAATACAAATACATACATATAGACATACATACATACATACATACATACATACATACATACATGCATACATACATACATACATACATACACATGTACATAAATACAAACCTATAAATGGTATTACATAACCATACATGTGTCATCACGAGGCCAATATTGTTTTACCTTATTAGGTATTGGCATACCAGCTTCAGAGTAAAACACTTCAGTGGTTGTTCCTTTTTCAGTTGGCACAGCTTCATCATAAATTTCTCGATAATTGTTCACCAATGTATTAGTAGATCTAAGATCTAATTTGACATCTTGTGCTATAAAATATGAAATGTATAATTTAAACGAACTACACATCATAATGCTTAGTAATATACCTTCATACAAATGATTGATGAGGTTTCTGGATGTGTTGATTGATATTGGAGTGTGATAAATTAGGTTGTTGAAGGCACCATCTTGTTTTCTGTTTGCTTTTCTTTTGATTAGCAAAAATACTGCTAAAATTATAAGTACAATAATGAATAGTAATACTATTATAGGAATAGAAATGCCAACTGCAATACCAACTTGTCCTGATTCAGGAGTATTTGTTTCAGCTGGTGAAAAGGGTGAAGAAGTAACAACCTCACTATCTGCAGAATTTGGTTTTGATGATGAAGGGGAAGTTAGTTTTGTGTTTGTTGATAATAGTGAAGATGATGTACTCTCTGGTAGAGATGTCGTACCGACTGAAAATGAAAGGGACATAAACATTTATAAAACTATTAGTCTAAGATAAATTACAATATGAAAGTTTTAAATGAAAATATCTGAAATATCATTTACCTTTTGAGATAGTTTTATTAGTAAAAATTAATGTAGAAGAAGGAACCACGTTAAAAATTGATGTGATGATTGGTTCAGTGATAATGCCTATACAAAAAAAATATTTGAGAATAAATTGATTGCAAATTGATACCATGTAAATTTAATATGTAACTATACATACTTATTTCCAGTGAAATTAATGGATAATCGTTTCCTCGTTCTTCTTGAAGTTCAGATATAGTAACAGTAATAGGAGCAATGTCTACATTACCCATAACACGTAGATTAGTTGGACCACTTTCTCTCTGGGCATAAAGTACAATTTGGCTGTCATCTTCATCAGGTTGAAAATACCCAAGTATATCCCCTTCTTGGAATTCCAGAGGAGTCTCTGGATAATATCCATGTATATTGGTTCCTGGTTTAGTTTCGTTAGCAGAAACACGACTGAAAGTTTGCTTAGTGTAAGTATCAGTATCAGTTTGACGCCATATTTGTATTTCTGGTAGTTCTCCAGTCGCACTTCTATCAACTGCTCCATATATCCATTTTGTTACACTTCCATTACAAGAGAACTTTAATTCAGGATAGAGGAACTGACGTTGATTTCTACATCTTGAATCTGAGATTAGTAGTGACCTATCTTTAATAAATGTTGCATTAACTGAACTAATACTGTTCATACACTGTTTATCTGTTGATATTGAAGATAGTTTACTCATACAAAATATTATATACTTACCTGTTACTATAGGATAAACAAGAACAAGATTGTTGTTAATAGGACTTCCTGACAAATCTGCTGTTGTATCCCCAAAACTAATACTATGAGAATTAAAATTCAAAAGATCAATATAATATCCTCGAACACTACTGTCTCCTTGTGATGGTTGGGAGAAAGCCAACAGGTCTCCTGTCTCAACTTCAAGAGGTGGTTCTAATGGATAATCATATATCCCAGTTCTACTAACATTCTCTGGTGTATAAAATATGAATCGCTCACTACTAGGAACAAAAGCATAGTTGCTATTTCCAGATGGACGCCATATCTGTACACTTGGGAAACTATCTCGATTAGGTCTCACATCAATTCCCAGTATAACACTATTTATTATAGTACTGCAATTAAACTGAATATCTAATAAAAATCTTATTTCTTCATCTAATCGAGTACCAATTCTATCTATACCAATCCGTCTTGCTCTGAAATCAAGTAGACTGAAATCAATAATCCTATCAATACATTGATCCACTGATGTAGCTGTAATAAGAAGGACTTTTAGTATACAATATTATATTACACACACTATACTGTCATGTTAATTATATCACTAACAAACTTAACAAGTACCTTGTATAAGAGTTTCACACGACAAAAGGATAGCAACCTTCCAAAAGAGAGATTCCATAATACCGAGATACTGAGATAATTCAACAGCTTAAGGTGGTACTAGGGAGTGGGCGGATGCGACTCCAATCAGTTTCAAAATAGAATATTATATAATACGACTCTAACCTGGTGTAATGGCAACCTTCATATCTTCTAATCACCTTTATAGGGTCCTGGAAGTGATAATAAAATGTCCATTTTTGTAATCGCAATAAGTACAAAACGGAGAAAGCCACGCCCACCCATCATGGCATGCACCAAGTACAATGCATTTACAGAAAACAAATAGAGCCGTTTTCTGGAAATTCATTTTACTTTTATAGTTACAAGAGGCTGAAGAAAGCTGAATTCTGTAGCTTTTCACTGAAACCATAAATCTACCTTTCTAGGCACTATCAAACTCCGATCTTTCTCAGAGAGCAACTACAGTTACGCGCCATTGTTGCCCACCGTACCCACCGCCCGCTCCACCACCCGTGGGCCGTCTTTAGCTTTGTTTCTGAAAATAAACTATCAGTGAAAACATTTAGGCCCAATAATTATACCCCGGGTGGGTGTGGCTTCCAAAAAATACAGAATGGAACCAGATTGTATGCAGCAAGAAGCTTGCAAGACTAGAAACTGATTGGAGTAGCATCCGCCCACGGAAAAGACTACAACCTTAAATTTTAGCCCCTCCTTCTTTTTGACATTCCACTTGAGGTACCAGACTCTAGTGTACTACGTTATAGAATAGAAGAAACAGTACATCATTGCTGGATACCTGAGTTTAGTGGCCCACAGGGTCTGAACTACTCCTGCAATACCTTCTGATGAACTGGTCTTATGTACAACTTGTTACAAACGATTAAAAGTTAGACAAACATCCATGAAAAAGGACTTCAATCGCCCTCTGACTGATGTTATTGGTATAAATCTTGCAGCACATTCAATAGCATTGTGGGATGTCAGATTGTGGGTATAATAAGGAATTTGGAAGGAAAGTGGAACTCGTGTGGAATGGGGATCTACGCTGCCATATTCGCACAGTATTCTTGCTGTGGTTTTATAACACACTGTGTAGAGTGTAGCTGAATTTAGCAAGCTTCACCAACGTCTTGTATTTGTGATAATGCAAACATTGGGCTTTTCAAGTGATCCAGCTTGTCAAAAGTACTCAGTCCACAAATATATATATAACTATTGCTAGTGCTGCTACAATGAAACCAGGCCACTGGTCTAGTACTCACAAATGTTTTTGCTTTAATTTCAATTGTGGTTGTATGCTTGATGTCATGTTAAAATCATCAGGTCTCAAAATCTGGCTATTTGGAATGGCTTTACTACAAGCTACAAGTGACTTTATCAAAAAGGTGTCACTGTTAGAGAATAATCAAATTGCAAAATAGCAAGTGCAAATAACAAGTACATAATAATAATAATGATAATGATGTTTTCAAAAATTACTTTACAAAATAAGATCTAGAATATTATTCAGTTTTAGTATTTTGTCTACACAAAACAGGTTTTATTATCACATGTATATGTTTTGTAGTTCAGGATACAAGCTGTTAGCTGTATCAAGATGAGCCCCAAGACAAGTGTTTGTCTCTGTCTGGAGTAGTTTAAAATCAGGTTGAGAAAGATCAGAAACCAGATCAACAAATGTAGGATGAGAATCTGTTCCTGGATGCCTAGTAAGGAAACAAATGTGAAGTATGATTAGTTAATGTTTGATCTCGCCAGCATTGTATCATCACTTCATATATTGGTCTAGGACAACCAGGAGGAGGAGGAAGACGATACCCATACTTAGGTACTAAGGTATAATCATCATACTTGTTAATACAGTGTAGTATAATAAAATCGATGATGAACCTTGTAAGCTTTTCATGCAGCCTCTCTATCTGTCTATTATAAGCACTTTTACTAATGTACATTTAAAATCCCTACCATACACTTAAAAAACAAAATGTTTCATATAACTAATGTTTGTTAGTGCAGTTACAAGGATGTAAATTATTCTATAATTTAAGTATAGGATATAGTCCTGTTTGGAGACATATAACACCCACAAGATAATTGGTTGAGGGCATAGCCGCTTTATACCATGGTAACACAGAAGTATGCAATTAAATCACATTTGATATCACTGTTGTCAAGTAGAAACCATAGTACTATCCCAATTAGTGTTTACTGTAAAAACTGTGAAAATACAATTAGATGGTTTAGTGGCTAGACACTAAATCTCGCTGTCTACAGGCATGTTATGTGAATATATCTCCCTCGGTACATCAAAGGTTACCATGGCAATCGCCCATGCACCATGGTATAATTAGTCATATAATTATACAGATTGTTATGACTCATGTAATTCAGTAATATAATAATTACTTGCTGTCTAGAAAGTGATTGCATAGGTTTCCAAACCTTTGATAAATGTGTTATTTTACCAATATTGTTTTTTGCAGTGTAGTATCTTGCATCTAATAAAAACAGTGAAACATCCTCCAAACATCTTTCTCAAAATATAGTTTTGAAAGACATAGCTATAGTTAACAATTACACTGTTTCAAAAGTCAAAAACGATATATTAAAAACAACATTCTAATAGCACTACAGTTAATAGTGTTTAGTAAACCATACTAATATATATACTGTACAGTATTAATAAATAAAATATAATTAATAATAATAGTATATCAGTAATGTTATAGCAATATCTCACAAGAAAAAGGGTTTTATTACAAAAACAAACTCTAATTCAAGAGTTATCGCACATATATATATATTGCAGCTCAAGATAGAGACTGTGAGCTGTATCAAGATGAGGTCCTAGACAGGTGTCTGTAACTGTTTGGAGTAGTTTAAAATCAGGTTGAGAAAGATCAAAAACAAGATCAATAAATGTAGGACGAGATGACGTCTCTGGATGCCTAGTAGAAAAATGTATAATAATAAAAACAGTGTGATCATGGAGACATTAAATTCAATCTCACCAGCATTGTATCATCATTGCATACATTGGTCTAGGACAACCAGGAGGAGGAGGAAGACGATATCCTGATACCACTTTATGTAGATACTAATAATTAAAATATAATCTGAAACAATATGCTAGCTCCATAAAATGATTTAACATTCTATGTGACTTGTATACTCTATATATATATATATATATATAATTATATATAATGTTAAAGCACTTTAATATCTGCTTTGTTGATTCTGTTGTAAAATGCTAGAAATACACATACATACATGACACACACACACACATATACCTCCTGGTTTGTGTGTCCTTCAAATGGTTTATGTCCCATACTCCAAATTTCATATAGTAATACTCCAAAACTCCACACATCACTTGCAGTTGAATATTTTTTGTAATGTAATGCCTACAAAATCAATATACAATATAAAATGTGATTTGTCATAAAGATTTCATTTACCTCTGGTGCTGTCCACTTTATGGGAATTTTTTTAGCATTGGAAATATAGTAATCGTCATTTTGCAAATCTCTGGACATTCCAAAATCTGCTACCTATGTGACTTTAGTAAATCTTGAAACTAGCAAAATTTCATATAACTTACTTTACATACACCTTTATCAGCTACCAGTATATTCCTAGCAGCCAGATCTCTGTGTACAAAATGTTTCTGAGACAAGTATTCCATGCCAGAAGCAATCTGACGACAGAAACTGAGTAGAATACTGGGAACTGTAGTGTCTACAAGTTCTCCTGGACTAATCAAGATATTAAAAAGTTATATCAAAGTCTGATTATGAATGGTATAATGCTATGCTTACATTGGACTTATCTGGTGTAGATATTGCCTCAAATCTCCATTAGACATGAGTTCAAGAATAATCATTTCCTGCATGTGTAATAAAGAAAATATATATAAACTACTGTAGTATATCTCCATCAATTCAACTTACTGGTTCTATCATGGTCACTACTCCATGCAGTTTCACTACATTAGGATGATGAAACTGACCCATGATGGCAGCTTCTTGTAAGAATCGCACTCTATCTTCGTCTGCTGAATGCTGCTTCAAAGTTTTGATTGCCACATTAATAGGACCACTGGGAGAGTGCCACCTTCCTTTATAAACACTACCAAATTCACCAGAACCAAGATCACCAGTTACCCTACATAAATATATAAATGTGTACATAATGTAACAATTATTTTGTGGGAGTAAAACAAATAATGGCACAAAAACTATGTTTTCAAGGGTAATGAGAGAGAGAGAGAGAGAGCAAACAGTAAAAAGAAAGAAAATGTTTCATACTCAATCTGTTGGTAGACAATTTCTCTATATCTTTTTCGTGACAATTGTTGGTAAATTGCTGACTTGTCTAATGCTGGCTCCCAGTACATTGGTTCTTCAATAAAAAATGTGATATTTTCTTGAGGCAACAGGTCAGTAATCTAAAGATAAGATTTAGTAGATACAAAGGAGTGATTATAAAGTATAATGAATATTATATTGAAGAATATATAGATAAAAGATGGATGGAGAAATAGGTAGATTAACTTAGTTACATAGATAGATTGATTGTCTGATCACCATTACTTCAAAGATGCACTTTAAGATAGATATGACACATATACACACATACCTGAACCTCTTGAAGAGATGCATATACACTGTCTTGTGGGTCATTGACACTTCTTATCTTATTTCGTTGGTCCTAGGAAATCAGCTGAACTAAAATAATACATTCATGCAACTAAATATTTCACTTACTATTGTTGGTACCAGGACTCCCCATTGTGTGGAATATCCACTATCTAACACATTATAAACATGTGTACTAGTATTGGTTGGTAGACCATAATTTATGTTTGTAAATTCATCCATTGATATACTGTCCCCAACATCTTGTGTAACATTTTTATTGGTATACTATATTGTTAGTATACATTGAGCATAATATATTATTAAGTAAATTAAGAATTACTATATAAAATAAATATGTCATACTGATTGAGATGTACCAAGTTAATAATAACATTTAACTAATTGTATGTATATATCTGGCAAATTCAGCTATGTGTCTTTCTACTTAAGCTAATTCACTTTTCAAATATCCACAAACTGCTATGTTATAACACACCTATGAGTGCTATATCAGGTTAATAATCATCGAGCCCAAGGTGATTATAGATCTGTTAAAGCACAAATAGGCATATAAGCTATATATTTCTTGAAAGGCAAAATTACTATAGCTGTGTGTAGCTACACCTAACATTTTGTCTTGAGTTTGGACTGGTTGTAGTATGTTACTCTTATTCTTTGTGTCACTGTGGTTCATGGCAGATTGTATCAGGACGTATACATATATGTATGTATAATTATAGACTTCAAAGCTTTTGAAGGTGATATAATAATGATGCATTGCACCATGGTTTCAATCAGTTCAAACTATAAATATTGTTTACATAACCATGCAGTATTAACGAACCATAAACCATAGTAAATATAATGTATCACAAATTGTTTATGTTTCATTAGCATTGAATGGTTATGTAAACAATATTTATAGTTTGGACAAAGCTTTCAAGTATGATCATGTCATGCCCACTTGTGCATGCAATATAATCACCAAACCTGGAAGTAATTATAAGCCTACAATATGGGCTTATAATCACTTCCAGGTTATATATATATTTATTTATAGTGGACTGCAATATAACCGGTACGTATCTCCATGATCACACAGTATATGGATAGATCTTGAATCTTGAATCCGCCCACACTTGGAAGAAGTGTGATAGCGGAGCCCTTGGTAAAACCCTAGGCTTTGGCAATGACTATCTCTCACTTAAGCAGAAACACTTGTGTCTGGTGAGATCACCCTGTCTGCAGTAGGACCGTCACTTGCCTCTTCCGACAGACACGCACATCACCAAAGCACTCCATCAACGTTCGAACATTCCAACTACCCACTACCAAAATCCTTCTGATTCTCTTAGTATATTTCTTTCTCATTCTCAAAAGAAGAATTGAAAGAATTGAAAGAATTGTTTGCCAAACCCTCGTGCAAAAACAAGATGGAACTTCTCTTGGGTTGCAAACTCCAAGACACGTCTTCTACCATTGATATCTGGACTACACAACACAATAACCAACAGTAGTTTGAGTACATACATACATACAAACTTACATACATACATATGTACATATCTCATACATATGCATATATACATGCATATAATTACATATAGTATATTATTATATATAAATATATCATATGTATATATATATAACATAATCATTATATAATTATGTAAATTGTGTATGTATGTCACTTTATTTTAGTGTATGAAAGTTTAGATAACAACCTCATATGGTACTACATCACCATACATGTGTCATCATGAGGTCAATGTTGTCATAATTTGTCACCTTAATAGGTAATGGCATGCCAACTTCGGAGTAAAACACTTCAGTGGTTATTCCTTCTTCTGTAACAACAGCTTCATCATAAATTCCTGAAGAATTACTCACTAATGTATTTGTACATGTAATATCCGATTTGACATCTTGTACTGTAAAATATAAAATGAATGAACTACACGTTTTAATGCTTAGTAATATACCTTCATACAATTGGTTGTCAAGGTATTTGGATGTGTTAATTGATCTTGTATTGTAATAAATTGGGTTGCTGAAGCCAAATTCATGTTTCTTGTTTGGTTTTCTTTTGATTTGCAAAAATACTGTCAAAAGTACAATTACAATTACAATAACTAATAGTAATACTATTGTAGCAATAGAAATGCCAACTGCAATACCAACTTGTCTGGATTCTTGAGCATTTGTTTCAGCTGGTGAGTAGGACGAAGAAACAATCTCATTATCTGCAGAACTTGGTTTGGATATTTGTCCAGTTGAAGCGAAGGTAGCAAATGAAGAATTTGACGAGGAAGTTAATTTTGTGTTTGTTGATAATAGTGAAGATGGTGTACTCTCTGATAGAGATATCATACCAACTGAAAATAAGAAAGACGTAAACATTTATAAAACTATTGGTATAAAACAGAACAATGCGATCAAACTCCTGTAGCTACAGTTACCTGTTGAGATAGTTTCATCATTAACACTTGTTGAATAAGAGATAGATCCATCAGTAATACTTGGTCTATAAGAGATAGCTTCATGAGTAACACTTGGTGTATAAGAGATAGATCCATCAGTAATACTTGGAATATAAGAGATAGTTTCATGAGTAACACTTGGACTGTAAGAGATAGTTCCATCAGTAATACTTGCTGTAAAAGAGATAGTTCCATCAGTAGCACTTGCTGTAGAAGATATAGTTTCATCAGTAATACTTGGAATAGTTTCATCATTAGCACTTTGTGTAGAAGAAGGAACCACATTAAAAGTTGATGTGATGAATTGTTCAGTGATAATACCTAAACAAAAAAATATTTGAAGAGGATGTGAGAGATGAGACTGACATAGAATAGATATGATTAAAATGTAATAAATATAACTATACATACTTATTTCCAGTGAAATTAAGGGATAATCATTTCCTATTTTTTCTTGAAGTTTAGATTTATTAACAGTAATAGGAGCAATGTCTACATCACCCTCAACATATAGATTAGTTGGACCGCTTAATCTCTGAGCATAAAGTACGATTTGACTGTCATCTCTACGAGGTTGAAAATAACCAAGTATATCCCCTTCCTGGAATTCCATAAGAGTTTCTGGATAATATTCATGTATATTGGTTCCAGGTTCAGTTTCGTTAGCAGAAACACGACTGAAATTTTGCTTAGTGTAAGTATTAATATCAGTTTGACGCCATATTTGTATTTCTGGTAGTTCTCCAGTAGCACTTCTATTAACTGCTCCATATATCCATTTTGTTACACTTCCATTACAAGAGAACTTTAATTCAGGATACAGTAACTGATGTTGATCTCTACTTCTTGAAAATGAGGTGAGTAGTGATTTATCTTTAATAAATGTTGCATTGACTGAACTAGTACTGTGTAGACACTGTTTATCTGTTAGTAGTGAAGATAGTGTGAAATAGTATACTCATACAAACATTATATACTTACCTGCTAATATAGGATAAACAAGAACAAGACTGTTGTTAACTGGAAGTACTACTGATAAATCTGCTGTTGTATTGCCAAAACCAATTTTGTGAGAATTGAAATTAACAGATTCAATATAAAATCCTCGAACACCACTGTTTGCTTTTAATGGTTGGGAGAAAGCAAGGAGGTCTCCTGGCTCAACTTCAAGAGGTGGTTCTAATGTATAATTATATACCGCAGTTCTACTAAAATTCTTTGTTGTATAAAATATAAATCGCTCACTATCAGGAACAAAAGCATAGATGCTATTTCCAGATGGACGCCATATCTGTACACTTGGAAAAAGGTTTCCTCCATAAGGTCTCACATCAATTCCCAGTATAACACTATTTATTATAGTACTGCAATTAAACTGAATATCTGATAAAATTCTTATTTCATCATTGAATGGACCACCAATTCTATCTATACCGATCCGTCTTGCTCTGTAATCTAGTAGACTGAAATCAATAATTCTATCAATACATTGATCCACTGATGTAGCTGTATAAGAAGGATGTTTAGTATATAATACACAAACGATGTTGTCATAGTAATTGAATATAATTTATCACCAACAAACTAATTACCTTGTATCAGAGTCTCACAGAACAAAAGAAACGCAACCTTCCAAAAATGAGATTCCATAATATTAATAAGTGAATTCATGACTTTGAACTAACAATT
The DNA here is from genome assembly GCA_947044365.1 of Petrosia ficiformis. Lineage (NCBI taxonomy): Eukaryota > Metazoa > Porifera > Demospongiae > Haplosclerida > Petrosiidae > Petrosia > Petrosia ficiformis. Next base: position 1,139,950 of record OX345643.1, read on the forward strand.
AGATAATTTTGGTCAACTAAAATTAAAATTATAACTATATAATTATATAAAATTTATATATATTTATAAATATATACATATATATGTATAATTATATATATATAATTATAGATATATATAATAATACAGGTGTATATAAATATATGCTGATATTCATGCGCTACAATGAAACCTTTATAGCAAACTTAACGCCACTGCACTATGTTGCTCACAAATGTTTTTGCTTGTTTTAATGGTGGCTGTACACTCGATGAGTTGATGGACCTCTAACTCTGGATAACTATTTGGATAACAAACAGCCATCACTGTACAATAAGTATTGTCACAAAGTGTGCACAATAAAACTATATATAACATAAATAATAATACTAGTAATAATAATAATAATAAGAAGAATTACAATAAATAAGAATATGATTTATTTTTGTCTAATATCATACACAAAACAAGGTAGTATAATCTAGGAATGAAAAAGTTACATATCACATATATATATATTTTGTAGCTCAGGATACAGGTTGTGAGCTGTATCAAGTTCAGCTCCAAGACAAGTGTCTGTTTCTGTATGGAGTAGTTTAAAATCAGGTTGAGAAAGATCAGAAACCACATCAACAAATGTAGGACGAGATGATGTCTCTGGATGCCTAGTAAGGAAACATATGTAACAATGTAATTGTGAAGAAATGAACTTCAATCTTACCAGCATTGTATCATCATTTCATATACTGGTTTAGGACAACCAGGAGGAGGAGGAAGACGATATCCTGATACAACTTTACGTAGATACTAAAAATTTAGAAATAAAACAATCATAATATAGTTTATAATAACTAGATGATTAAACTATTTTCAATTCATGTATCGTTTCATATAATAATAGAAATTTGCAACATAAAATTGCTCACATATGTCAGGCAGAGGGACAAGGGTTAGCGGTCCACCTGATAGTATTTTAAGTTACTAAAATATAGCTTTTTCATTTGACAGCTACAGTAGTAAGTACAGTTAAAAAGAGTACTGTAAATGCTGAAGCCCACAAGAAATAATATTATTATAGGGAAGAATAACTAAACAGGAGTTCAGTACATGTTATGTAAATCCACGCAACTGTAATAACCTAATAATTTTGTTTTACTATTATACATATATACCTCTTGGTTGGTGTGCTCTTCAAATGGTTTATGTCCCATACTCCAAATTTCATATAGTACTACTCCAAAACTCCACACATCACTTGCAGTTGAATATCTTCTGTAATGCAAGGCCTAAAAGCATTATAGCATGATAAAACTATTATATAATTTGTAATAGAGCTTTCATTACTTCTGGTGCTGTCCATTTCATAGGAATTTTTTTAGCATTCGAAATGTAGTAAGTCTCATTTTGTAAATCTCTAGACATTCCAAAATCTGCTACCTACATGTGAGTTTCATTAATTATGAAATCAGTTTAACACAAAAACATAAACTTACTTTACATATCTCATTATCAGCTACTAGTATGTTCCTAGCAGCCAGATCTCTGTGTACAAAATGTTTTATAGACAAGTATTCCATACCAGAAGCAATCTGACGACAGAAACTTAGTAGAATACTGGGAACTTTAGCGTCTACAAGTTCTCCTGGACTAATAGTAAATATTAGAAGATCTAGAGTTATATTGTTATCAGGGCAATATATTGCAATTATGGTATGGCATACATAGGACTTATTTTGTGTAGATATTGTCTCAAATCTCCATTAGACATGAGTTCAAAAATGATCATTTCCTGTAATGAAGAAACAAATAGTATGAATAATTATAATAAATGAAAATGTAACACTCAGATGATTGCATCTGTCCCCGGTTACAACTACCAGAGGGTCAATGATTAGAAAAGCGCTTTCCTTAATGTATGTAATTAACCATCACTAAGCTGTAATGAGGTGTTAAAAAAGTGTGGTACACTCTGCAATGTGTGAATTTCCACACATTAATTTTGTCACAATGTAAACTGTTGCATGCTGATTAACAAATTTATGGTTGGTTAGTCACATGGTTTGGTTAAACACCTCTTTGTTAGTCGCTAATTGTAAACCTTTGGCTTCACCCTTGGTTTCCAAATAGTGCAGAAACCTCCACTGGGTATTTATTTTATATGATATGTAGTTAATATCAACTCACTGGTTCCTTCATAGTTATCACTCCATGCAATTTCACAATATTAGGATGATGAAACTGACCCATAATGGCTGCTTCTTGTAAGAATCGCACTCTATCTCCTTCATCTGAATCATACTTCAAAGTTTTAATGGCAACATTTATTGAACCACCAGGAGAGTGCCACCTTCCTTCATAAACACTACCAAATTCGCCGGAACCAAGATCTCCTACTATCCTGTAATTTATAAGTTCAAATATTGCTATTTGTGGAACTCTAACTTTAATACAAACTAAGATACAAAGTCTATGGTATCAAAAGTAGAGATAATAAATTCCAGCATTAAGCATTATGAAAGTTGTTTTGGGGTGATTCAGTGTTTATGGGTTTATATATGGAATGCAGTATAAGCCCATCCATAAGCCTAAGAGACATTTAAATATAAATGGTATATATATATATATTTCATACTCAATCTGTTGGTGGACAATTTCTCTGTATTTCTTCACTGATAATTGATGGTAAAGTGATGTTCTGTCTATTGCTGGCTCCCAGTAGATTGCTTCTTCAGCAAAAAATGTGACATTTTCTTGTGAAAAGAGGTCTTTCTTCAAGATATGATAAAAAGAATTGGGTGATTAGAAAAGAGAGATATGTCTAGACATAGATGAATGATGCTTGATAGAAAAAATATATATTAAAAAGGTGGCAAGGATACTAGATAGAAAAAAAATAGAGGGATTGACTTTAGCTGATTGTTGAGTCATTTGACCAAAAGATATAATTATAGCAAAATAGATAAGAAATAACAAACATACCTGAATCACCTGAATAGATTCATACAAGCTTTCTTGTGGATTATTGCTACTTCTTAACTTATCTCGTTGGTCCTAATAATTAATGAAAATCAAAAAAAAATCAGTTTGTGCAGCTAATGATTCACTTACTAGAGTAGGTACTAGGACTCCCCATTTTATGGAATTCCTGTTATCTAACACACTGTAATCATGTGCAATACCATCTATTGGTACACTATAACTACTTTCTTTAACATCTTGTACTTCACTGTAATCAACATCCTATAAGTGACAATATGATTACATATTATATAAATATAAATACATACATTGCAGCTATCTAATTGTGTGCCATTTATCTATCTATCTATTTATCTATATTACACATTTGAAATTTAAAAACATGTATATGTCAATAAATATATATTTATACAGTACATTTTTCTAACTCACTGCATAAGCAGAACGCTACTAGAGAAAACGTATAACTGAAACTGATTTGTATTATTTATTTTCGGTATGTATGTATAAGCCAAGTATAGCATGTACTTAAGTATGTATGTATGAATGTATATATGTATGTATGTATGTATGCATGTATGTATGTATGTATGTATGTATGTATGTATGTATGTATGCATGTATGCATGTATGTATGTATGTATGTATGTATGTATGTTGTATGTACATATGCATGTATGTATGTATGTTGTATGTACATATGTATGTATGTATGCATTTATATAGGTATGTACGTATGTGTTATGTATATAACCACTGAAGTGTTTTACTCTAAAGCTTGCATGCCATTACCTAATGAGGTCAAACATTATACTAATATTGACTCATGATGGCACATGTATGGTGATGTATATATATACAAAAGTTTATCACCTTGTGCATTTTGTCTAGACTATCTAGAAATATACTCACATAATCATTCGATACTATATCTGTAGATCTAAGATCCAACTCTATATCCTCCTTAAAATGTGCTGTAAAATAATTATATTATAAATTGATTACTAACTTATAAATTGATTACTAACTTACCATCATCATATAGAGGATTATTAAGATTTTTGATTTTAGTTGAGTTTATTGATACTGGGGCGGCATAAACTGGGTTGTTAAAACCGTCTTCTTCATTTCTGCTTGGACTGTACTTTCCTCTTCTTATTTTCAAATATATTACCAAACCTACTATTACAATAATGAACAGTAATACTATTATAGTAATAGTAACACCAACTGCAATACCAACAGTTGCTTGCCCTGAATTCTGAGCATTTGTTTCAGCAGGTGAGATGGAGGAGGAAGCACTTTCATCATAACTTGATTGGGATGTGGATCCAGAGTTATCAGTAAATGTAGATGATGAGGTAGTAGAACCAGTGGAAAGAATTAGAGTAGGGACTTGAGAAGATGAAGACGAGGATGTAACAATCTGAACTGATGAAGTTGTCATTCCTATTGGTAGGGATAAAGATGACATACTGATTGGTGAAGATCTCACATCAACTGATGATGTCATATCAACTGATGAAGATGTGATATCAACTGATGAAGATGTCATATCATCTGGTAAAGATGTTATATCAACTGATGAAGATGAAGATGTCATATCAATTGTTGAAGTTATACTATCAACTGATGACGTCATATCAACTGATGCTATTATATCAACTGATGAAGATGTCATATCAACTGATGACGATGTCATATCATCAGGTAAAGATGTCATCACAACTGATGAAGATGAAAATGTCATATCAACTGTTGAAGATGAAGATGTCGTATCTACTGTTGAAAACATCATATCAGATGAAAACATTTCAACTGGAGCAGTTGAAGAAGATGTTATCTCAATGAGTGAAGACGTTGAAAAAGTTGGAACTATCAAATAGGTAAAAAAATATATACATTTGTTCACAGAATCTACAAATGACTTACCAACCTCCACAGATATCAGTGGATAATTATTTTCCTCAACTTCTACTAATGCGTTACTACTGTTAATCATATAGTTTTGAGGTCCATTAAACTGTTGATAGTACACAGGAACATCTGTACTGTTCACTACTAAGATATCACCAGTCTTCACCTCAGCATTCAAAAGAGAAGTAAATTCATAGACATTTGTATCAGTACTAATGCGATTATTTGTATCAACTGTTAAGGAAGTTATAACAGTCATATTACTTCTTAATAACTGTATGTTTGGTAATGTGTTACCAGTAACATCATTTATACCAACTATCCATTTGGTTATTATTCCATCACAAGTGAACCTGATATCAGAGAAACTTTGTACTATATTAGTACGACCCGATATATCAGTGACTTGTAGTACTTTTGACTGAATCATTTCACTAGTTTGAAATCCAGTACCAAGACAATTAGGATTTTCTATCAATGATATTAATTTTAAAATGAAAAATAATAATTATAAACATTCAAATATATTATGCTAATATGCTTGTTTTGGAAGTTGGAAATTGAATTTCAGTGATTTTTTTGTGCTCTTAGTTAAGAACAAATTTCTGGTAACTAAGCACATAACAGGTAGCTAAGTTACGTTACTTTGGCACAATCACATCTAGGTAGCTATTCAACGTTGTGTTTACACTAAATATATGGCTTCAGTTTACAAACATAATGATATTACTCTATGCATCATTTGGATAGCACATTCTAAGTATTGTTACACATATCCTGTTTTAAAAAAGCCAGTTGCACATAATTTTCTACAGGCTTTGATCTTATCATTGTGCATTTCAGAAACTTTATAGGTAATTATTTTAGTGTTCTCAAGTTCGGGAAAGTTCTGTACATCAGTTACATCTCCCCATTAGGAGAGAACAACAATAACATTATTTTCAGAAAGAGAGGTACAAAAACATTAATGATGATTGCTAAAATTATTACCTGATGTTAATGGATAAATGATTAAATCCAAATTTTGAGAAGTTGCTGCATTTTGCACATTCACCGTATCGTCATTAAGATTGTTTAGTTTATATGCTGTATTACTACTACTCCCATAATGTATTCTCACTACACTTTCATCATGTGGAGGTTGATAAATTCCAAGTATATTATTCATTTGAACTGACAAAGGTTGAGAGAACTGATATGTATACACACCAGAAGTAGTGAAGTTATCAGGTTGTAGTTGGATTGTTCGAATTGAAGAAGATACTTGATTAAAGTTTTTCATCTGTCCTGACCATATTTCAAGTTGAGGATAACTATTTCTTGTATTAGTAATTGTCCTCACATCCACACCAATAATAATTCCAGTGATTGTTGTACTACAGGTGAATCTTAAACTTGGGAAGAGATATCTTGAGTTTGAATCAAGAATGTTATTTGAGTAGGTACCCTGTGTGTTTGGTATCTGTTCAGCCTTAGCTCTGAGAAGATCAATATCAATGAAACCTTCTGTACAACCATCTAATAACACATAAGAGGTGATATTAATAAATATGTATAACATATGTTTGATATCTTACCTACAATGTTGATAGAAACACAGAGAAATAAAATCAACAAAGCAACCATCGTTTGCCAGCAGAAAGTTTGGAGGTGTGGCTAATAAACGCGAGCTTTAGCTTTTGGAATACTGCTTGCAATAGTCATCTATTCATGCATCATATACTATAGTCTATCAAAAATATTATGATCATAACTATATACCATTGAAATTTTTAGAAATACAAATTAACCTATCAAGTCAGGATTTGATAGGCTATTAAGTTTGTATTCATTGTAATACAAAATGTTTGTGTACATGTATAAGTGATGTAGATGTATGTTCAGATCATTATATCCATTTACCATTATCACAGAAAGTATATTAGCTATCACTACCATTGTGATTGCAACTGTGATAATAATTACTTTAACAAAATTGCTGCACTGCATACAATGTCATGAATCTCTGTATATAATATCTCCCATAAACAAATTGCATTACAAAGTGATTGTAATAGAAAACATTTTTATATTTTATATTTTTATTGGGGTATAGATTGTAATCTGTTAGCTGTATCAATATGAGCTCCATAACAAGTGTCAGCATGGTAATGGTCACTGAATGTAGCTTTAGTATGTAGATCTAGTCATTGGGATGTAAATGGGTGCTTCTTGTAAGAATTCTAATTATATTTTTCTATTGATTGACAATATCAGGAGAAACCCTCATTCATCTGCAAACTTGACCAAACTCACCACACCCAATATATATATATATATATATGTAACTCTTTTATTCTACAATTGTTGTACCAAATGTGGCTAATGAATAGCACAAGTTGGTAATATTAACCAGCTCCCCGGGACCTCATTTTGAGGGGGTAGAGCTGAGTATACTCATGGGTGAAAAACGCCTGCAACTAGTGGGGCGCAAACCTGCAAGTTAACCAATAGGCCATTAATATCTATTATTTATACCAAAGTTAATAATAATTATATTACATATTTGGTGTGATCAGTTCAACTATTAGGATTACTCATCAACACTTCTACTTATTTGTTCAGACATTTGTACAACTTCAACTGTATGACTTTTTTTGAAAACAATAACATGGGAAATGTTTTAATATTGATATTATTAGCTGATTAGTTTGATATACAATAGTAATTAAAATACGTTTATTGTTATAAATGTAATCATAGGGACTCTGTCAAAACTATTACATTATAGTTGAATAAAAACTATTGATTATATTGTTCATCCAATGTATATTTTTTGTAGTTCAGGATACAAGTCGTGAGCTGTGTCAAGATTAGCTCCAAGACGAGTGTCTGTCTCTGTCTGGAGTAGTTTAAAATCAGGTTGAGAAAGATCAGAAACTAGATCAACAAACGTAGGACGAGATGATGTCTCTGGATGCCTGTAGATTAAACAAATATAATTATATATATATATATATAGTGTGTGTATTATATAGCATGGTTCAGAGGTCTATATGCGAAATATAAACCTGGCGGCGAGGGAGTTTTGTGAAGATATATCCTGAGGGCCGTAGGCCCGAGTGATATATCTTCACAAAACTCCCTCGTCGCCAGGTTTATATTTTGCATATTGACCTCTGAACCATGCTATATAAAATATATTTCATACAAACATTTATTCTACCTGTGAGCTAAAGAGTCCATTTTTGACGCACCTACTTTCATGAGCATGCGGATGAGCACAACAATGATCCTGTAAGAACACGCTTTGTGAAATGAGCTCTTTAGATCCAAAGCCATCAACATCAACAGAATCCTCAAAGCAATCCTCTGTTTCAGGTTCAAAAAGGAAGAGACTCTCGTTATCTTTGAAAAAGAAACCATTCGCTGGAGCATCCTGCAGTAGTGATGAGGAACCATGTACAAAGAGACGAATTGTAAACATCTCCGAGGAAGACTTAGAAAATTGCAAGAAGAAACCTGTTTCTAAAAACACACAGAGGGCATATCAGTGGGCTTTCAATGTGTTTTGTGAGTGGATTAAACTACCAAGTGTGACAGGAAATTATAAAGAGGAAGATCTATGGAGTACTGATGCAGCCAAAGTCTGTGACATGTTGAGTAAATTTGTTTTAGAGAGGAATGGTCAAGCTTACACTCCAAAAACAATCTTGCAGTTGATGGTTAACCTTCAGGGATTGGCATTTTCAAGAACCCCAATGCTTGTCACTTCATGAATCACAGGGATGTCACGTTTAAGCCTCTTCACAATGCAATGAATAATTTGTCCAAGAAGCTCCTTGGTGAAGGAATTGGTGCCCAAAAAAACCAGGCCAGAGTTATAACAGAGGAAGAAGAGAATGAGCTATGGAGTAAAGGGATAATGGGGAAGTCTACACCTAGCAGCCTGCAAAATGCTATTTTTTTCTACTGTAGTGTTTCATTTTGTCTTCGGGGAGGTGCTGAGCACAGGGAATTGATGTACAGTCAATTTGAACTGACAACTGTGCAGGATCCCACTGATAGTAGTCAAATGATGAAATGTGTTATTTATAGTGAATTTGGATCGAAGAACCACCAGGGTTTAGTCCATCAGGTGCATCTTGATAACAAGATCGTCACACATTATGCAGATAAAAGCCTTGGTGACAGATGTTTTGTTTCATTGTTTGAGCTGTACAGGTCAAAACTTCCAGATGCTGCAAGAGAGAGATATATTCTATTGGAAGCCTAAAACAAGGTTTGAAGAGAGTGATGAAGTGTGGTACTGTAATAGCCCTGTTGGGCATAATATTCTCTCCTGAAAATTAAAGGACATGTTTATTGAGGCTGGTCTTAGCTTTGATCACGTGCAGAACCACAGCCTACGTGCAACTGGAATCAACAGGCTTTACTCAAGAGGGATTCCAGAAAAAGCAATCATGGAAAGAAGTGGACATCATAGCGTGGGTTGGGTACGATTATACGAGCGTTCCACAGACATGCAGAAAAAGGAGATCTCAAGTGTGCTAATCAGTAATCGTGTTCTAAGGGTTACAAATTCAGAAAATCAAGAAGTCGTCTGTCAGGGAATAAAAAAAAAAGTTGCAGAAGGCAAAGAAAATGTGGAGAAAGCCATTTCATTCAATGAGTTGCAAGGGTGTACTCTTAACTTCACATTCAACTATAATTAAAATATGTGACAGCAATCTTGGTGCACAAGTGTTCATTCATCCCTGTTATTGAAACCATTTTAGGCATTCTTTTTTGTTCAGATAAAATCATTTAATCTCAATTCAAATTCAAATTAGATGCTACACAATTATTGAGCATGTAACAAAGGCATGGCATGAGGTTAATATTTAGGTCTATATACAAAATATAAACCGACACGCCCCATAGAAAATGTATGGGCTATGAATCTCATTATGAGATATATATATATATATATATATATATATACATATATATGAGTTTGATCTCACCAGCATTGTATCATCATTTCATACAAAGCTTGAGGACAACCAGGAGGAGGAGGAAGACGATATCCTGAATTAACAAGTTGCATGGACTACAAAAGATTAGTGTAAATTGATTATCATTAATGAATTACAGGGTCTACCTCTTGATTGCCCTTCTCTTCAAATGGTTTATGTCCCATGCTCCAAATCTCATACAGTACTACTCCAAAACTCCACACATCACTTGCAGTTGAATATTTCTTGAAGTTTAGGGCCTAAGATGGTAAAATGAAAATGTTGGTATTTTTTATCACTTCTCAAATGTTTATTAACTACACTTGATACACTACAAAGGGTGTTACAACTATTGCATAATAATCTTCTTCCCTGCTTTATGTGCATGATTATATGTATGCCTGATTGTGTTTGATACTACAGAAACTTCTACAGTTTTTAAAACCTCAAAAACCCAATTTAGTCGCAAACTCTTATAAATCCTCTTGAAATACCCACCTCAGGAGCAGTCCATTTAATTGGAATCTTTTTGGTGTGAGATATGTAATAACTCTCATTTTGTAAATCTCTTGACATTCCAAAATCTGCAATCTGAGATTATAATAATAAAGTGACTTATAATAATATTAAAACATTAAGTCTCTTTACTTTACATATTCCATTATCAGCTACTAGTATATTCCTGGCAGCAAGATCTCTGTGTACAAAACATTTCTTAGACAGGTATTCCATACCAGAAGCAATCTGATGACAGAAACTGAGTAGAATACTGGGAACTGTAGTGTCTACAAGTTCTCCTGGGCTGATAGATGAATAATTTATGGTAAGGCTTGCAACACAATGAAAGAAAATTATATACTATATATTAATACTTACACCGGCTTCATTTTTTCTAGATATCCTTTTAAATCTCCATTTAACACAAGCTCTAGAATAATCATTGTCTGCATGAGTGAAATTGTTAATAATGCAACATACAGAGAGAGATGTTTGTCATTACATCTAGCTATATGTAATATTAATATGTTCACTCACTGGTTCTCCAACAGTCACTACTCCATATAGTTTTACAACATTAGGATGATGAAACTGACCATTAATAGCTGCCTCTTGTAAGAATTTAACTTTCTCTTCTTCTGCAGCAGAGCCTTTCAATGTCTTGATAGCTATATCTCTAGTTCCACTTGAAAACTTCCATACTCCTTTATCAACAGTACCAAACTGACCTGATCCAAGATGTCCAGTGATTCTATAATAAATATTTCACTTCATCAATTATCTGTCCTAATATAATACTAATCAATGTATAACTGAGAGTTCTATATACCATCACTACAAATGATTAATGATAATGCACAACTGATATTACAGATAATGTTTTATATGTAATTATACTAACTCAATCTCTTGACGTAGTATTTCTCTATATTTCTTTTGTGCCAGCTGTTCATATAAGACATTGGTATCTTCACCTGGTGTCCAGTATAGCTTCTCTTCGATAAAGAAAGAATCATCATCTGATTTTTGTAATGAAGAGTACTGTGATAATGAAAAAAATATATATCACTATTACCAATGATAAGCTGTAAATTACAAACGTAATTTCCTTTAAACTTTTTAAAATGCATGAAATTGAGTGGATCAAAGTTCACATGTATTAGTAAGTGGAGCTTTCATATTTCTTAACCTGCATATCCTGTAGATATCCATACATGTTCTCCTGCATCTCATAATGACCTTCAATTTGTTGTCTTTGAGCCTATATTAACAAACACTCATATTATCAAAATACAGTTTATGTATAGTGATCATTTGTATTTATAATAAAGAAAAAACATTGAAACCAAAAATACACGTATACACACAATACATAGATACATAGATACATATGTACATAGATACATACATACATACATACATACATACATACATACATACATATAGTTGTGCTATTGTTTTGTGCTGGGATATATATATATATATATATAGTTATGATACTATAGAATTATAGAGGTACATGTTTATATGACTGTATTTGATATGCAGTGATTTCACTGTTTTTGATTTCATTGTCGCTTCTGATGTGTCTGAAACCCAAAAACCTGCATGCTTTTTGGTTGATTTTCTAATCTTCCAGCATTGTCTTTGACAATATTACAGCTACAAGAGCTGTTCCTTTCTGCTTTATTAGTAACTCCATTATATAGCATATGTGTTTTTTTTTGTTTACACGCTACACTGTAAAAAGTAATAGGTTATTTTAACCTTCAGTTGGTTACAGGAGTTTCAATGCAACTTTATTTTCTTCAGTGCTAATTTTCCTTTCCTGCTAGGTAATATTTACAAATTACAAATACTAATTCTTATATAAATGCTAAATTCTTGATCTATATTGATTAGTATATAAAGTACATGTCATAGTAAAGCATAGTAACAAAAACAGTAATACAGTGTATAAAGCATAGAATTATAGGTATAACCTGTGGTGTATTATTATCAGTCCCATTCTAGTTCCTGTGAAAACAATACATGTTATTTACCCGTTTCAGAGTAATTAGTACATACATGAATTTGTATTTAATTTATAATAACAATTATAACATCCATTTGTCGTACATGATTACTATTCATTTTACATGTATACTAGGTTTGAAGTACGTGGCAGTGTTCATGTTAGGCCTTTTTGTAGTGGTGCTGCACCAATATTACTGTCTGCACCAACAACAGAGGTTCAAATTTCAATTTTGCACTACCAAATATATATTTCCTGTTATACTTAATTACTATAAAACAACATGATATTAACAACACCCAACCTACAAACAACATTGTTTAAATATTTCATTATTTATTTAAAAGCGTGGATATGCAAATCCTGGTGAGAACACCAGTATATGGTATTATATTTTTTTTATGATTCTTTATTATGACATGTAATTTATACAATTCAATATAAATTTATACCAGTATCAGAAGGAATCAAATTCAGTAATTATTTGATATAGTTTCAGGAGCATATTATATTGAAATTCATATACATCATATGAAGATTAAAATAACCCATTAAATTTACTGTTAATCAATCAAGCCACTTGGCACATATACATTCTCATGAAAGTGATACAAGCAATATTTAATAGTTAAAGCACTTCTTTGAGTGCATTGTGGACACTATAGTTGATAGGTGTGGAGGACACAGTATACAGCACAGGTGAAGTGAGTGCTGTAATGTTGTCAGGACCACACCTTAAGTGATGTAATTTCTGTAGTACATGAGAGTAAGCAAGTGCTTTAAATAATTTATAGTGAATCAAACTCCATGGAGTGCTGTAAGAGTTTTTATACAGCAAATATTATAATATGGTGCTGTTGGTGGCTTTGATACACGTACACATCATACTGTATATGTAGTTGTGTGATGATGTACTCAAAGAAACTGCTAGTGGTGATAAAGCACTGTGGATTTAGTTATATCATAATGGTTTTAGTTACATCCCTATGGTTTCTTTAATGAATTTTAAGTTTACATAATTAATGCCCTTGACATCATACAGTTATGGTTATGACGTCAAACAGTGACCAAATGACACAAATTATTTATATTCCTCCTTCTCGAGATAATATCCAATTTAAAGCATTTGGCCTTCAGGCACTATGTACCCTCGTGTCTCATGCTTTAAACTAGATATATCCCTCTCACTCTGGATATAACTAATACTTTTATATATATAATAAATTATATATATATATATTATATGATTATAATTGTATATAGGGTAAAATTGTCATACAAACCATAAATAGTATATATATATAATGTATATATGTGTTTGTATGTGTGTACACGTGTTGTGCGTGTATATGTTTATGCATTCATGTCTATGGTTTCTTTAATATGTATATGTATTAGCTCAACTTACAGTAGTAGGTACACATATTCCCCATTGTAATGTATTATATGGATTTGTTTGTGTATCTGTTTCCTGTGAGTAATAGAATAAACTGTTTTTATCATGTGTAGGAGGTATATTCATGGATGGTTTAGTAACAGGAATGTGAGTATACTAATGATAACTTACATATTCACTATTTGTTGATTGTTGATTGTTCATTCCATACATAGCATTGTTAATAGTCATTCCTGCCTCTGAATAGAAATCTGATTGAGCATTATTTGTAGCTTCCCCAGGCTCTTCATAAATACCAGCAGGTGCATTTACAATATTTTCATTCAATCCAGCTGTCTCCCTGACATTAACGATCACTTGAGCTAAAATTGACACAAATTTTGAAGAACATTGAAAACTATATTATGACTATAAAAAATATATAATTAAAAAATGATGGTAATTACAATGTCATAGAAATATTTTTCCATTTAAACTTACCTCCATATACTGGATTGGTTAAAGGCATGTCAAGACCTGGATTTCCTTTAACTGGTAAAGCATCACCCCCATACACAGGATTACTGAGTACAGTCCCATTATTATCTAATGATAATTCTACACTTCCTTTCTTTCTCTTTCGCAGTGTGATCAATATCAACACACCCACTATGTGAATAGGTATCAGTATTACCACTATCACTGCTACTACAACACTAGATATTATTGCTGTTTCGCTTTCTCCCAGATCACCTCTAGCAGGGGCTGAATTAGGAGAAGATGAGGTGGCTGTACTTGTAAAACTTGAAGCAGCGCTTGTCTGGTCGAATGGAGTAGGAATAGCTGATAGCATTTTAGAAGAATTTGATCCTGTTTGTAAAATAACATGTACAAATATAATTGTAATTAAACATGTGCTAGAAATACGTTCTAATTAGTGATGCACCGATAAGGGATTTTACCGATATTCCCACAAACAGATAATCGATTATTTCAAGTATTTTCTCAATAATTATGATTATCATTAATGATGTTATAATAATAAGACATCACGGATGTAGGAATCTGGTCTGGTTTGGCCAATTTTGTCTGAGGTTCAAAATTACAAATAAAAATGTGTTTTTTTAATGTCAAAAATCAAATTCAAAAAATAAAGTTTGAATGTGAGTGTGTTATAATTTAATTTGTAATCCTTTTTAAAAACTAATCTCGCATGGGTTTAGGATTTAAAGTTTATAACTAAAGGATTTATGTTGTTTAGGGTTCAGTCTGAGTTAGAATTTTAAAATGGGTCAAGATGTTTATAAATTGTGGCATAACATAATTATATCGTCAACTGATATGAAGTGTGTAATATATAATTTTATTATCTATAGTGATCATACCGAATGATGATGTTGTACCATCGAATGATAGTGATGATGTTGTACTAACTGATGAAGATGTCATATCAACTGATGAAGGGGTCATATCAACTGATGAAGATGTTATATCAACTGATGAAGGTGTCATATCAACTGATGAAGGTGTCATATCAACTGATGAAGATGAAGGTGCCATATCAACTGAAGGTGTCATATCAAATAATAAAGATGAAGGTACCGGTGTAATATCAACTGACAAAGCTGAAGGTGTCATATCAAATAATAAAGATGAAGGTGTAATATCAACTGACAAAGATGAAGGTGTCATATCAAATAATAAAGATGAAGGTGTAATATCAACTGACAAAGATGAAGGTGTAATATCAACTGATGAAGATGAAGGTGTCATATCAACTGAAGGCGTCATATCAAATAATAAAGCTGAAGGCGTCATATCAAATAATAAAGATGAAGGTACCAGTGTAATATCAACTGACAAAGCTGAAGGTGTCATATCAAATAATAAAGATGAAGGTGTAATATCAACTGATGAAGATGTCATACCAACTGGAGAAATTTCAACTGAAGGAGATGTTATCTCAACTAGTGAGAATCTAGAAGTTGGAACTATCAAATGGGAAAAAATATTATATATAATATTATATTAATTAATCTACAAAAAACAATAACTTACCAACCTCCACAGATATCAGTGGATAATTATTTTCCTCAACCTCTACTAATGTGTTACTACTGTTAATCATATAGTTTTGAGGTCCATTAAACTGTTGATAGTACACAGGAATATCTGTACTGTTCACTAATAAGATATCACCAGTCTTCACCTCAGCATTCAAAAGAGAAGTAAATTCATAGACATTTGTATCAGTAGTACTGATACTATTATTTGTATCAACTGTTAAGGAAGTTATAACAGTCATATCACTTCTTAATAACTGTATGTTTGGTAATGTGTTACCAGTAACATCATTTATACCAACTATCCATTTGGTTATTATTCCATCACAAGTGAACCTGATATCAGAGAAACCTTGTACTCTATTAGTAGGACCCAATACATCAGTGACTTGTAGTACTTTTGACTGAATCATTTCACTAGTTTGAAATCCAGGACCAAGACAACTACAATTATCTATTAGCAATAATGAAAAAATGAATAATGTCAAATATATAGCAATGTTAAGATTACATCATAATGATGGTTAGTTTATTCATGATGACTATATATAGTTATGATATGTACTAAATCATATAATAGTTTCCTGTGTAATGATAATATTTCCTGATACAACAAAGGATTGGAATAGTTAACCCATTATCATAGTATAAAGATCTTGTTGCTTAAGTACATTTATTGACATTTGCTATAACTTAAGATCATATGATAAGTACTTCAATACCAATAGTAAATATAGTAATCAGTGTATAGAGCAGACCAATGGGCTGAAATACAACAAATCACAGCACATGCATTTAGCAAATTAAGCCTATTAAAAAACTGTATATTCGTTTGTAAAATTTTAATGTTTTTAATGAAAATTAACATCAGTAGCTGAAGAGGCTATTACCTGTTAATGGATAAATGATTAAATCCAAATATTGAGGAGTTGCTCCATTATTATTCCCATTACTGTTCACATTCACAGATGTAGCAGAAAAACTATTTGCTTTATATGATGTATTACTACTACTCTCATAATGTACTCTCACTACACTTTCATCATGTGGAGGCTGATAAATTCCAAGTATATTATTTTCTGCAACTGACAAAGGTTGAGGGAACTGATATGTATACACACCAGAAGTAGTGAAGTTATCAGGTTGTAGTTGGATTGTTCGATTTGAAGAAGATACTTGATTAAACTTTTGCCGTTGTCCTGACCATATTTCAAGTTGAGGATAATTATTTCTTGTATTAGTAATTGTCCTCACATCCACACCAATAATAATTCCAGTGATTGTTGTATTACAGGTGAATCTTAAACTTGGGAAGAGATATCTTGAGTTTGAATCAAGAATGTTATTCGAGTAGTTACCCTGTGTGTTTGGTATCTGTTCAGCCTTAGCTCTGAGAAGATTAATATCAATGAATCCTTCTGTACAACCATCTGATAACACATAACAGGTGATATTAATAATGACATATAACATATGTTTGATATCTTACGGATTCTTACCTACGATGTTGATAGAAACACAGAGAAATAAAATCAATAAAGCAACCATCGTTTCGCAGAAAGTTTGGAGGAGTGGCTAACGCGAGGTTGGGTTATGTACAATCTATCAAAAATTTTAGAAATACAATCCAGTCAGGATTTGATAGGCTATTAAGTATAGTACTCAGACCATCATATCCATCTATCATTATCACAGAAAGTATATCAGTTATCACTACCATTGTGATCTCAACTGTGATAATAAATATAATTATATATACTTTAACAAAATTGCTGCACTGCGTACAATGTCATGAATCTGTGTACGTAATATCTCACACAAACATTGCATTTTGAAGTGATTGTAATACAGAAACATTTTCATTTTTTATATTTTTATTGGTTGTAAGCTGTTAGCTGTATCAATATGAGCTCCAAAACAAGCGTCAGTGTCAGGTTGAGAAAGATCAGAAACCAGATCAACAAACGTATGTAGGACAAGATGATGTCTCTGGATACTTAGTAGAGAAACATGCCTGTATTGTGAATGGGTTGATTTGCAGTTATGTATAAAGAAACAAGACTATACAATTTTTTCACCATTTCATACACTGGTCTGGGTTATTTAATGGTCTCTGAATGCAGCTTTAGTACGTTAGTCATTGGGATATATATAAATGAAATTGACTCATGATAGCTGCTTCTTGTAAGAATTCTAACTATATTTTTTTATTGAATGGCAATATCAGGAGAAAGCCACATTCATCTGTAAACTTGACCAAACTCACCTGAACAAATATAATTATATATAAATTATATATATATTTTCTTACAATTGTTTTTACCAAACGTGGCTAACGAGGATACTGGAATAGCACAAGTTGCTAATATTAACCAGCTCCTCAGGACCTCATTTTGAGGTTAGAGCTGAGCATATTCATGGCTGCAAACCTGCAAGTTAATCAACAGGCCATTAATTTCTATTAATTATACCAAAGTTAATAATAATTATATTACATATTTGGTGTGATCTATGTCACGCTCAGTTCAACTATTAGGATATATACTTATCAACACTTCTACTTATTTCTCACACATTTGTACAAATATATAAATAATAATTATATATTTCAACTGTATGACTTTCTTTGAAAACAATAACATGGGAAATATTGATATTATTAGCTGATTAGTTTTTATACAACAGTAATTAAAAATTTAATACATTTATTATTATAAATGTAATCATAGGGACTCTGTCAAAACTATTACATTATAGTTGAATAAAAACTGTTAATTATATTGTTCATCCAATGTATATGTTTTGTAGTTCAGGATACAAGTTGTGAGCTGTATCAAGTTGAGCTCCAAGACAAGTGTCTGTCTCTGTTTGGAGTAGTTTAAAATCAGGTTGAGAAAGATCAGAAACCAGATCAACAAATGTAGGACGAGATAATGTCTCTGGATGCCTGTAGATTAAACAAATATAATAATAAATAAATAAAAATATATATATTTGAGTTTGATCTCACCAGCATTGTATCATCATTTCATACAAAGCTTGAGGACAACCAGGAGGAGGAGGAAGACGATATCCTGAATTAACAAGTTGCATGGACTACAAAAGATTAGTGTAAATTGATTATTAATAATGAATTACAAGGTCTACCTCTTGATTGCCCTTCTCTTCAAATGGTTTATGTCCCAAACTCCATATCTCATACAGTACTACTCCAAAACTCCACACATCACTTGCAGTTGAATATTTCTTGAAGTTTAGGGCCTAAGATGGTAAAATGAAAATTTTGGTACT
Source organism: Petrosia ficiformis (assembly GCA_947044365.1). NCBI lineage: Eukaryota > Metazoa > Porifera > Demospongiae > Haplosclerida > Petrosiidae > Petrosia > Petrosia ficiformis. The sequence continues at coordinate 1,159,042 of OX345643.1, forward strand.
TTTTATCACTTCTCAAATGTTTATTAACTACACAATGTGATTGTGTATTATGTATAATCTTGACCTTTATTAGCTCAACTTTCATGTCATATTAAAACACTTGATACACCACCACAAAGGGACTATTGCATAATAATCTACTTCCCTGCTTCATGTGCATGATTATATGCATGCCTGATTGTGTTTGATACTACAGACACTTCTACAGTTTTTTAAAATCTCAAAAACCCAACTTAGTCTCAAACTCTTATATTTCCTCTTGAAATACCCACCTCAGGAGCAGTCCATTTAATTGGAATCTTTTTGGTGTGAGATATGTAATAACTCTCATTTTGTAAATCTCTTGACATTCCAAAATCTGCAATCTGAGATTATAATAATAAAGTGCCTTATAATAATATTAAAACAATAAGTATCTTTACTTTACATATTCCATTATCAGCTACTAGTATATTCCTAGCAGCCAGATCTCTGTGTACAAAACATTTCTTAGACAAGTATTCCATACCAGAAGCAATCTGACGACAGAAACTAAGTAGAATACTGGGAACTGTAGTGTCTACAAGTTCTCCTGGACTAATAGATGAATAATTTATGTTAAGACTTACAACACAATCAATAATATACTACCAGTTATATTAATACTTACACTGGCCTCATTTTTTGTAGATATCCTTTCAAATCTCCATTTAACACAAGCTCTAGAATAATCATTGTCTGCATGAATGAAATTGTTAATAATGCAACATACAGAGAGAGATGTCTGTCATTACATCTACCTATATGTAATATTAATATGTTCACTCACTGGTTCTCCAACAGTCACTACTCCATATAGTTTCACAACATTAGGATGATGAAACTGACCATTAATAGCTGCCTCTTGTAAGAATTTAACTTTCTCTTCTTCTTCAGCAGAGTCTTTCAATGTCTTGATAGCTATATCTCTAGTTCCATTTGGAAATTTCCATACTCCTTTATCAACAGTACCAAACTGACCTGATCCAAGATGTCCAGTAACTCTATAATAAATATTTCACATTATCAACTATCTGTCCTAATATAATACTAATCAATGTATACCTGAGAGCCCTATATAACATCACTACAAATGATTAATGATAATGCACAACTGATATTACAGATAATGTTTTATATGTAATTATACTAACTCAATCTCTTGATGCATTATTTCTCTGTATTTCTTTTGTGCCAGCTGTTCATATAAGACATTGGTATCTTCACCTGGTGTCCAATATAGCTTCTCTTCAGTAAAGAAAGAATCATTATCTGATTTTTGTAATGAAGAGTACTGTGATAATGAAAAAATATATATCACTATTACCAATGATAAGCTGTAAATTGCAAACGTAATTTCGCTTAAACTTTTTAAAATGCATGAAATCGAGTGGATCAATGTTAACATGTATTAGTAAGTGGAGCTTTCATATTTCTTAACCTGCATATCCTGTAAATGTCCATACATGTTATCCTGCATCTCATAATGACCTTCAATTTGTTGTCTTTGAGCCTATAATAACAAACACATATATTATTGAAATATAGTTATGTATAGGATATAGCTCTGGCTGGAGGCAGTTATGAGACAATTATCTCACGGGTATATGCCCATAACTGTCTCCAAACAGGGCTAAATGTATTTTATACCATGGTAACACAAAAGTATGCAATTAAATCACATTTGACATCACTGTTGTCAAGTAGAAACCACTGTGAAAATACAATTAGATGATAGACTCCCTGTCTACAAGCATATTATGGGCATATATCTCCTGCGGTACATCAAAGGTTACTATGGTGATCGCCCACACACCGTGATATAAGGATAGTGATCATTTGTATTTATAATAAACAAAAACAGCGAAACCAAAAATACACGTATACACACAAACACAATACATAGATACATATGTACATAGATACATACATGTACATAGATGCATAGATACATACATACATACATAAATACATAGATACATATATACATACAGACATACATACATACATACATACAGTTATGCTATTGTTTTGTGCTGGGATATATATATATATATATATATAATATATATATATATATATATATATATATATATAGTCAGAATTATAAAGGTACATGTTTATATGTTTGTATTTGATATGCAGTGATTTTACTGTTTTTAATACACAGTGATTTCCTTGCTTTATACACTGTGTCTGAAACCCAAAGACCTGCATGCTAATTTTCTTATTTTCCAGCATTGTCTTAGACAATGTTTCGACTACAAGAGCTGTTCCTTTCTGTAACTCCACTATATAGCATACATGTATGTGTTTTTTTTTGTTTACATGCTACACTGTAAAACGTAATGGGTTATTTTAACCTTCAGTTGGCTACAGGAGTTTCAATGCAACTTTATATTCCTCAATGCTGATTTATTTTTCCTGCTAGGTAATATTTAAAATTACAAATACTAGTTCTTAAATAAATGCTAAATTCTTGATCTATATTGATTAGTATATATATAAAGTACATGTCATAATAAAGCATAGTAACAAAAACAGTAATACAATGTATAAAGCATAGAATTATAAGTATAACCTGTGGTGTTTATTATCATTCCAATTCTAGTTCCTGTGAAAACATTACATGTTATTTACTCATTTCAGAGTAATTAGTACATATAGGAATTTACATCCATTTGTCATACATGATTACTATTCGATTTACATGTATACTAGCACCAATATTACTGTCTGCACCACCAACAGAGGTTCTAATTTCAAATTTGCACTACTACGTATGTATTTCCTGTTATACATAATTACCATAAAACCACATGATATATAATTAACACCCAACCTACAATCAACATTGTTTAAATATTTCATCATTTATTTAAAAGCGTGGCTGGCACCACTAAATATATGAAACTCCTGGTGAGAACACCAGTATATGGTATTGTATCTTTTTTACAATTCTTTATTATGACATGTAATTTATATAATTATACTAGTCAATATAAATTTAGACCAATATCAGAAGGAATCAAATCAGTAATTAATTGATATAGTCTCGGGAGCATATTATTAATATTTTATTGAAACTCATATAAGCCATATGAAGGTTAAAATAACCCGTACCATTAATCAATCAAGCCACTTGGCACATACACATTCACATGAAAGTGATACAAGCAATATTTAATAGTTAAAGCACTCCTTTGAGTGCATTATGGACACTATAGTCTATAGGTGTGGAGGACACAAGCATACAGCACTGGTAAAGTGAGCGCTGTAATTTGTCAGAACCACACCTTAAGTGATGTAATTTCTGTAGTACATGAGAGTAAGCAAGTACTTTAAATAATTGATAGTGAATCAAACTCCTTGGAGTGCTGTAAGAGTTTTCATACAGCAAATATTATAATATGGTACTGTTGGTGGCTTTGATACACGTACACATCATACTGTATATGTAGTTGTGTGATGATACACTTAAAGAAACTGCGAGTGCTGATAAAGTACTGTGGATTTAGTTATATCATAGTGGTTTTAGTTATACTATGGTTTCTTTAATGTTTAAGATATTGTGCCTAATTAATTCCCTTGACATCATACAGTTATGGTTATGACCTCAAACAGTGATCGAATGACACAAATCCTTCCTGCTCGAGATAATATCCAAGTTAAACCATTTGGCCCTTGGGGACTACGCACTCTCATGCCTCATGCTTTAAACTAGATATATCCCTCGCACTCTGGATATAACTAATAGTTATATACATAATATATATATATATATTATAATTATGATTATAATTTGTATATAAGGTAAAATTGTCATACATAACATAAATAGGTATACTATATATAATGTACGTATGTGTTTGTATGTGTGTACATGTGTTGTGTGTGTATATGTGTATGCATTCATGTCTGTGGTCTATATAATTATGTATATGTATTAGTTCAACTTACAGTAGTAGGTACACATATTCCCCATTGTAATGTATTATATGAATTTGTTTCTGTAACTGTTTCCTATGAATAATAGATCATAATAATATAATAATCTGTTTTTATCATGTGTCTCCTACACATATTAATGGACTGTTTAGTAACAAGAATGTGAGTATACTAAATAAGGAAATGATAACTTACATATTCCCTATTTGTTGATTGTTCATTGTTCATTCCATACATAGCATTATTAATAGTCATTCCTGCTTCTGAATAGAAATCTGATTGAGCAGTATTTGTACCTTCTCCAGGCTCCTCATAAATACCAGGAGGTGTATTTACAATATTTTCATTCAATCCAGCTGTCTCACTGACATTAATGATTGCTTGAGCTAAAATTGACACACATTTTGAAGAACATTGAAAACTATACTATGACTATAAAAATTATATAATTAAGAATTGATGGTAATTACAATGTATTAAATACATAGAAAAATTTTTTACATTTATACTTACCTCCATATACTGGATTGGTTAAAGGCATGTCAGGACCTGTATTTCCTTTAACATTACCCTGATCAGGATTACTGAGTATAGTCCCATTATTATCTAATGATAATTCTACACTTCCTTTCTTTCTCTTTCGCAGTGTGATCAATATCAACACACCCACTATGTGAATAGGTATCAGTAATATCACTACCACTGCTACTATAACACTAGATATTATTATTACTGTTACACTTTCTCCCGTATCATCACTAGCAAGGATTGGATTGGGAGATGAGGTGGCTGTACTTACAAAACTTGAAGTAGCACTTGACTGGTTGGACGGAGGAGTAATAGCTGTTACCAAAAACATCGAGCCTGTTTGTAAAATAAAATGCACAATTGTATTTATATAAGACATGTGGTAGAACTATATATATAATACATATGGTCCAATTAGTGATCCACCAATAAGAGATTTAACCGATATTCCCATAAACAGATAATCGATGAAAATGAACATTTTCTCAATAATTATGATTATCATAAAACAAATTAATGATGCTATAACCATAAGACATCATGGCCATAGGAATCTATCAGGTTGGTCCGGTTTGGCCAATTTTGTCTAAAGTTCAAAATTACAAACGAAATTTTTTTTTTTGATTTTAAATATCAAATTAAAAAAAAAAAACTTGAATATGAGTGTGTTATAATTTAATTTATAAACTAACCCTTTTTAAAACTTAATCTTGCATGGGTTTAGGATTTAAAGTTTATAACTAAAGGATTTATGTTGTTTAGGATTCAGTCTGAGTTAGAATTTTAAAATGGGTCAAGTCGTAAATTATATAATCAACTGAAATGAAGCATGGATATATATAATTTTATTATCTATATTGATCATACCAGATGATGTTATATCAACTGATGAAGATGAAGGTGTCATATCAATTGATGAAGATGAAGCTGTCATATCAACTGATGAAAATGTCATACCAACTGGAGAAATTTCAACTGAAGGAGATGTCGTCTCAACCACTGAGAATGTAGAAGTAGTTGGAACTATCAAATGAGAAATAAATATTATACATAATATTATATGTAATTAATCTACAAAAAAATTAACTTACCAACCTCCACAGATATCAGTGGATAATTATTTTCCTCAACCTCTACTAATGTGTTACTACTGTCAATCATATAGTTTTGAGGTCCATTAAACTGTTGATAGTACACAGGAACATCTGTACTGTTCACTATTAAGATATCACCAGTCTTCACTTCAGCATTCAAAAGAGAAGTAAATTCATAGACATTTGTATTAGTACTGGTACCATTATTTGTATCAACTGTTAAGGAAGTTATAACAGTCATATCACTTCTTAATAACTGTATGTTTGGTAATGTGTTACTAGTAACATTATTTATACCAACTATCCATTTGGTTATTATTCCATCACAAGTGAATCTGATATCAGAGAAACCTCGTACTGTATTAGTAGGACCCAATACATCAGTGACTTGTAGTACTTTTGACTGAATCATTTCACTAGTTTGAAATCCAGGACCAAGACAACTACAATTATCTATTAGCAATAATGAAAAAATGAATAATGTCAAATATATAGCAATGTTAAGATTACATCATTGCAAAAATAAAATAATGATGGTTAGTTTATTCATGATGACTATATATAGTTATGATATGTACTAAATCATATAATAGTTTCCTGTGTAATAATAATATTTACTGATACAACAAAGGATTGGAATAGTTAACCCATTATTATAGTATAAAGATCTTGTTGCTTAAGTACATTTATTGACATTTGCTATAACTTAAGATCATATGATAAGGTTAACAAGTACTTCAATACCAATAGTAAATATAGTAATCAGTATATAGAGCAGACCAATGGGCTGAAATACAACAAACCACAGCACATGCATTTAGCAAATTAAGCCTATTAAAAAACTGTATATTCATTTGTAAAATTTTAATGTTTTTAATGAAAATTAACATCAGTAGCTGAAGAGGCTATTACCTGTTAATGGATAAATGATTAAATCCAAATATTGAGGAGTTGCTGCATTATTCACATTCACATCAAAATCATTAAGACTGTTTAGTTTAAATGCTATAGTACTACTACTCTCATAATGTACTCTCACTACACTTTCATTATGTGGAGGTTGATAAATTCCAAGTATATCATTCATTTGAACTGACAAAGGTTCAGAGAACTGATATATATACACACCAGAAGTGTTGAAGTTATCAGGTTGTAGTTGGATTGTTCGATTTGAAGAAGACACTCGGTTGTAAACATTAGAATTATTCATAAATCTTGACCATATTTCAAGCTGTGGATAACTATTTCTTGTATTAGTATTTGTCCTCACATCCACACCAATAATAATTCCAGTGATTGTTGTATTACATGTAAAGTTTAAACTTGGGAAGAACCATCTTGAGTTTGAATCAAGAATGTTATTTGAGTAGGTACCCTGTGTGTTTGGTATCTGTTCAGCCTTAGCTCTGAGAAGATTAATATCAATGAAACCTTCTGTACAACCATCTAATCAAAAAATAATGATAATTATTATGACAATTATAGATCTCTACACACATACAATTCATTATCATTTGTAGGAAAAAAGTTGATATCTTACCTCCAATATTTGTAATAGAGGAACAGAGAAACAAAATGAACACTAACATAACTTTGTATAGTGATAATTGCTGGGCGGTGCACAAATTCTACATTCCTGATCACTTGATCAGTATGATTTAACCGTAAGTAGTCTCGCGTAGCCAGCCCATCCCTTTTCCGCGCTACGAGAGCGGAAGAGGGATGGCCTGGCTACGGGATACACCTAGAGATAGTCTGGTCTGAAATCCGGCAGGTTGACAAAGATTAGATTACTGTATCACATCATGTTTTAAGTTTGGAATAACACACCACAAATAACACACATGCCAGGTGAAAACTAACCTATTTCTATCTGGCATGAGAGTCATTTCATGTGTTATAATATAACTTATATGTGTCAAATATTGTGAATTTACATATAGCTCCATGTTGATACTCGCATCTGTCAATATAGCATTCTGATAACTGTAAAGTACTGGCACTAATATTTATTATTATAGTTCAGAACAGAATTTAGGAAGTGACCATGCAATGTCATGCTTTTCATTTGCTTTTGAAATTTAAACACGTGACAATGTGGTATAAATGAGCAATAGTGCGTTCAATTATATACACCCAGAGTCACGTACAATAATGAGCACTAACATAATTATGGTGATAAATAGTATATAAACACCACATCTTGCATGTTTGATTGACCAGTAAGTCAGCATTTCTTGAATTAAATGTATGTTGCTAGTACATGTACATATCCCACCATAATTATTCACATGATTGTATGTCACTATATATATATATATGCTGTTTTGAGTAGTACATAGCTGCTAAGAACAACAAGTTATAATTTCTATAGTTTCAGTATTAGAAGACACAACTCTTTTATCATCACTGTTATCTTGTCCAGTTATATGTACAGCAACAAACAACAATTTTAATTATCAAATTAAACAACCATGATCTGATACACTATGGATGATAATAGTGAAAAAAGATTTAAGAAATAAGTGAATTTATTACAACCATGTTGAGGACACTGTCTAAAACTTCATCTTACAGTATAATTATAAAAATGTGATATAGTTAAGTCAAAACTGTTTATGTTCTCTATCACATGTATATATGTTTTGTAGTTTAGGATACAAGTTGTGAGCTGTATCAAGATGAGCCCCAAGATAAGAGTCTGTCTCTGTTTGGAGTAGTTTAAAATCAGGTTGACAGAAACCAGATCAACAGATGTAGGACGATGATGTCTCTGGATGTCTGTGAGGTTAAACAAATAGATTAATATGTACATATGACAGTCTGATCTCACCAGCATTGTATCATCATTTCATATACTGGTCTAGGAAAACCAAGGAGGAGGAGAAAGATGATATCCTGATTCCACAATACGTATGCACTACAAAACGTTATTCTCTAAACATTTGAATATTATTACATGATCTACCTCTTGATTGCTCTTCTTTTCAAATGGTTTATGTCCCAAACTCCATATCTCATACAGTACAGCTCCAAAACTCAATACGTCACTTGAAGTTGAATACTTCTTGAAGTTTAGGGCCTAATAAACCAGCAGTATAATGAACACTATGAAATGTATCAATCATAAATTACAGGGGCTAAGGCTTATATTTGTCAATTAGGAAATTAGAAGCTACTGAGTGGAAAAATGCACTATAATAGATATGTTTCACTGTAATGACAGAGGTAAAAAAAAACATTTAAACAAGGAAAACTTACCTCAGGAGAAGTAAGGAATATTTTTTTGCATGAGATATGTAATATCTCATCTTGTAAATCTCTTGACATTCCAAAATCAGCAATCTAAGGTTATAATAATGAAATGACTTATAAATTAATAAATGTGTCATCATTACTTTACATATCCCATTATCAGCTACTAGTATATTCCTAGCAGCCAGATCTCTGTGTATAAAATGTTTCTTAGACAAGTATTCCAGAAACTGAGTAGAATACTGGGAACTGTAGTGTCTACAAGTTCTCCTAGACTAAAAGACGAAGTATGACATGATAATATAAACAGAATGACTGCAAACAATTCTTACAGTATAAGCAATATAGACTTCACTGCAAAAGTAAAATTGTTAAGATAACCAATTCATTTGTTAGTAGAGTTGCAAGGAATAATGGAAATTATAATTTAATTAATTGTGTAGGTTGTTATGACTGCACAATGACTAACAATGTACATGTAATTATTATACAACCAATTATAATCCAATAATTGCAGTTTCAATTTCCTTATATGGTCTAAGTGATATACAATGTAAATATTTTAAATTAGGTTTCCAAACCTTCTTTGTGCAAATATTAGACATGATATTTGATTATAATTGCATGGTACAAGTACATTATCATGCAGTCATATCATCCTGTATGACTAACTAAGTTATAATTTGCATCTTTGCAATTGTACTACATTTGGTATTTTAACAATTCTATTTTTGCAGTGATTTCTGAGTTACTAGTTTTATATATGCAATCTAGGTTTGTTATTTTGTCGCTCACAAGTTCTTAATATACTTTTCTACTTACACTGGTCTTTTTTTTGTAGATATCCTCTTAAATCTCCATTTGATACAAGTTCTAGAACAATCATTGTCCGAGTAAAATTGTTAATAATATAAAATATAAAGGTTATGCGATTTTAATAACTTCACTCACTGGTTCTCCAACAGTCACTACTCAACATTAGGATGATGAAACTGACCATTAATAGCAGCCTCTTGTAAGAATTTAACTTTCTCTTCATCTGCAGCAGAGTCTTTCAATGTTTTGATAGCTACATTTCTAGTTCCACTAGGAGAATTCCACACACCTGCATCAACAGTACCAAACTGACCTGATCCAAGATCTCCAGTGATTCTATGGTAGGAAGAGACAATACACTAACATAATTATACACAAATGAATCCTTCTGTACAACCATTTGATAACACATAATAAGTTATATTAATAAATACGTATAACATATGTTTGATATCTTACCTACAATGTTGATAGAAACACAGAGAAATATAATCAACAAAGCAACCATCGTTTGCCAGCAGAAGGTTTGGAGGAGTTATGAAGTTTTTGGAACAAGACATGAGCTTGTGCATTGAATAGTCATCTATTCATGCATCATATACTATAGTCTATATATCAAAAATATTATGATCATAACTACCATTCAAACATTCAGAAATACAAATTAACCTATCAAGTCAGGATTTGATAGGCTATTAAGTATAGTATTCAGACTGTCATATTCATCTACCATTATCACAGAAAGTATATCAGTTATCATTACCATTGTGATTGCAATGGTGATAATAATTACTTTAACAAAATTGCTGCACTGCATACAATGTCATGAATCTGTGTACGTAATATCTCACACAAACATTGCATTATGAAGTAATTGTAATACAGAAAAAAATTTCATTTTTTATATTTTTATTGGTTGTAAGCTGTTAGCTGTATCAATATGAGCTCCAAAATAAGTGTCAGTCTCAGGATGAGAAAGATCAGAAACCAGATCAACAAATGTATGTAGGACGAGATGATATCTCTGGATACTTAACAGAGAAACATGCATGTATTGTAAATGGTCACTGAATGCAGCTTTACTACGTTAGTCATTGGGGTATAAATGAAATTGACTCATGATAGCTGCTTCTTGTAATAATTCTAACTATATTTATCTATTGAATGGCAATATCAGGAGAAAGCCACATTCGAACATCTGTAAACTTGACCAAATTCACCCAAACCTATATAATTATCCATTGCCTCAGGTGTCTTTCTTTCTTTCTTTCTACATCTCCTGTAACATCATATATATATTTTTTTTTTTTTCTACAATAATTGTTTTACCAAATATGGCTAACGAGGATGCTGGAATAGCACAAGTTGCTAATATTAACCAGCTCCCCAGGACCTCATTTTGAGTGTAGAGCCGAGTATACTCATGGGCGAAAAACACCTGCACCTAGTGGTGTTCGAACCTGCAAGTTAAGCAATAGGCCATTAATAATGCCAAAGTTAATAATACATATTTGGTGTGATCTATGTCACGCTAATTTCAACTCTTATCAACACTTTTACTTATTTGTTCAGACATTTGTACAACTAAATAATATTTATATATTTCAACCTGTATGACTTTCTTTGAAAACAATAACATGGGAAATGTTTTAATATTGATATTATTAGCTGATTAGTTTGATATACAACAGTAATTAAAATACATTTATTGTTATAAATGTAATCATAAGGACTCTGTCAAAGCTATTACATTATAGTTGAATAAACACTGTTAATTATATGTTCAGCCAATGTATATTTTTTGTAGTTCAGGATACAGGTTGTGAGCTGTATCAAGTTGAGCTCCCAGACAAGTGTCTGTCTCTGTTTGGAGTAGTTTAAAATCAGGTTGAGAAAGATCAGAAACCAGATCAACAAATGTAGGACGAGATGATGTCTCTGGATGCCTGTAGATTAAACAAGTATAATAATATATATATATATATATTTGAGTTTGATCTCACCAGCATTGTATCATCATTTCATACAAAGCTTGAGGACAACCAGGAGGAGGAGGAAGACGATATCCTGAATTAACAAGTTGCATGGACTACAAAAGATTAGTGTAAATTGATTATTAATAATGAATTACAGGGTCTACCTCTTGATTGCCCTTCTCTTCAAATGGTTTATGTCCCAAACTCCATATCTCATATAGTACTACTCCAAAACTCCACACATCACTTGCAGTTGAATATTTCTTGAAGTTTAGGGCCTAAGATGGTAAAATGAAAATTTTGGTAACTTCCCAAATGTTTATTAACTACACAATGTGATTGTGTATTATGTATAATCTCGACCTTTATTAGCTCAACTTTCATGTCATATTAAAACACTTGATACACTACAAAGAGTGTTATAACTATTGCATAATAATCTTCTTCCCTGCTTCATGTGCATGATTATATGTATGCCTGATTGTGTTTGATACTACAGAAACTTCTACAGTTTTTAAAACCTCAAAAACCCAATTTAGTCGCAAACTCTTATAAATCCTCTTGAAATACCCACCTCAGGAGCAGTCCATTTAATTGGAATCTTTTTGGTGTGAGATATGTAATAACTCTCATTTTGTAAATCTCTTGACATTCCAAAATCTGCAATCTGAGATTATAATAATAAAGTGACTTATAGTAATATTAAAACATTAAGTCTTTTTACTTTGCATATTCCATTATCAGCTACTAGTATATTCCTGGCAGCCAGATCTCTGTGTACAAAACATTTCTTAGACAGGTGTTCCATACCAGAAGCAATCTGACGACAGAAACTGAGTAGAATACTGGGAACTGTAGTGTCTACAAGTTCTCCTGGACTAATAGATAAATAATTTATGGTAAGACTTACAACACATTGATATACTACCAGTTATATTAATACTTACACTGGCCTCATGTTTTGAAGATATCCTTTCAAATCTCCATTTAACACAAGCTCTAGAACAATCATTGTCTGCATGAATGAAATTGTTAATAATGCAACATACAGAGAGAGATGTCTGTCATTACATCTAGCTATATATAATATTGATACGTTCACTCACTGGTTCTCCAACAGTCACTACTCCATATAGTTTCACAACATTAGGATGATGAAACTGTCCATTAATGGCTGCCTCTTGTAAGAATTTAACTTTCTCTTCTTCTGCAGCAGAGTCTTTCAATGTCTTGATAGCTATATCTCTAGTTCCACTTGGGAACTTCCATACTCCTTTATCAACAGTACCAAACTGACCTGATCCAAGATGTCCAGTGATTCTATGATAGATATTTCACATTATCAATTATCTGTCCTAATATAATACTAATCAATGTATACCTGAGAGTTCTATATAACATCATTACAAATGATTAATGATAATGCACAACTGATATTACAGATAATGTTTTATATGTAATTATACTAACTCAATCTCTTGACGCATTATTTCTCTGTATTTCTTTTGTGCCAGCTGTTCATATAAGACATTGGTATCTTCACCTGGTGTCCAGTATAGCTTCTCTTCAGTAAAGAAAGAATCATCATTCGATTTTCTTAATGAAGAATACTGTGATAATAAAAAGAAATATATCACTATTACTAATGATAAGCTGTAAATTACAAACATAATTTCATTTAAACTTTTTTAAATGCATGAATTTAGTGGATCAATGTTCACATGTATTAGTAAGTGGAGCTTTCATATTTCTTAACCTGCATATCCTGTAGATATCCATACATGTTCTCCTGCATCTCATAATGACCTTCAATTTGTTGTCTTTGAGCCTATAGTAACAAACACTTATATTATCAAAATACAGTTTATGTATAGGATATAGCTCTGGTTGGAGTTAGTTATGGGCATATAACACCCGCAAGATAATTGGTCAGGGCGTAGCCCGAGACAATATCTCAAGGGTGTTATATGCTCATAACTGCCTCCAACCAGAGCTATATGAATTTTATACCATGGTAACATAGCAATTAAATCACATTTGACATCTCTGTTGTCAAGTAGAAACCATAGTACTATGCTAATTAGTGTTTACTGTAAAAACTGTGAAAATACAATTAGATGATAGACTCCCTGTCTACAAGCATGTTAATGGGCATATATCTTTTGCAGTACATCAAAGGTTACCATGGCGATTGCCCACACATGATGGTATAAGGATAGTGTATTTATAATAAAGAAACATTGAAACCAAAAATACATGTATACACGCATTACATAGATACATAGATACATATGTACATAGATACATACATAGATGCATAGATACATAGATACATATGTACATAGATACATACATAGATGCATAGATACATACATACGTACATAAATACATACATACATACTTAGATACATACACACATACATACATATATACATACATACATACATACATACATACAGTTGTGCTATAATTTGTACTGGAATATTTATATAGTTAGAATTATAAAGGTACATGTTTATATGATTGTATTTGATATGCAGTGATTTCACTGTTTTTAATACACAGTGACTTTGTTGTTGCTGCTTCTGATGTGTCTGAAACCCGAAGACCTGCTTTTTGGTTAATTTTCTTATCTTCCAGCATTGTCTTAGACAATAATTCAGCTACAAGAACTGTTCCTTTCTGCTTTATTAGTAACTCCACTATATAGCATATGTGTTTTATTTGTTTACATGTGACACTGTAAAAAGTAATAGGTTATTTTAACCTTCAGTTGGTTACAGGATTTTCAATGCAATCTTCCCCAATGTTGATTTACTTTTCCTGCTACGTATTATCAAATTACAATTACTATATAATTCTTGATCTATATTGATTAGTACATAAAGTACATCTCATAATAAAGCATAGTAACAAAAACAGTAGCACAATGTATAAAGCATAGAATTATAGGTATAACCTGTGGTGTATTATTATCATTCCCATTCTAGTTCCTGTGAAAACGTGTTGGTTATTTACTCATTTCAGAGTAATTAGTAGATACATGAATTTGTATTTATAATAACATTTATAACATTCATTTGTCGTACGTAATTAATATTCGATTTACATGTATACTAGGTTTGAAGTACATGGCAGTGTTCACATTAGGCCTTTTTATAGTGGTGCTGTACCAATATTACTGTCTGCACCATCAACAAAGGTTCAAATTTCAATCTTGCACTACCAATTATGTATTTCCTGTTATACTTAATTACCATAAAACCACATGATATTTAATTAACACCCAACCTACAATCAACATTGTTTAAATATTTCATTATTTATTTAAAAGCGTGGGTGGCAATCCTGGTGAGAACACCACTATATGGTATTGTATCTTTTTTTAACGATTCTTTATTATGACATGTAATTTACTAATTTATATAATTATACTAGTCAATATAAATTCAGACCAATATCATGTGATGTGATGTAATGTCTGTAGTACATGAGAGTAAGCAAGTACTTTAAATGATTCATAATGGAGTGCTGTAAGAGTTTTCATACAGCAAATATAATATGGTATTGTTGTTGGCTTTGATACACGTACACATCATACTGTATGTAGTTGTGTGATGATGTACTCAAAGAAACTGCTAGTGGTGATAAAGTACTGTGGATTTAGTTATATCATAGTGGTTTTAGTTATATCCCTATGGTTTCTTTAATGTTTAAAATATTGTGGCTAATTAATTCCCTTGACATCATACAGTTATGGTTATGACCTCAACAGTGATCGAATGACACAAATCCCTCCTGCTCGAGATAATATCCGCATTCGGCCCTTGGGCACTACGCACTCTCGTGCCTCATGCTTTAAACTAGATATATCCCTCTCACTCTGGATATTACTACTACTCATACACACACACACATATATAAATATATATTTTATGATTATAATTGTATATAGGGTAAATTGTCATACATAACATAAATAGGTATATATATATATAATGTACATATGTGTTTGTATGTGTGTACATGTGTTATGTGTGTATATGTGTATGCATTCATGTCTGTGGTCTATATAATTATGTATATGTATTAGCTCAACTTACAGTAGTAGGTACAAATATTCCCCATTGTAATGTATTATATGAATTTGTTTGTGTAACTGTTTCCTATGAATAATAGATCATAATGATATAATAATCTGTTTTTATCATGTGTAGGAAGTATATTAATGGACTGTTTAGTAACAAGAATGTGAGTATACCAAATAAGGAAATGATAACTTACATATTCACTATTTGTTGATTGTTCATTGTTCATTCCATACATATCATTATTAATAGTTATTCCTGCCTCTGAATAGAAATCTGATTGAGCAGTATTTGTATCTACTACAGGCTCCTCATAAATACCAGGAGGTGTATTTATAACATTTTCATTCAATCCAGCTGTCTCACTGACATTAATGATCGCTTGAGCTAAAATTGACACAAATTTGAAGAACTATGACTATAAAAATTATATAATTAAAAAATTATGTAATTACAATGTATTGAATACCTAGCCATATTTTTACATTTAGACTCACCTCCATATACTGGATTGGTTAAAGGCATATCAGGACCTGGAGTTCCTTTAACTGGTAAAGAATTACCCTGATCCACAGGATTACTGAGTACAGTCCCATTATTATCTAATGATAATTCTACACTTCCTTTCTTTCTCTTTCGCAGTGTGATCAATATCAACACACCCACTATGTGAATAGGTACCAGTAATATCACTACCACTGCTACTATAACACTAGATATTATTATTACTGTTACACTTTCTCCCGTATCATCACTAGCAAGGATTGGATTGGGAGATGAGGTGGCTGTACTTACAAAACTTGAAGTAGCACTTGACTGGTTGGACGGAGGAGAAATAGCTGTTACCAAAAACATTGAGCCTGTTTGTAAAATAAAATGCACAATTGTATTTATATAAGACATGTGGTAGAACTATATAATACATATGCTCCAATTAGTGATCCACCAATAAGAGATTTTACCGATATTCCCATAAACAGATAATTGATGAAAATGAACATTTTCTCAATAATTATAATTATCATAAAAGAAATTGATGATGCTAAATATATAACCATAAGACATCATGGCCATAGGAATCTATCCAGTTGGTCCGGTTTGGCCAATTTTGTCTGAAGTTCAAAATTACAAACGAAATGTTTTTTTTTGATTTTAAAAATCAAATTCAAAAAAAAAACTTGAATGTGAGTGTGTTATAATTTAATTTATAAACTAACCCCTTTTAAAACTTAATCTCGCATGGGTTTAGGATTTAAAGTTTATAACTAAAGGATTTATGTTGTTTAGGATTCAGTCTGTGTTAGAATTTTAAAATGGGTCAAGTCGTAGATTGGGCCACAACGTAATTATATCATCAACTGAAATGAAGCGTTGATATATATAATTTTATTATCTATAGTGATCATACCAGATGATGTTATATCAACTGATGAAGATGAAGGTGTTATATCAACTGATGAAGATGAAGGTGTTGTATCAACTGATGAAGATGAAGATGTTATATCAACTGATGAAAATGAAGGTATTGTATCAACCAGTGAAGATGAAGATGTCATATCAATTGATGAAGATGTCATACCAACTCGAGAATTTTCAACTAAAGGAGATGTTGTCTCAACCAGTGAGATTGTAGACGAAGTAGGAACTATCAAATGGGAAAAAATATTATGTGTGATAATATATTAATTAATCTACAAGAAAAATTAACTTACCAACTTCCACAGATATCAGTGGATAATTATTTTCCTCAACCTCTACTAATGTGTTACTACTGTCAATCATATAGTTTTGAGGTCCATTAAACTGTTGATAGTACACAGGAACATCTGTACTGTTCACTACTAAGATATCACCAGTCTTCACTTCAGCATTCAAAAGAGAAGTAAATTCATAGACATTTGTATCAGTACTGGTACCATTATTTGTATCAACTGTTAAGGAAGTTATAAAAGTCACACCACTTCTTATCAGCTGTATGTTTGGTAATGTGTTACCAGTAACATCATTTATACCAACTATCCATTTGGTTATTATTCCATCACAAGTAAACCTGATATCAGAGAAACCTCGTACTGTATTAGTAGGACCCAATACATCAGTGACTTGTAGTACTTTAGACTGAATCGTTTCACTAGTTTGAAATCTAGTACAGCAACAATCAGGATTATCTATCAGCAAAAATGAAAAAATGAATAATGTAAAATATAACAATGTTAAGATTACATCATCGCAAAAATGGTTAGTTTATTCATGACTATCATGATGTCATAGATATGTACTATTATAATCAATTATATGAAATCATATAATAGTTTCCTGTGTAATGATACTATTTCCTGATACAACAAAAGAATTGGAATAGTAAACTTGTCAAATATTACAAACATCAGTTTTATTACTTCATGAAACAGCATTATATAGTTGCAGGGCTAAAAGACTATTGCCAGATATTTAGCAAAGTATATAACCAATAAATAAATATATATATTTTTATATTTATACAGGTGGTATAGTATTTATTACTAGTACTCTTAATATCAACAACAACTGTAACCCATAATTATAGTATAAATATCTTGTTGCTAAAGTACATTTATTGACATTTGCTATAACTTAAGATCATAATTATGATAAGTAATATAACATGATCTCAAAAGTGCTTGTAAACCACATCTTAATCTAAAGTGTACTATATTACTACACTTAGTACACTACTATACTACTCAAGTAGCTATTTCATAAAGTGGAGAAGTACTTTAATACCAATAGTAAATAGTGTATAGAACAGACCAATGGGCTGAAATACAACAAACCACAGCACATGCATTTAGCAAATTAAGCCTATTAAAAAACTGTATATTCAATTGTAAAATTATAATGTTTTTAATGAAAATTTACATCAGTAGCTGAAGAGGCTATTACCTGTTAATGGATAAATGATTAAATCCAAGTTTTGAGGAGTTGCTGCATTACTATTTACATTCACACGATCATCAGCAAGACTGTCTGTTTTATATGCTGTATTACTACTACTAATCTCATAATGTACTCTCACTACACTTTCATCATGTGAAGGCTGATAAATTCCAAGTATATTATTTGTTTCAACAGACAAAGGTTGAGAGAACTGATATGTATACACACCAGAAGTAGTGAAGTTATCAGGTTGTAGTTGGATTGTTTGAATTGAAGAAGATACTTGTTCGTAAACATTTGGATTAAATCTTGACCATATTTCAAGTTGAGGATAATTATTTCTTTTATTAGTAATTGTCCTCACATCCACACCAATAATAATTCCAGTGATTGTTGTACTACATGTAAATTCTAAACTTGGGAAGAGATATCTTGAGTTTGAATCAAGAATGTTATTCGAGTAGGTACCACGTGTGTTTGGTATCTGTTTAGTCTTAGCTCTGAGAAGATCAATATCCATGAATCCTACTGTACAACCATCTAATAATGATAATTATTATAACAATTATAGATCTCTACACACATACAATTCCTTATCATATATTGATATTGATATCTTACCTCCAATGTTTATAATAGAGGAACAGAGAAACAAAATGAACACTAACATAACTTTGTATAGTCACTTGTGATAATTGCTAGAACTATGATGGGCGGTGCACACTGCACAGTATAATTTAACCACAAGAATGGAATCAATAGTCTATCAAAATATCATAATTCACTTGTGAGTTCAGTATTAAGTTAAATTCTTGGTCTGGAATCCCAGGTTGACAAAGATTAGATTACCGTATCACAGCATGTTTTAAGTTTGGAATATCACACATGCCAGGTGAAAACTAACCTATTTCTATCTGGCATGTCAGTCATTTGATGTGTTATGTGTCAAATACTGGGAATTCATATTTAATTAGCTCCATATTGATACTCACATCTGTCAATATAGCATACTGATAACTGTAAAGTACCAGCACTAACATCTATTACTATAGTTCAAAACAGAGTTTAGGATCCCATTCTTTTCATTTGCTTTTGAAAATTAAACACGTGACAATGTGGTATAGATGAGCAATAGTGTGTTCAATTATATACACCCAGAGTCACGTACAATAATGGGCACAAACATATGGTGATAAATAGTATATAAACACCACATCTTGTATGCTCGATTGACCAGTAAGTCAGCACTTCTAGAATAAAATGTATCAGATATAGACATGTTGCTAGTACATATAAATTATTTACATGATTGCATGTCACTACATAGCAAAAATAGAATTGTTAAAATGACATTGATTAGTGATTAGTGCAGTGGCAAGGATTTAACAATAATTGGTTGTTCAGGATACATACATCTATGTCATCTAACTTCATAACTACTTCGTACTAATTATACTAAAATACATAAATCATGTGTACCAATTATAATCAATCATTATGTCATATTGGATGCACAAAGAAGGTTCGGAAATCTACAATTACAATTACAACATATATGACCAATTAAATTACAATTTTCACTATTCCTTGCAACTGTACTAACCTGTTATTATAACAATTTTATTTTTACTATATATATATATATATATATATATATATGCTGCTTTGAGTAGTATATATAGCGGCTAAAAACAACAGAGTGATTATGTTATAATTTCTAGTTTCAGTATTAGAAGACACAACTCTTTTATCATCACTGTTATCTTGTCCAGTTATATGTACAGCAACAAATAACAATTTTAATTATCAAATTAAACAACCATGATCTGATACACTATGGACAATAATAGTGAAAAAATATTTAAAAATAAGTGAATTTATTACAACCATGAACAAAAATAAGTACAACCATGTATATATTATGAGGACACTGTCTAAAACTTCATCTTACAGTATAAAAATGGATTATATAAGTCAAAATTGTTCATGCTCTCTATCACATGTATATGTTTTGCAGTTCAGGATACAAGTTGTGAGCTGTATCAAGATGAGCTCCAAGACAAGTGTCTATCTCTGTCTGGAGTAGTTTAAAATCAGGTTGAGAAAGATCAGAAACCAGATCAACAAATGTAGGACGAGATGAGGTCTCTGGATGCCTGTGAGGTTAAACAAATAGATTAATATCTATATATGAGTTTAGACAGTTTGATCTCACCAGCATTGTATCATCATTTCATATACTGGTCTAGGACAAGCAGGAGGAGGAGGAAGACGATATCCTGATTTGACAAGACGCATGCACTACAAAACATTATTCTCTAACATTGAATATTAACTACAGGATTTACCTGTTGATTGCTCTTATCTTCAAATGGTTTATGTCCCAAACTCCATATCTCATACAGTACAGCCCCAAAACTCCACACATCACTTGAAGTTGAGTACTTCTTGAAGTTTAGGGCCTAATAAACAAGTAGTATAATGAACACTACGAAATGTATCACTCATCAATCATAAATTACAGGGGCTAAGGCTTATATTTGTCATTTCGGAAATTAGACGCTGAAAATGCACTATAATAGATATGTTTCACTGTAATGACAGAGGTAAAAAATAAAACATTTAAATAAGAAAAACTTACCTCAGGAGAAGTCCATTTAATAGGAATCTTTTTTGCATGAGATATGTAATAATTCTCATCTTGTAAATCTCTTGACATTCCAAAATCTGCAATCTAAGGTTAGATAATGTAGCGACTTATAATTTAATAAATGTGTTATCATTACTTTACATATCCCTTTATCTGCTACTAGTATATTCCTAGCAGCCAGATCTCTGTGTACAAAATGTTTCTTAGACAAGTATTCCATACCAGAAGCAATCTGACGACAGAAACTGAGTAGAATACTGGGAACTGTAGTGTCTACAAGTTCTCCTGGACTAATAGATGAGGTATGATATATTATTTAATATGACTTATAAACACAATGAATTCACTCGCAGCACAGAACCCTCACCACAAGTGTGATAGGGAACTTGAGATTTATTCAGTCACTGACAAGGAAATAACTGCAGACAATATTTGATAATTATTCCAATTATTATACTGAGATTATATTATATTTGTGTGTGTGTGCATTACAACTTACACTGCAAGTCCTACTAGCTATATAGTATAAGATTACAAGTGCAGTGTTAAAATCCAGACTTGAAAACAGCTTCAAACATGTAGATAAAATAAATGGGTGGAGCTAGAAATTGACAGTCGTAGCAGAAAGCTTAAAGTTGTAGCAGCCACTACTTCAATTATACTTGGTTTCAAGCTGTGATTTGACAGCGATAGACTTGAAGCAAAAGGAGCTGTGTTTCAGTGAACTCTTTTGCTACGAGACGTTATCTGAAAGTTGTTAAACAGCAACCGTGAGTTCAAAAAATTATCATAACTTTAAAACAGAAAGGTTTTAGCAAAAGCCTATTGTTACTTTTGATCCTTGTATGATTTGACGTCTGCTGGTACTATTTCAAAGTGCCAATCTTTGTAAGTTCGCTAGAATTTTGCCGACAGACAAACAGACAGACAAAACGATTACAGTAATCCTTCGCTCCACCTACGCGGGAGAGGGTTAATGACTGCAAACTTCCCAAGTTACTAGTTTTTATATATACAATCTAGGTTCGTTACTTTGTCACTCATAAGCTGTTAATATTCTTTTCTACTTACAATGGTCTCATTTTTTGTAGATATCCTCTCAAATCTCCATGTGATACAAGTTCTAGAACAATCATTGTCTGAGTAAAATTGTTAATATAAAATATAAAGGTTATGCGATTTTAATAACTTCACTCACTGGTTCTCCAACAGTCACTACTCCATATAGTTTCACAACATTAGGATGATGAAACTGACCATTAATGGCTGCTTCTTGCAAGAATTTTACTTTCTCTTCTTCTGTTGCAAAGGCTTTCAATGTTTTGATAGCTACATCTCTAGTTCCACTAGGAGAACTCCACACACCTTTGTCAACAGTACCAAACTGACCTGATCCAAGACGTCCAGTGATTCTATGGTAGGTAGTGACAATACACTAACATACATAAACAACTCACTAGCTATCTATAATATATTATTACTGGATGATTATACAAACAGTCCTCTGAAACATAACAGACAGTATAATGAAACGTGCTCTTGATATCACAATTATGGTTTTAAATGTTTAATGATCTACTATACTAACTGAGTCTGGTGACGTAGTATTTCTCTGTATTTCTTTTGTGCCAGCTGTTCATATAAGACACTGGTGTCTTCACTTGGTGTCCAGTATATCTTCTCTTCAGTAAAGAAAAAATCATCATTAAATTTTGATGTTTCCAGTGAAGAGTACTGTGATAATGAAAGTAATACATCACCATTACTAGTGATTAACAGAATTACTTTCAATTAACTTTGAGTCATTTTTCTATTATGATTATGTGTAAAGTTTTATAGGATTCACAATGTGACAACTGTATGTGGTTTTTATACACAAATATGTCATTCAAAGTCAAATTGATTAACACTGAAAAGTGCACTGATAGCACTAGTGTATTCTGGATCTGGATAAGCATTCCTGATAACTGATAATATTACTATTTTAAAGCTATTTACTTGCATATCCTGTAGATTTTCATATATGTTCTCCTGCATCTCATAATGACTTTCAATTTCCTGTCTTTGAGCCTATAATAACAAACATGCAGTTTGAGTGAACTGTTTATACATAATGTTACTTATACATTACACATTTGTAAGAAAACATGCATTACATGTCAATAAATGTAATTTTACAGTATAATTATAATTATATACATGTTTTATTAACTCAGTTTCAGTATTAGAATACACAAATTATCTTTGGCATGTATGTATGTATGGACATATGTATGTATGTACATATGTATGTATGTGTGTATGTACATAACTACATATGTGTTTTATGTACTATGTATATATATATATACGCATGCATGTATGTATGTACGTACATGTGTACATGTATGTATGTACATATGTATGTATGTATGTGCATATACACTTCATTGAAGTAAGTCTATACTTCAGTTCAGTAGTTTAGGATTTGCTAATCTCGTCCATAGTTATAGGAACTAGGTTTGCTCTTGCCCCTCAGTATTGGGAAAGACCAGTTTTTTTGATAAGCTCATATGGCCACACAATTGGCCCAATGAGCTTTTCTTCATTTGGCACTGCACATTCTTTCTTTGGGCCAGATGGCGCAGTCAATTACAAATACAAATACATGTACATGTATGACTGTATTGTCACTAACAGCATTAACTCTTTGTTAATTGTCTCAAGACGTATTCCAAATGGCACACACACTAACCATTATTGAGCCAATTTGGCCCATACTTCGAAACTTATCAAAAACTCTGGGAAAGAGTGTACAGATATTAACTTAATGACCCCCCCCCCCCACCATTTCTACAAAGTAACTTGGTCCCACATTCCTCTCATCTTTCCTGTACTTACTGCAAAAATGGAATTGTTAAAATAACAAATGTATTGGTTAGTATAGTTGCAAGGATATAAATTATAATTTAATTAGTCATACAGGTTGTTGTTGTGACTGTATGACTTGTACTATGATCAATTATCATGTCCAATATGTCATATATAGATGCACAGGAAGGTTTGGAAACCTAAAATAGTTTAATTAAAATGTTATTCTTCCTCTTTGTATATCTAATAGACAATATAAGGATAATTGAAATTACAACTATTAGTACAAGTACATATGTATATAACCACATAGTCACAACAACCTACACAACCAATTAAATTATTATTCCTACAACTGTACAAACCAGTAAATTAGTTATATTAAGAATTTTATTTTTGCAGTGATATACATGTACGTTATTTACTAATCTACTCCTCATTCCTGTAATCTCTCCTATACTTATGTTATTAACTAATTTTCTCCTCATTCCCGTAATCTCTCCTATACTTATGTTATTTACTAATCTTCTCCTCATTCCTGTAATCTTTCGTATACTTATGTTATTACTAATCTACTCCTCATTCCTGTAATGTCTCCTATACTTAAGTTATTTACTAATTTTCTCCTCATTCCTATAATCTCTCCTATACTTATGTTATTTACTAATCTTCTCCTCATTCCTGTAATCTTTCGTATACTTATGTTATTACTAATCTACTCCTCATTCCTGTAATCTCTCCTATACTTATGTTATTTACTAATCTTCTCCTCATTCCTGTCATCTCTCCTATACTTATGATATATATATAACTACAGTAATTTAGTTCTTACACTTGTACCATGTGTTAAACATGATTGTCTGTAGATGAGGTCAAACATTAATTCACTCATTTCTTATATGCTTTATGTTATACAAATAAGCTGTGTGTGTTCACTTACACTGCAAAAATAAATTTGTAATTTTATAAGTTAGTAAAGTTGTAAGGAATAGTGAAAACTGTAATTTAATTGGTGATGTAGGTTATGACTGCAATGTGATATACATGTCATTATAATTCAATTTTAATTTCCCTATTAGATGTACAAAGAAACAAAATACACATTTTAATTAAACCACTGCAAGTTTCCAAACCTTCTTTGTGCATCTAGTATGAGATATTAGGCACGATAATTGATTATAATATGTACACACATCTTTTATGTATTTTAATATAATTAGTAAAAGTAGTTATGGTATTAGATGTGTGTATTCTGAACAAGTTAAATCCTTGCAACTGCATTACCAATACATTTGTTATTTTAACTATTCTATTTCTGCAGTGTGTTTAATCCATGAGAATATATAATTATATATTTCAACTTACAGGAGTAGGTACACATATTCCCCATTGTAATCTATTGTATGGATTTGACGCCACAATCACTTCCTATAAGTAATAGATTATATAACATAACATACTGTTATAAGTATTCTATTGTGTAGGTACATGTATGTTCTTTTAGATTATACAGTAACAGGATATAATACAGTAAGCAATGACTATATATTGTAATATGATAACTTAAATTTGTTGATTGTGGATTGTTCATTCCATACATAGCATTAGTAACAGTATGTATATTCATGCCTGCCTCAGAATAGAAATCTGATTGAGCATTATTTGCAGCTTTCCCAGCCTCGTCGTAAATTACACAAGGTGTGTGTATAACCTCTTTATTCAATCCCACTGTCTCATATCCTTTACTTACCTGAGCTAATTAAAGATAAGACACAAAATATGAAAATTAAGAAAATATTAATGACTTCAAAAATTATAAAGGCGGTAAACACAGTAATAAAGCAATACTGAAATTATGTTTATACTAATATATTACCTCCATATACTGGGTTAGTCAAAGGTATATCCAGTCCTGGTGTTTCTTGAACTAATGTATCACTCTGATACACAGGATTACTGTGTCCAGTACTATTAATATTTAATAAATTCATACTTCCTTTCTTTCTCCTCCTGAGTATCAACACACTCGTTATTAAAATGATTATCAGTAGTACTATTACTATCACAACCACTATTACACCAGATATTATTCCTGTTAAATTATTTTCTCTACCCCCTTTATCATGTGGTGGAGCCAGAGAGGATGAGATGAGTGTATCCGAATAAATTGAAATATCTGTTGTAGATAGTCTCGAAGAAGTAGATGATGTTGGTTCTATTTTTCAAGTAAGGACGAATAAAATATTATGATAACATGCCAAGTCACATGATATAGTCACATGATATAGTCATATAATGTATAATTGCATGATTACAGTCAGTATGGAAGTTGGTCATATGATAACAAGATAAAATTAAACGAGCAAATAGAACTATTACCAATTGCAACTAGCCATGGTTTAATGAAAAGTGTATGTAGAGTCTATGCATTAACACTATAGTGAATGAATAGTATTGATGAAAGAACTCACCTTCAATAGTAGTAGAGCTCACAGCTGTATATGTAATCCTAGTGCCAGTACCAGTAATTTTAGAGGTGATAGAACTCAAAGAGCCAGTAGTTGTGATCTCTCTTGCTTGTATTTTGATTTCATCTGAAGATATAAATCCACTGATACACTGAGGAGAATCTAAAAGATATATAAAATGATTTAAATGATAAAATGTTAAATATCTTAATTATCATTATACTTGTTTCTGGATAGATGAGAGGTCTTCTATTTGTTTGTATGTCTCCATCATCAGGTGTATACTCATTTTCATTAAAAGCTTCATAAATATCCTGCCCATCATAATCCTGATAATAAAATCTAACCACACTGTCTTCATGACTTGGCTGATATATTCCTAATACTTGATTAGCAGTGAATTGAAGAGGAGTTGATAAACTGAATTGATAAACTCCATCACTGCTAAGATTAGATGGACCAAGTATAATTTCTACTGAACTATCATCAACACGAGTATAAGTTGTTTCATCAGTCTTATTCCATAACCATATTGCAGGATATTCAACTCTATCACCACCTCCAGTCCTAACATCCACACCTAAGAGAAAACCAGTAATAGTTCCAGAACAAGTGAACTCCAGACTAGACATTATTGAAACTGTATCACTTTCTAGTTGTTTATTATCAAGATCACCTCTACCATCTCTTTCTATTTGTTTAGCTTTTTCTACTAGTAAATCATAATTCATGAATCCTTTAGTACATGATTCACCTGGTGACAAAAAGATTTTTAATAACAAATTTACAGTTAATATGACAGTCATGTACTACTGACCTGATAGAATCCATACCCAACAACTGATAGTAAGCCACAAAAACAAAATAAATGCAGACATTCTTGTCTCTGCAATGATTAATTCAGTGTGGGAGTGGTCAAATATCTGATGCAATGTACAGTAACCCTCTACAGAGGACACCATTGGGATGGCGGGGTTAACACGTGAAAACACGTGGCATGCGTATGCGCAGTTCACACTCATGTACTGGCTATAAAACTGACTCATAAACTAGGTAGCTGGAAAACACAGACTGCAGATTACGGATCAAATGAACTATGAATTTTGTTATAATAAGTACACGATAAATGTCATTTTAAATTAGCTTTAGTGGATTGTTACAATTAAGGTGATACACGATAGGGTCGAGCGTGCAGTGCTAGCCCTCCATAAAGGTCGCTAAAGCCCTCTAGCTACCGAGTGCAGTGAGACAGTTTTTTAGGGTTCAATCACTATGTGGTGAACCTGTATTTCCTTGTTTTCCGTTTCTCCATGTCTTATTCCTCTTTATAACCACTCAAGGTCCCAAGCAATATACATAAGTGTCACATGATGCCCAGCAGTGTCACATGACATCAGTCCGTAATTCGTGATTTGCAGTCTGTGTTTTCTCTCCACCAGGTATGACTGGCCTCCTTTGTACAGAGTAGTGAGTGTATTAGGTGAGGAGTTACTTGTTGCAATAGTATTGAGTTCAACAACAGTAGGGACTGTGGCAGCTCAAACTTAACTCTTTCATTAATTAAGAAAGTTAAAGTTGTACTTGGGGGAGGGGTAGATGAAATTCCAATGATTTTCTAGTCTTGTATATAAGGCTGGTTCCAAATGTGTATATGTTGGAAGCCACACCCACCTGAGGGAACCCTAAAAGTTAGTTGATACAACCTGTGAAAGCAAGTGGGTGTGTAGTGTAAACTGTAGTTGGTATCTGAGAAAGATTGGGTGCCTAGAAAGGTAAATTTTATGGTTTCACATACAAGCTACAGGAGTCAGTTTTCTTCAGCCCCTTGTGGCCGTTATAAAACTAAAATCGGTTTTAAAAAAATGACTACATTTGTTTTTCAAAATTCATTGTATGGCTTTCATGGTTTTGTACTTGTTGCTATTTGGAAAATGGAGATTTAGCTACATTTCTTCACTTACAGGATGAAATACAAGTCATCAGATAATATGAAGGTTGGTGTTACACAAAATTACACAAATTATGTTATATGAGAAACTGATTGGCTTCGCATCCATCCACTCCCTAGGATCAACACTGTGAATTCACAAGGTGATTATACCCTAAAGAATTGTTGACTCTTATCATTTCTCAAAACCATGCAATGAGTTGCATTTTCTTAGTCCTCCTTATGAGGAAAACGTAACTCAGGAGAAGTCCATTTATTTGGAATGTTTTCGCATGATATATAATAATTTTCATCTTGTAAATCTCTTGACATTCCAAAATCTGCAATCTATAGTAATAATAATGAAACAACTTATAAATTATAAGATGTGTCATCATTACTTTACATATCCCATTATCAGCTACTAGTATATTCCTAGCAGCCAGATCTCTGTGTATAAAATGTTTCTTAGACAAGCTTAAGTATTCCATACCAGAAGCAATCTGACGACAGAAACTGAGTAGATGATTTGGAACTGTAGTATCTACAAGTTCTCCTGAACTAAAAGATGAAGTATGAAGTATGTATAATTCATTTGAAAAGTTATGATCATGTTTCATCAAGCAGTATTGTATGCCAAAAAGAGGGGGAGGGGATGCAGAGCTGTCACCTATTTCTACTCCCCTGACCCAGAGTCAATATTGGGCACAACATTACCTTGTATGCTCCACCATAAGTCAGCCCTTCTGGAATCAAATGTATATATCAGATATAGATTATGTTGCTAGTACATATCTCATGATTGTATATCACAATTATTTACATGCTGTTTTGAGTAGTATATATAGCTGCTAAAAACAACAGAGTGATTAAGTTATAATTTCCATAGTTTCAGTATATATTAGAAGACACAACTCTTTTATCATCACTGTTATCTTGTCCAGTTATATGTACAGTAACAAACAAAAATTTTAATTATCAAATTAAACAACCATGATCTGATACACTATGGATGATAATAGTGAAAAGATTTTAAAAAAAATAATCTATTACAACCATGAACGAAAATAAGTAACCATGTATATAATAATTATTATTATGAGGACACTGTTTAAAAAACCTTCATTTTGCAGTATAAAAATGTGATATAGTTAAAATATATGAGTCAAAATTGTTCATGCTCTCTATCAGATGTATATGTTTTGCAGTTCAGGATACAAGTTGTGAGCTGTATCAAGATTAGCTCCAAGATAAGCGTCTGTCTCTGTCTGGAGTAGTTTAAAATCAGGTCGAGAAAGATCAGAAACGAGATCAACAAATGTAGGACGAGATGATGTCCTTGGATGCCTGTGAGGTTAAACAGATTACTATTTATATGAATTTAGACAGTTTTATCTTACCAGCATTGTATCATCATTTCATATACTGGTCTAGGACAACCAGGAGGAGGAGGAAGACGATATCCTGATTCCACAAGACAAATGCTCTACAAAACATTATTCTCTAAAAATTAATATTATTAATCAATTACGGGGTTTACCTCTTGATTACTCTTCTCTTCAAATGGTTTATGTCCCAAACTCCATATCTCATACAGTACAGCTCCAAAACTCCACACATCACTTGAAGTTGAGTACTTCTTGAAGTTTAGGGCCTAATAAACAAGTAGTATAATGAACACTATGAAAATTATCACTTATCAATCATAAATTACAGGGGCTAATGCTTATATTTGTCAATGAGGAAATTAGAGACTACTGACTATAATAGATATATTTCACTGTGACATTTAAACTGACTGGAAAAATGCACTATAATAGATATTTTTCAGTGTAAAAGAAACATTTAAATAAGGAAAACTTACCTCAGGAGAAGTCCATTTAATAGGAATCTTTTTTGCATGAGATATGTAATAATTCTCATCTTGTAAATCTCTTGACATTCCAAAATCTGCAATCTAAGGTTATGATAATGAAGCAACTTATAAATTAATAATGTGTCATCATTACTTTACATATCCCATTATCAGCTACTAGTATATTCCTAGCAGCCAGATCTCTGTGTATAAAATGTTTCTTAGACAAGTATTCCATACCAGAAGCAATCTGACGACAGAAACTGAGTAGAATACTGGGAACTGTAGTGTCTACACATTCTCCTGGACTAATAGATGAATTAAGACATATTATTTGAAATGATTTATAAACACAATGAATGGACTCGCAGTGCAGAACCCTCACCACAAGTGTCACCGACAATATTTGATAATTAACTATGATACTGAGATTATATTATATTTGTGTGTGTGCATTACAACTTACACTGCAAGTCCTACTAGCTATATAGTATAAGAATACAAGTGCAGTGTTAAAATCCAGACTTGAAAACAGCTTCAATCACGTGGATGAAATAAATGGGTGCTAGATATTGCCAGTCAAGTCCTGGCAGAAAGCTTAGAGGCAGCTTGAAGTCATAGCAACCACTACTTCAATTGTACTTCATTTCAAGCTGTGATATGACAGCGATAGGCTTCAAGCAAGAGGAGCTGTGTTTCAGTGAACTTGTTTGCTGCCAGACAACATCTGAAAGGTGTTTCTAGTTTTTTATATATACAATCTATAGGTTCGTTACTTTGTTACTCACAATCTCTTAGTGTTCTTTTCTACTTACATTGGTCTCATTTTTTGTAGATATCCTCTCAAATCTCCATTTGATATAAGTTCTAGAACAATCATAGTCTGCATGAGTGAAATTGTAAAATATAAGGGCTATGCAATTTTAATAACTTCACTCACTGGTTCTCCAACAGTCACTACTCCATATAGTTTCACAACATTAGGATGATGAAACTGACCATTAATGGCTGCCTCTTGTAAGAATTTATTTTTCTCTTTTTCAGCAGCAAAGTCTTTTAATGTTTTGATAGCTACATTTCTAGTTCCACTAGGAGAACTCCACACACCTTTGTCAACAGTACCAAACTGACCTGATCCAAGATGTCCAGTGATTCTATATTAGGTAGAGACTATACACTAACATATACACAAACCCACTAACTATCTATAATATATTATTACTGTATAATTATACAAACAGTCCTTTGAAACAAGTATAATTTAAAAATTAAATGTGCTTTTGATATCACAATTATGTTTTAAATGCTTTTAATGATCTACTATACTAACTGAATCTGGTGACGTAGTATCTCTCTGTATTTCTTTTGTGCCAGCTGTTCATATAAGACACTGGTGTCTTCACTTGGTGTCCAGTATATCTTCTCCTCAGTAAAGAAAACATCATCATTAACTTTTGATATTTCCAGTGAAGAGTCCTGTGATAATGAAAGTAATACATAACGATTACTAGTGATTACTTTCAATTAACTTTGAGTCGTTTTTCTATTATGATTATGTGTAAAGTTTTATAGGATTATCACAACCACAATGTGACAACTGTATGCATGAATTCGTTTTTATATACAAGTATGTCTTTCAAAACAGATGCTTTTCAAATTGATCAACACTGAAAAGTGTGCTGATAGCACTAGTGTGTTCTGTATCTGGAAAAGCTATTTACTTGCATATCCTGTAGATGTCCATATATGTTCTCCTGCATCTCATAATGACTTTCAATTTCCTGTCTTTGAGCCTATAATAACAAACATGAAGTTTGAGTGAAAGGTTGTTACTTATAATTACACATTTTTAAGAAAACATGTATTACATGTCAATAAATGTAATTTTACAGTATAATTATATACATATTTTATTAACTCAGTTTCAGTATTAGAATACACAAATTATCTTTTGCATGTGTTATGTATGTATGTATGTACGTATGTATGTGAGTATGTACATATGTGTTTTATGTACCATGTATATATGTGCATATATACTTCATTGAAGTAAGTCTATACTTCATCCAGTAGTTTAGCATTTGCTGATCTCATCCATAGTCATACGAACCAAGAGTGCACATGTTCCCCAGTATTGGGAAAGACTGTACAGATACTAACTCAATATCCCACCATTTCTGTTCTTGTCATTTTTCCTATACTTATGTTATTTACTAATCTACTCCTCATTCCTGTCATCTCTCTTATACTTATGTTATACAAGAATAATAAAAAACATTTTCAATAAAATGAAAGAAGATATAGGGATGTCAAAATCCAAAAAAGCATTCGAACAAGGTTGGGAGGATACATAGGACCCAAAATTAAACAAACCACATCCATATAACCCTACACAAGTACTTACACCACTAAAAAGCAAAACAATGAGCTGTACGTTTGTAGGGTTATATAGAAGTGGTTTGTTTAATTTTGGGTTCTATGTTAGCCTCCCAACCTTGTTCGCATGGTCTTTGGGTTTTGACATCCCTACATCTTCTTTCATTTTTATTGCAAATGTTTTATATTATTTTTGTTTCCATTGTTTTTTTTTTCTGAATGATGTGAATATTTTTTTTGGAAATACTGGTGCAAGTTATATATCATATGAATCATACAATCATAAACGCATTAAATTTTGTTCACCAATATAGGTCAGTCTTTTGTATATGTATATATATATATCAATTATTTATGAATTGATTATCATTATCTTACAGATGATGTTTATTCTCTATTTCACTTACAGCGTCTGCAGTCCTACAAGAAGTCACTGTGTCAACCATTCAGTATTCCAATGCTTATCATGGTGTTATAATAATTATTATTATACAATGGCTTTAATATTAATAATTATTGTATTATAAGATGTGTATTTACTATGCTTATGAGCAACAAGCACTTTCGGTTCCATGTTTGACGATATACAATGCGCAAGTGCAATTACATTCCATGTGGCTTGATTAATGAATACACTTATGAAAATGGTGTTCAATTCGAGATCAAAACTTTGCAGTAGTCAACACTGTCTTCTTTCATAGTACCTGAAGATATCATCTCTGTAATTGTAGACCAGAATTTTACTATGAATGCAATTGGAATGGTGCTAGAATCAGTGTGATTGTTCAACAAACAAACAAAAAAAAACAATTTGTCTGGAAAATAATATTATGATGAAGATTTTGCCAGTTTTGCCACTTTCCAGTTCTCTACCTTAACGACAATCTTTGGTCATCTACAGGGTGTTGGTAGTCATAAAAACACTATATAAAATGGATTGAATATGAAGATTTTGCCAGTTTTGCCACTTTCCAGTTCTCTATCTTAGCGACAATCTTTTGTCATCTACAGGGTGATGAATATTACCTGTGATTTCAGCAAATCACTTGCAATTAAAATGTATGGGCTGCCATTTTTTTCGGTGCCATCCCTACATAGAAAATACTATCGTACTCTCTGATACTACGGTAATTTAGTTCTCAGACTTGTACCATGTGTTAAACATGATTGTCTATTGATGAGGTCAAACATTAATTCACTCATTTCTTATATGCTTTATGTTATATAAAAAGCTATGTGTGTTCACTTACACTGCAAAAATAAATGTAATCGGTGATGTGTAGGTGATGACTGCAT
The DNA here is from genome assembly GCA_947044365.1 of Petrosia ficiformis. Taxonomy (NCBI): domain Eukaryota; kingdom Metazoa; phylum Porifera; class Demospongiae; order Haplosclerida; family Petrosiidae; genus Petrosia; species Petrosia ficiformis. Next base: position 1,193,103 of record OX345643.1, read on the forward strand.
GGTGACATATATGTAATTGTAATTCAATTATAATTTCCCTATTATGTCCAAAGAAACAAAATAGACATTTTAATTAAAATTAATCGTTGTAATTTTCCAAACCTTCTTTGTGCATCTAATATGAGATACTAGGCATGACAATTGATTATAATTTGTACACACATCTTTAATATAATAAAAGCAGTTATGGCATTAGACGTATGTTTACTGAACCAACTAATTGTTAAATCCTTGCAACTGTACTAACCAATACATTTGTTATTTTAACAATTCTATTTCTGCAGTGTGTTTAATCCATGTGTGAAATTGTGAATGTATATATATATATATTTCAACTTACAGGAGTAGGTACACACATTCCCCATTGTAATCTATTATATGGATTTGACACCACAATCACTTCCTATAAGTAATAACATAAGAAACTGTTATAAGTATTCTATTATGTGTAGGTAGGTAGGTATGCTCTTTTTGATTGTACAGTAACAGGATATATATACAGTAAGCAATGAGTATATATTGTAATATGATAACTTAAATTTGTTGATAGTTGACTGTTCATTCCATATATAGCATTATTAATAATATGTATAGTCATGCCTGCCTCATAATAGAAATCTGTTTGAGCATCATTTTCAGCTTTTCCAGCCTCCTCATAAATGACACAAGATACTGGGTTAGTCAAAGGTATATCCAGTCCTGGTGTTTCTTGAACTAATGTATCACTCTGATACACAGGATTACTCTGTCCAGTACTATTAATATTTAATAAATTCATACTTCCTTTCTTTCTCCTCCTGAGCATTGATACACTCATTATTAAAATGATTATCAGTAGTACTATTACTATCACAACCACTATTGCACCAGATATTATTCCTGTTAAATTATTTTCTCGACCCCCTTTAGCACGTGGTGGAGCAAGAGAGGATGAGGTGAGTGTACCCGAAGAAGTTGAAGTATCTGTTGTAGATAGTCTCGAAGAAGTAGATGATGTTGATTCTATTTTCCAAGTAGGGATGAATAAAATATTATGATAACATGCAAAGTCACATGATATATAGTCACATGATATAGTCACACGATGTACAGTTACATGATTACAGTCAGTATGGATGTTGGTCATAATGATAACAAGATAAAATTATACGAGCAAAATATTAATTATTACCAACTAGCCATGAAAATTGTACGTTGAGTCTATGCATTAACACTATAGTGAATGAATGGTATTGATGAGAAAACTCACCTTCAATAGTAAAACTAATGGTAGAGCTCACAGGTTCATATGTAATCCTCGCGCTAGTACCAGTACTTTTAGAGGTGATAGAACTCATAGTTCCAGATGTGAAAATCATAGTGGATTCGAATGCTGAACTCATTATAGAACTAGTAGTTTTAATACTCAAAGAGGTAGCAGGTTCAGAAGTGATAGAACTCATCATAACTTCAGATGTAATACTCAAGATAACGCTAGTAGTTTTAGATGTAGAAATCATAGTGGGACTAATAGATTCAAATGCCGAACTTATTATAGGACTAGTAGTTTTAACACTCAAAGAGGTAGCAGGTTCAGAAGTGATAGAACTCATCATAACTTCAGATGTAATACTCAGGGTAATGCTAATAGTTTTAGATGTAGAAATCATAGTGGGACTAATAGATTCAAATACTGAACTCATTATAGGACTAGTAGTTTTAGATGTACTATTATTCAAAGAGGTAGTAGGGGCAAAAGCAATAGAACTCGTCATAACTTCAGATGTAAAGCTAGTAGTTTTAGATGTAGATATCATTGTAGAACTAATAGATTCAAATGCTGAACTCATTATAGGACTAGTAGTTTTAGATGTACTATTATTCAAAGAGGTAGTAGGGGCAAAAGCAATAGAACTCGTCATAACTTCAGATGTAAAGCTAGTAGTTTTAGATGTAGATATCATTGTAGAACTAATAGATTCAAATGCTGAACTCATTATAGGACTAGTAGTTTTAGATGTACTAATACTCAGAGAGGTAGTAGGGGCAGAAGCGATAGAACTCGTCATAACTTCAGATGCAAAGCTAGTAGTTTTAGATGTAGAAATCATAGTAGAACTAATAGATTCAGAAACAAAGCTTGAACTCGTAGCTATTTTATAAACAGAAAAATATATGGTAAATCTGTAAGACATGAAAATACTTACCAAATATTACAGACACAAGTGGATAATCAATAAAATTATTTAGAATTCCATTGTTGTCATAATTTGGTGGTCCACTTTCCTTCTGATAATATACTGTCAAATCACTCTCCATTTTTGTAGGCTGATATAAACCTAATACATATCCATTTTGAACTTGTATTGGTTGAGAGAGATTATACCACCTTAGGTTAGTAGTTGAAGGATCATTAGCATCATTATATACAAATGAATAGAATGATCCTGTCTGTTCATATTCTCCTTCATCTAATAGTCTCCAGAAGCGAATTTGTGGTAATTGTGTTCCATCTTGATCTTGTGCTCCAATTATTATATGTGTGATATTACCATTACATGTGAAACCAATGTCTGGAAAATATTTTTCATTGTCATTATATCCACTCACTCTTGTGATCTCTCTTGCTTGTATTTTGATTTCATCTGAAGATATAAATCCACTGATACACTGAGAAGAATCTAAAATATATATAAAATGATTCAAATGATAAAAATTAATGTTAAATATCTTAATTATCATTATACTTGTTTCTGGATAGATGAGAGGTCTTCTATCTGCTTGTATGTCTTCATCATCAGGTTTATACTTGTATTCATTAAAAGCTTCATAAATATCCTGCCCATCATAATCCTGATAATAAAATCTAACCACACTGTCTTCATGACTTGGCTGACATATTCCTAACACTTGATTAGCAGTGAATTGAAGAGGAGTTGATAAACTGAATTGATAAACTCCATCAGTACTGAAATTAGATGGACCAAGTATAATTTCTACTGAACTTTCATCAACACGAGTATAAGTTGTTTCATCAGTCTTACTCCATAACCATATTGCAGGATATTCAACTCTATCACCACCTTTAGTCCTAACATCCACACCTAAGAGAAAACCAGTAATAGTTCCAGAACAATTGAACTCCAGACTAGGCATTATTGAAACTGTATCACTTTCTAGTTGTTTATTATCAAGATCACCTCTACCATCTCTTTCTATTTGTTTAGCTTTTTCTGCTAGTAAATCGTAATTCATGAATCCTTTAGTACATGATTCACCTGGTGACAAAAACGTTTTTAATACTACATGTTAATATGACAGTCATGTACTACTGACCTGATATAATCCATACCCAACAACTGATAGTAAGCCACAAAAACAAAATAAATGCAGACATCCTTGTCTCTGCAATGATTAATTCAGTGTGGGAGTGGTCAAATATCTGCTGCAATGTACCAGTAACCCTCTAAAGAGGACACCATTGAGATGGCGGGGTTAACACGTGAAAACACGTGGCATGCGCATGCGTAGTTCACACTCATCTACTAGGAATGGAAGTGAATCTGATAATGGGGTATGACTAGGTAGCTAGAAAACACAGACTGCAGATCACGGATCAAATAAACTATGAATTTTGTTAAAATCATGTGATAAGCACATAATTTAAAATTAGCTTTAGTGGATTGTTACAATTAAGGCGATAGGGACGAGCATGCAGTGCTAGCCCTCCATAAAGGTGACTAAAGCCCTCTAGCTACTGAGGCAGTATTTTTATCATTTTTAGGGTTCAATCACTATGTGGTGAACCTGTGTTTCCTCGTCTTCCGTTTCTCCATGTCTTATTCTTCTTTATAACCACCCAAGGTCCCAAGCAACTTGATACTGATACGTTGTATTCGGGGGAGGGGTAGATGAAATTCCAATGATTTCTAGTCTTGTAAGGTTGTTCAGTCTGGTTCCAAATCAGTATCTGTTGGAAGCCACACCCACCTGACTGAGGGACCCCATAGTTTATACAAACATGTGAAAGCAGGTGGGTAGGTAGCATAAACTGTATTTGGTCTCTGGGAGTTTGAGAGTGCCTATAAAGGTAAATTTTATGGTTTCACATAGAAGCTACATGGTTTTGCTTTCTTCAGCCCCTTGTAACTATAAAACTAAAATCAGTTTTCAAAAAACGGCTTCATTTGTTTCTCAAAATGCATTGTATGGCTTTCGTGGTTTTGTACTTGTTGCTATTGGGAAAATGGAGATTTAGCTACATTTCTTCACTTACAGGATGAAATACAAGTCATCAGGTAATATGAAGGTTGGTGTTACGCAAAATTACACAAATTATGTTATATGAGAAACTGACTGGAGTTGCATCTACCCATTTCCTAGTACCAACCCTGTGAATTCATGGGGTGATTATACCCTTGTTTAACATAGAGGACTAGTACTGTTGACACTTTTCATTTCCCTAAAACCATGCAATGAGTTTCATTTTCTTAGTCCTCCATTTGAGGAAAACGTACCTCAGGAGAAGTCCATTTAATTGGAATCTTTTTCACATGAGATATATAATAATTTGCATCATGTTAATCTCTTGACATTCCAAATCTGCAATCTAAGGTAAATAATGAATTGACTTATAAAATTAATAAATGTCATCATTACTTTACATATCCCATTATCAGCTACTAGTATATTCCTAGCAGCCAGATCTCCGTGTATAAAATCTTTCTTAGACAAATATTCCATACCAGAAACAATCTGACGACAGAAACTGAGTAGATGATTTGGAACTGTAGTATCTACAAGTTCTGAGTTCTCCTGGACTAATAGATGAAGTATAAGTATTTATAATTAATATTAGAAAAGTTATGATCCAAAATATGATGTTGTATCAGCTTATAGTCATGTTTAATCAAGTAGCCAAAAAGTGTGTGTGTGCCGTTGCCCATTTCTACTCCCCTGGCCCAGAGTCAATATTGGGCACAACATTACCATGATCAATAGGCACCAGTATAATATATCACCTCCACATCTTGCATACTCCACCATTAAGTCAGCCCTTCTGGAATAAAAGGCAGATATAGATTATGTTGCTAGTACATATCTCATGATTGTATATCACAATTATTTACATGCTGTTTTGAGTCACATAATTATTAGCTAAACTAAATGTACATGTACTTGTACATTTAGGTATGACTAAATTAAAAAAAACTGTAATATGGTACATTACTATACGTACTAATGCAGAAAAGACAAGAGGTTTTAATGTACATATAAGTATGATTATACATACATATGTGGGCAGTTTTAATGTACATATATATTAGTAAAATTATACATACATATGTGGAGTAGTATATTTAGCTGCTAAAAACAACAGAGTGATTAAGTTATAATTTTTATAGTTTCAGTATTAGAAGACACAACTTTTTTATCATCACTGTTATCTTGTCCAGTTATATGTACAGCAACAAATAACAATTTTAATTATCAAATTACACTACCATGATCTGATACACTATGTACAATAATAGTGAAAAAAGATTTAAAAATTTATTACAACCATGAACAAAAATTAGTATAATCATGTATATATTATGAGGACACTGTCTAAAACTTTATCTTACAGAATAAAAATGTGATATAGTTAAATTATATAAGTTAAAACTGTTCATGCTCTCTATCACATGTATTTGTTTTGTAGTTCAGGATACAAGTTGTGAGCTGCATCAAGATTAGCTCCAAGACAAGTGTCTGTCTCTGTCTGGAGTAGTTTAAAATCAGGTTGAGAAAGATCAGAAACCAGACCATCAAATGTAGGACGAGATGATGTCTGTGGATGCCTGTGAGGTTAAACAAATAGATTAATATTTATATATCAGTTGAGACAGTTTGATCTCACCAGCATTGTATCATCATTTCATATACTGGTCTAGGACAACCAGGAGGAGGAGGAAGTCGATATCCTGACTCCACAAGACGTATGCACTACAAAACATTATTCTCTAAAAATTAAATATTATTATTAATCAATTACAGGGTTTACCTCTTGATTACTTTTCTCTTCAAATGGGTTATGTCCCAAACTCCATATCTCATACAGTACTACTCCAAAACTCCACACGTCACTTGAAGTTGAGTACTTCTTGAAGTTTAGGGCCTAGTAAACAAGTAGTATAATGAACACTATGTAATGTATCACTCATCAATCATATATTACAGGGGCTAAGGCTTATATTTGTCAATTAGATAATTAGAAGCTGAAAATGCACTATAATAGATATGTTTCACTGTAATGACTGAGATAAAAAAAACATTTAAATAAGAAAAACTTACCTCAGGAGAAGTCCATTTAATAGGAATCTTTTTTGCATGAGATATGTAATAATTCTCATCTTGTAAATCTCTTGACATTCCAAAATCAGCAATCTAAGGTTATGATAATGAAGCAACTTATAAAATTAATAAATGTGTCATCATTACTTTACATATCCCATTATCAGCTACTAGTATATTCCTAGCAGCCAGATCTCTGTGTATAAAATGTTTCTTAGACAAGTATTCCATACCAGAAGCAATCTGACGACAGAAACTGAGTAGATGATTTGGAACTGTAGTGTCTACAAGTTCTCCTGGACTAATAGATGAAGTATGAGAGTAAAAGTGCAATTATTTGATTTATAAACACAATGACAGTAAAAAGTTCTTATAGTTTATTAAGCAATATAGATTACATATACTTCCTGAGTTACTAGATTGTTGACGTTTTTATCTATACAGTCCAGGCTCATTGTTTTCTCACATGCAAGCTCTTAATATTTCTCTCTACTTACACTGGTCTCATTCGTTGTAGATATCCTCTCAAATCTCCATGTGATACAAGTTCTAGAACAATCATTGTCTGAGTAAAATTGTTACTGTAAAATATAAAGGTTATGCAATATTAATACGTTCACTCACTGGTTCTCCAACAGTCACTACTCCATATAGTTTTACAACATTAGGATGATGAAACTGACCATTAATGGCTGCTTCTTGTAAGAATTTTACTTTCTCTTCTTCTGCAGCAGAGCCTTTCAATGTTTTGATAGCTACATGTTTTGGTCCACTAGGAGAATTCCACACACCTTTGTCAACAGTACCAAACTGACCTGATCCAAGATGTCCAGTGATTCTATGGTAGATAGAGACAATACACTAACATACACACAAACAGCTCACTACACTGCAAAAAAATAAATCGTTAAAATAAACATTCTATTGGTTAGTACAGTTGCATGAGTTTCAATTTAGTACGTCAATTGTGATAGAGGATGATGTGGCTACAGCATGCATGCTACTACAACATAATGTGCACCAAGTATTGGAAGGTATAAATTAAATTATGTGTTTGCAGGTTTACAAACCTTTTTGATGGCCAGATATAATTACATGTATTTTAGTATAAATTATATTAAATCCTTGACATGAAATATGAGTAGACAGCACCCTAAAATTATAGTGATTCGACTATAATTAGTACAAAGTATCTGTGGTATAAGATGTATGTATTCTGAACAACCAACTAATTGTTAAATCCTTGCAACTGCACTAACCACTAAATTATTTACTTTAAGTAGCTATAATATATTATTACTGTATGATTATACAAACAGTCCTCTGAAACATAACTGACAGTATAATTTAAAAATGAAATGTGCTCTTCATATCACATTTATGGTTTTAAATGGACTACTATACTAACTGAATCTGTTGACGTAGTATTTCTCTGTATTTCTTTTGTGCCAGCTGTTCATATAAGACACTGGTATCTTCACCTGGTGTCCAGTATATCTTCTCTTCAGTAAAGAAAGAGTCTTCATCTGATTTTTCCAATGAAGAGTACTGTGATAATGAAAGTAATACATCACTATTACTAGTGATTAACAGATTTACTTTCAATTAACTTTGAGTCATATTTCCATTATGATTATGTGTGAAGTATTATAGGATTATCACACTGCAAAAATTAAATTATTAAAATAACAAATTTATTGGTTAGTACAGCTGTAAGGAATATAGCTCAATGTAGTGGTCATACAGGTTATTGTGGCTATTTGCTATGACATTATGTGTACCAAGTATAAAACATTACACTAGAATAAATTACCGTAATTCAGGAAAAATTCGTACTATGAAAAGTTTCGTATAACAGTATGCGTACGAAATTTAAAAATTCTAAAATAAACGGGTATTTGGAAATAAACAGTAATCGTAAGTAATAACATACGCATGTACGAAAATTTATACATACGAAAAATAAAAATTCGAAATGTTTTAGAGACAAAATATTCCCGATATACGGTAAATTATGTTTTTGCAGGTTTTAAACTCTTTTGTTAGCCAAAACTGCCCAATACAATCACTTTGAGTGGTACATTATTGGTATGAAATATGAGTAGACAGCACCTTAAAATTATAATACATCAACTAATTGATTTATAATTAGTACAAGGTAGCTATGGCATCAGCATGTGTGAATCCATATCAATCTGAATAACTGACTAATTGTTAAATCCTTGCAACTGTAATAATCAATAAAATAGTTATTTTAACAATTTTGTTTTTGCAGTGCACAACCACAATGTTGACAACTGTATGCATGAATTGGTTGTTATATACAAATATGTCTTTCAAAACTGATGCTTTTTAAATTGATCAATACTGAAAAGTGTGCTCATAGCACTAGTGTATTCTGGATCTGGATGGGTGTTCCTGATATCTGATAATAATACTTTTTTAAAGCTCTTTACTTGCATATTCTGTAGATGTCCATATATGTTCTCCTGCATCTCATAATGACTTTCAATTTGTTGTCTTTGAGCCTATAATAACAAACATAAAGTTTGAATAAACTGTTTATAGATAGTGTTACAGACTGTTACTTATACATTACACATTTGTAAGAAAACATGCGTTACATGTCAATAAATGTAATTATACAGTATAATTATATACATGTTTCATTAACTCAGATTCAGTATTACAATACACAAATGGCATGTATGTATGTATGTATGCATGTATGTATGTGTACATGCAATTAAGCAAAACAACTCTAAAATTTATGATAAAATGGAGTACAGATGTAATAATATTGAATTGGCAAGTATATATAATTTGTTGATCTCATCCATAGGAACCAGGAGGGCACATGTTCTTGGTTCCTTCCCCATTCCTGTCATCTTCCCTATACTTATGTTATTTACTAACATACTATCATCAGAATCAGATTACAGTTCTTACACTTGTACCATATGTTAAACATGATTGTCTATAGATGAGGTCAAACATTAATTCACTCATTTCTTATAACTATGCTTTATGTTATACAAAAAGCTATGTGTGTTCACTTATGTGTTTGATCTATGCGTGAATATATATATATATATTTCAACTTACAGTAGTAGGTACACATATTCCCCATTGTAATCTATTGTATGGATTTGGCTCTGCAATCACTTCCTATGAGTAATAGATTATATAACAAAACAAACTGTTATAAGTATTCTATTATGTGTAGGTACATGTATGTTCATTTCTCTGAATTACTCAATGTAAACAGATTATATAGTAACAGGATATATAGTAAGATATGAGTATATATGGTAACATGATAACTTACATAGTTACTATTTGTTGATAGTTGATTGTTCATTCCATACATAGCATTAGTAACAGTATGTATATTCATGCCTGCCTCAGAATAGAAATCTGTTTGAGCATTATTTGCAGCTTTCCCAGCCTCCTCATAAATGACACAAGGTGTGTGTATAACTTCTTTATTCAATCCCACTGTCTCATATCCATTACTTACCTGAGCTAATTAAAGATGAGTCAATAAATGAAAATCAAGAAATGACTTCAAAAATTATGAAGGCGGTAAATACAGCAATAAACCAATACTGGAATTATGTTTATACTATTATATTACCTCCATATACTGGGTTAGTCAAAGGTATATCCAAACCCGGTTTTCCTTTAACTAATGTATCACTCTGATACACAGGATTACTCTGTCCAGTACTTAATAATAAGTTTACACTTCCTTTCCTTTTCTTTCTCATTGTGATGAATATCAACACACCAACTATCAAAATAAGTAGTATTATTACTATCACTGTTACTACAACACCAGATATTACTCCTGTTAAGTTCTCTTCTTCTGGATCACCTTTAGAACGTAGTTCAGTAGGGGATGAGGTGAATGTACTTGCAGAACTTGAAGTATCTCTTGTTAGCATGGTAGTAGGAGACATTTCATCTGTTTATCCAGTATAAATGAATAATAACATTATTATAATTTATTATAATAAGAGAAAGTCATGATAGAATTACAAAATATGGACATATAATTAGAATAAGTAGAACAGACAAATAGTAGTTAACTGGCTAATGGCTTTATAAAGTCAAGTCTATCTTCTATAAACGTTTGTTAATTAACCCTTAGAGGACTGATGTCACATATATGTGATATTTGACCCCTATGCAGTTCGGAGTGTGTTTCTAGATTAATGAAGCACTCCAAATGTTTGTAATGGGGGGGGTGTCCCCTGTTAATGGGGGTTCAAAGGGGCTGTATCCCCTCACTGCACATGCAATTTGGGGCTTTAGTGACCCCACCCACAAAATCTGGTGGGTTGTCGAGACATTAAAATTTTCTCTTGCTGTAAAACTGATATCGCGGGTGTAACTAGTGCCAACATGTAGCAGGATCATTTTGTTTTCCCCAGTTGCAGTCAAAAGAGGGAGAACATTGCATTTGAATCAGTCCTACTAAGTGCTTGAGTTCAATTCTAACTAATTATATATAAAAGTATTAGCTCACTTTCATTAGTGGAACTTATTGTAGAACTTCTAGAATCACCTGCAATATGTATAGGAGAAGTATTAGTTTCAGAGATAAAACTTGTGGTAGAACTAGCAGTTTCAGAGATAAAACTTGTAGTAGACCTAGCAGTTTCAGAGATAAAACTTGTGGTAGAACTAGTAGTTTCAGAGATAACACTTGTGGTAGAACTAGTAGTTTCAGTAGTAGAAGTTATAGTAGAACTTGAAGATATAGATGTACTGGCCATGGGAGAGCCAGTAGTTTCAGAGGTGATAAAGCTAATCATAGAACTTGCAGATTCAGCTGTAGAAATCAAAGTATTAGATTCAGATGTAATAAAACTTAATGGAGTGCTAAGGCTCATTGTCACTGTTTATAATAAAATTAACAAATACAACACATTATACATTGTCAATTTGTAAGTCTTGAAATACTTACCAAATATTACAGACACAAGTGGATAGTCATTTTTATTATTTAGAATTCCATTGTTGTCATAATTTGGTGGTCCACTTTCCTTCTGATAATATATTGTCAAATCACTATTCATTTTCATAGGCTGATATATACCTAATACATCTCCATTTTGAACCTGTATTGGTTGAGAGAGATTATACCATCTTAGGTTAGAAGGATCATTAGCATTATCATATACAAATGAATAGGATGATCCTGTCTGTTCATATTTTCCTCCATCTAATGGTCTCCAGAAACAAATTTGTGGTAATTCTGTTCCATTTTGGTCTTTTGCTCCAATTATTATATGTGTGATATTACCATTACATGTGAAACCAATGTCTGGAAAGTATCTTATTTTGTTATTAAAACTTTCAACTTTTGCAATCTCTCTTGCTTGTATTTTGATGTCATTTGATGATATGAATCCACTGATACACTGAGAAGAATCTGAAAGCAATATATTAAAGATAACATAATACACTATTGTGAAACATACTTGATTCAGCATGGATGAGAGGTCTCCTATTCATTTTTGGTGCACCAGAAAGTGTATACATATCATCATTGTTACTAATTTCATAAATCTTCTGACCATTATAATCCTGATAATAAAATCTAACCACACTGGCTCCACCTGGCTGATATATTCCTAACACTTGATTAGCAGTGAATTGAAGAGGAGTTGATAAACTGAATTGATAAACTCCATCAGTACTGAAATTAGATGGACCAAGTATAATTTCTACTGAACTATCATCAACACGAGTATAAGTTGTTTCATCAGTCTTATTCCACAACCATATTGCAGGATATTGATCTTTATTAGTCCTAACATCCACACCTAAGAGAAAACCAGTAATGGTTCCAGAACAAGTGAACTCCAGACTAGGCATAATTGAAACTTTGTTATCTTTGAGTTTGTTTTTATCAAGATCACCTTTACCCATATTCTCTCCTATTTGTTCAGCCTTTTCTACTAGTAAATCATAATCCATGAATCCTTTAGTACATGATTCACCTAGTGACAAAAACGTTTTAAATATTTACATGTTAATATGACAGTCATGTACTACTGACCTGATAGAATCCATACCCAACCACTGATAGTAAGCCACAAAAACAAAATATATGCAGACATCCTTGTCTTGTGTGAACTCTGCAATGATTAAATCAATGTGGGAGTGGTCAAATATCTTATCATCCATGTTGTCAGTTTGTGTTCTTTGAGCCTCAGTATCACAAACATTCATTACATGCATTGATATGTACATATACATGCACACGTGCTGTGCAGGCACATACATAATAAATAGTATACGACAGTAAATGTTTCGGTTATTCATGTTTAAATCAATGTTTGCATTACCTGTAAACGTATATATAAGTATAATATATATATATATATAATTATATATCTATATATTATATTGCTAGTATATATCTTAGCATATTTACATGATTAAACTATACTCGAGCTCTAGCTCTATTAGCTCCAAGCAATTCTTTGTTCAATTTGTATACCAGTTATATTGTGTAACAAACAGTGATTTACGAAAATAAACAAATTCATTACAGCCATGAACAAATTAAAAATAAATATATACAACCACGTATATATATTATACCATGGTGCATGGGAGATCACCATAGTACCCTTTGATGTGCCATGTGCCCATAACCTACTTGCAGACAGTGTTAAATTTCACAGTTTACACAATGAAATATTGAATGATAAATTATAATTTCACAATTTACACAACAGTACTCTTATTACATTTTTGTGGCTGTACCAGTGTAAAAATTAGATATCTCCCTGTCTGGAGGTAGTTATGGGCGTATACCGCCCTTGAGATAATAGTCTCGGGCTATGCCTCGACCTATTATCTTGCAGGCAGTATATGCCCATAACCTACCTCCAGACAGGGAGATATCCATTACTTATCTAAAATCTCAATTAACAGTATAAAATAGTATAGTTAATTAGTAACAATTAAGTCATGGTCATGTATATGTTTTGTAGTTCAAGATACATGTTTTGGGCTGTATCAAGATGAGCTTCAAGACAAGTGTCTGTATCTGACTGGAGTAGTTTAAAATCGGGTTGAGAAAGATGAGAAACCAGATTAACAAATTTAGGACGAGATGATGTCTCTGGATGCCTAGTAAGGAAATAAACATGAAATATGATTGACTAACTGTGATATAGTTTTTATCTCACCAGCATTGTATCATCATTTCATATACTGGTCTAGGACAACCAGGAGGAGGAAACAGATGATATCCTGATTCCACAAGATGCCAGCTGTTCATATAAGACACTGGTATCTTCACTTCGTGTCCAGTATATCTTCTCTTCAGTAAAAAAAAAATCTTCATCTGATGTTTTCAGTGAAGAGTTCTGTGATAATGAAAGTAATACATCACCATTATTACTAGTGATTAACAGAATTACAGAAATTAACATAATGTTTGTATGTATGTATGTATGTATGTATGTATGTACATACATATGTAGTGTGTGCATGTGTGTATGTATGTATGTATATATGTATGTATGTATATATGTACTTATGGTATGTATGTACGTATTTATGTATGTAACTATATATGTATGAATGTATGTATGAATGCATGTATGTATGTAAGTAGGTGGTAATGTAAACTTTGTAGTAATTATCAGAGAGTACGGTAGTACTCTCTATGTAGGGATGGCACGGAAAAAAAATGGCCGCCCATGCATTTCAATTGCAAGTGGTAAGCTGAAATCTCTGCTAATGTATACAGATAGGTTAAAATATACATATAACTTATAATACTGAGTAATTTTATGACTAACAATACCTTATAGATGTCCAGAGATCTTCGTTAATGTAGAGATCATACTATTAGGAAAACTGGCAAATCTTCACTATTATTCCCTATTATTCACTATTATTATTCCTCTTTTTCATAAAAATAGATTTCTACGTTTCTGGAGTTATTAAAGCAGTTGTAGCACAAATACAAATATATTTTAAGTTAAATTCGGGGGAACTAACTTCGTGCTGTTCTGTTTCTTGACCTAGACAACGAATACTTTCAGCCACTACAGCAACCTACTTATGATAGGACGCCATTTGTAATAAACCACACCTATAAACACACCCATTAAATATAATATGGAAGTGCCCTGGATAACCACGTGTTATTGAGAGTTCAGAAGTTACTTTTATTGAAGATTATACCTCAGTACTCCTGTGAACTGTAGGTGGAGTTCTGATTTTAGGGATCCTTGCGAAGTACTTCTTCGGTGAACTGTCAGTTGAGTTCTCATTTTGAGGGATCCTTGAGATAAGTTTCATTATTATATAATAATATCATATAAACTATCAAGTTTATATCTTAGTTACACACTATAGCTATAATAATATTCTGTAAACTATTCATTGTATATGAAAATAATAAAAAACATTATAAAAAATGAAAGAGTACGTAGGGATATATATTATGAGTCATTTAAAAAGAATCGAAACAAGAATAATATAGAAAGTTAGAAACATGTTCAAAAATGAATGAGGATGTAGTAAGTGAAACAGAATAGTCATCACGTATTTGATCACAAATTTACCTGAATTCTTTAAAAATAGAATCGAAACAAGAATAATAAAAAACATTTTTAAAAATGAAAGAGTATGTAGGGATCAAAACCGAAAAAGCACAGGAACAAGATTGCTTTGGCAACAAAATGAAATACCACTTCCACATAACAACCCTACATCAGTATACACAACATAAGTAAAGGCAAAACACAAAGAAGTGATACTTATGTACGGTTGTTTAGTGGAAGTGCAATCTTGTTCCTGTGCTTTTTCGGGTTTGATCCCTACATATTCTTTCATTTTTTAAAATGTTTTTTATTATTCTTTACATATAGGTATAACTATAAAATGAAGTCCAGATGCTGAATTAGTGGCACATCGTTTTAAAAACAAACAAGTAGTCCATTATGAAGTGTATTTATACATATTTGACTTCATCGACTTTATTTATATAAAAAGCTGTGAGTGTTCACTTATATATTTGATCCGTAAGTGAAATTGTGATTGTATATATATTTCAACTTACAGTAGTAGGTACACATATTCCCCAATGTAGTATTGATTTGACTGTGCAATCATATAACATAACAAACTGTTATATAAGTAAACACTAAACTCTAATGAATAGAAAAGAGTACTGGGAATCAAACCCAGGGCCACTGACTTCAGCCATCAGTGCTCTCACCACTGAGCTATGACAACCAGACAACCATCAGCACTTTCATAATACTCTATATATTCCACCAATGGTAGTGAATGCTTCATTCGCACACCACACATCCACTAAGTATGTGCTATTAGAACCTTCTTAGGAGTCGAGTGTAAACATTACTCCATCAGGAATAAAGCCTTACAAGTGGTTTTTAACAAAGCTATTAGCAATGCAGTAGTGTTACATAAGTGTATAGGTATGTCTTTTATCTTAATCAATGAGTAACAGCAATATGAGCATATATTATGTAGTAAACAAATGGCTAAATATACTAACATGATAACTTACATTGTCATTATGTATATTGCTGACTGTTCATTTCATACATAGCATTAGTAACAGCATGTGTAGTTATGCCTGCCTCAGAATAGAATCTAATTGATTATAACTTTTCCAGGCTCCTCATAAATGACACCAGTAATGTATAATGTTAATTGTGTGTAGGTGTTTTAAGTTGTGAGCATGCTTAGAAGGGCTATAGCCTCATGTTGTGACAATTGTAATGACTGTTAGTATTGAAACTCTATTATATTCTCTTGTTGAGTTGATTATTCCGATAAGATATTACAACTGTGAGTAACTAATTAAGGTATACAAACACAATAATTATACATTAAATAAGATGATATGAGTATAATATATAATCGTCGTCAACTAAAGGTTCATCCAAAACATGTACATATGTGTATGTTGAATATTCTCCTGTTATATTGAAACAAATCATATTAAATTTCATTTATATTATCCAGTTAATACCTGTTGTTGTGTGTATATTATAGGATGGATTATCATCAGCAACCACACGTTCGTCTGTGAGATAAAGAATTAATTATATTACAGTTTCATCAACTGTACTTTTTCCCTCTACCTGATATCATGTGTATATTATAAAATGGATTATCATCAATATTCATATGTTCATCTGTGCATGGGATTAAGTATTTTTAAGCAAAATTATGCCATGTATGTTGTTTATACCTGATACTGTGTGTACATTATAAGATGGATTTTCGTCACTGATTATATGTTCACTTTCTATATAGAAAATATAATATAATTATATTCTAAGTTTGTATAATTAGATGTATGAATTTATAATGAAACTCTCATTTCCTTTTGTTGATATTAATACATGTTCAAGTTAATTGTCATAATAAGCCCTATAATTGCTGTTATTATAATAGTGTCAATACATTACCTGATACTGAATCATAAACTGGATTTTCAGTAGTAGTCACTTGTTTATCTGTAGAATATAAATTTATTCATGCACATTATTATAACAATTGATAGATTACTATTGCATGTACTTGTGTTATCCATATTTGGTACATCATAGACACGATAATCATCAACAGTTTTATGTTTATCTATAAAATGTGATAACTTATTCAATACTAGATGTCATGTATATTACTATTTCAAATCTGATACTGTGTGTAAATTAAAGGTTTGATTATCATTAATAATTACAAGTTCATGAGATTTAAAAAATCAGAAAGTGTGTAATAATAAATTTGTATACACTACAAAAGGTAATGGGTTATTTTAACCTTCAGTTGGTTACATGAGTTATTCTATTTTCCTCAATGCTAATTTGTTTTTCCTGCTAGGTAGCTAATATTTACAAGTACTAGTTTCATTTGATTTTTGACTTCTGTATAAAGTACACATATATATAAATGTAATGTCATAATAAAACAAAGTATATAACACAAATAATATTATTATAATGTATAGGAGTATAGTATTATGTAGGTATAACCTGTGGTGTATTACTATCATTCTCATAATAACATCTGTGAACACAATATATGGTTACACCAGCATAGTTATGTACATGAATGTGTACTTATAATAGCTACATGATGTACAGATATTTGAGAAGTGTAGAATAACTAGCGTAATCATGTACATAAATGTGTACTTATAATAGCAAATAATGTATAGAATGATTAATTACTATGGCATTTAAATTTACATATTTGAGTACATTGTATTATTTTTCTTACCATTCTTTGTTATAGCATGTATTTATATACTGTCAATATAGATCAAGAGCAAAAGCAATAAATTACTACTTGTAAATATTACTTAGCCCAAAAGGAAATCATAGCATACTATTATTATTGTATTGAAACTCATGTAACCTAAAATAACCTATGTTTACAGTGTATTCACAATTTTCACATTGTGTACCTTTCAACTTGAAATTTGCTTGTTTTGCTCTTTGGAGTTTCACTAGTAATATTATCATCAATATACTAGTGAATATAATAATAAACAGTAGAGGTAGACCTGTTCCCACTCCTATTAATAGTACTGGAAAAGGTTTGTAAATTATAACATATTACATAATAATTATTTTAATTTGGTTCAGTGTTCTAGTTGTTACTGATAATGAAAGGCCAATACAAGTAAATGTTTTGGTGAAACTCTTGTGCACTTTAACTCAAACCTATATGACTTTGTAGTCTCTTGATATTCATTTACCATACACTGGAATATTTACATGCATTATTTACTGAACATGTACTAAAAGGTACATATACACGAAACCCATAGTTTCCCCACTGGTAAATTATTCGGCCATGAACAATGTTTTGCATTATTAACTGATTCGTAAATGTACTACATCATTCACACAGAACAATCATTTAGCTTATTAACTAATAGTGTGGGAAACCATTTGTAGCTGAAGAGCAATTTTATGTCAATAATAATTATGAGCAGCTAATCAATGCAGTGTGCTATAAACAAATATTGAGTTCAACAACAGAATTTAAATCATATAATTAATTTCTTATGATACTGTTTTGTCCCAATGAAATTAGTTAAAACAGCAACTCATTTTTTTAAAGGGCATGGTCAAGTTTTTTTTGATTTTTCAAAGACAGAAACATAGTACTAGTAATATAATAGGGTTGGGTATACATGTATCCTATGCTATCATAGTTCAAAATGTACGTACAAATATACAACCCTACATAGATTAATACATTATATACAAACATATACATACACACAGACATACACATACATACCTTCATACATACATAACTATGTATACTTAGATTGTACCTATACATCATGCAGACAAACATTGCAAAAACAGAATTGTTAAAAAAACAACAGTATTGGTTAGTAAAATTGCAAGGATATAAATAATAATTTAAATGGTCATACAGGTTGTTACTATTACTGCATGATATAAGATCCTATCAATTATCATAACCAATATCTCATATTAGATGCACAAAGAAGGTCTGAAAACAAAATTAAATTGTTATTCTGCTTCTTTGTATATCTAATAGATAGTATAAGGATAACTAAAATTACAATTATTAGATTATAATTACATGTATGTCACCATGCAGTCATAACAACCTATGTGCACAACTAATTAAATTACAATTTCCACTATTCCTTGCAAATTTAATAACCAATAAATTAGCTATTTTAACAATTTTATATTTGCAGTGTACACATAGTATCATACTTTACCATTTAGTTGTTCTAATGTAGGATTCATAATAATAATTGCTGAACTCATTATTGAACTCATCATTGTTTCAGATTCTGTCAATGAGAAAAGGAATAACATAATTATCATAATAGAACTATTGATTTTATAATTACACCAATGATTATAACAAGCAAACACTAATTGAGCAAATGAACTGTTGCCAACTGGCCATGATTTAATGAAAATTGTGATGTCAGTTCATTGAGTCTATTATTGTTTGCATTAACTCTATACTGAACAGATAGTATTGAGGAAAGAACTCACCTTCAATAGTAGAACTAATGGTTGAGCTCACTGCTTCAGATGTAATACTCATGGTAAAACTAGTAGTTGTAGATATACTAATACTCAAAGAGCCAGTAGTTTTAGAAATGATAGAACTCATGACTTCAAATGTAGCATTTATGGTAAAACAAGATGTACTAATACTGAAAGAGTCAGTAGTTTCAGAAATGATAGAACTCATGACTTCAGATGTAATACTTGTAGTAGAACTAGCAGATTCTAATGTAGAATTCATAATAACACTCATATATTCAAAAACAATTTAAAATAGCTATTCTATAAACACAAAAATACATGGTAAATCTGTAAGCCATGAAAATACTTACCAAATATTACAGACACAAGTGGATAATCATTAAAATTAGTTAGAGTTCCATCGTTGTCATAATTTGGTGGTCCACTTTCCTTCTGATAATATAATATCAAATCCCTATTCATCTTCTTAGGCTGATATATACCTAATACATCTCCATTTTGAACTTGTATTGGTTGAGAGAGATTATACCACCTTAGGTTAGTAGTTGAAGGATCATTAGCATCACTATATACAAATGAATAGAATGATCCTGTCTGTTCATATTCTCCTTCATCTAATAGTCTCCAGAAGCGAATTTGTGGTAATTGTGTTCCATCTTGATCTTGTGCTCCAATTATTATGTGTGATACTACCATTACATGTGAAACCAATGTCTGGAAAGTATTCTTCGTTGTTATTATATCCACTCACTCTTGTGATCTCTCTTGCTTGTATTTTGATTTCATCTGAAGATATAAATCCACTGATACACTGAGGAGAACCTAAAAGATATATAAAATGATAAAATGTTAAATATCTTAATTATCATTATACTTGTTTCTGGATAGATGAGAGGTCTTCTATTTGTTTGTATGTCTTCATCATCAAGTGTATACTCGTTTTCATTAAAAGCTTCATAAATATCCTGCCCATCATAATCCTGATAATAAAATCTAACCACACTATCTCCATGCATTGGCTGATATATTCCCAACACTTGATTAGCAGTGAATTGAAGAGGAGTTGATAAACTGAATTGATAAACTCCATCAGTACTGAAATTAGATGGACCAAGTATAATTTCTACTGAACTTTCATCAACACGAGTATAAGTTGTTTCATCAGTCTTACTCCATAACATTATTGTAGGATATTCAACTCTATCACCACCTCCAGTCCTAACATCCACACCTAAGAGAAAACCAGTAATAGTTCCAGAACAATTGAACTCCAGACTAGGCATTATTGAAACTGTATCACTTTCTAGTTGTTTATTATCCAGATCACCTGTACCATCTCTTTCTATTTGTTTAGCTTTTTCTACTAGTAAATCGTAATTCATGAATCCTTTAGTACATGATTCACCTGGTGACAAAAACGTTTTTAATACTACATGTTAATATGACAGTCATGTACTACTGACCTGATATAATCCATACCCAACAACCGATAGTAAGCCACAAAAACAAAATAAATGCAGACATCCTTGTCTCTGCAATGATTAATACAGTGTGGGAGTGGTCAAATATCTGCTGCAATGTACAGTAACCCTCTAAAGAGGACATCATTGGGATGGCGGGGTTAACACGTGAAAACACGTGGCATGCGCATGCGCAGTTCACACTCATGTACTGGCTATAAAACTGACTCATAAAGGGGTATGACTAGGTAGCTGGAAAACACAGACTGCAGATCACGAATCAAATGAACTATGAATTTTGTTATAATAAGTACATGATAAATGTCATTAGCTTTAGTGGATTGTTACAATTAAGGCGATAGAGTTGAGTGTGCAGTGCTAGCCCTCCATAAAGGTGGCTAAAGCCCTCTACCTACTGAGCGCAGTGAGGCAGTATTTTTATCATTTTTAGGGTTCAATCACTATGTGGTGAACCTGTATTTCCTCGTTTTCCGTTTCTCCATGTCTTATTCCTCTTTATAACCACCCAAGGTCCCACGTAAGTGTCACATGATGCTCAGCAGTGTTACATGACATCTGTCTGTAATTCGTGATTTGCAGTCCATGCTTTCTCTCCACCAGGTACGACTGGCGTCCTTTGTACGGAGTAGTGGGTGTATTATGTGAGGAGTATTGAGTTCAACAACAGTAGGGACTGTGGCAGCTCAAACTTAACTTTCATTAATTAAGAAAGTTAACATATGAAAGTTTTACTTGGGGGAGGGGTAGATGAAATTCCAATGATTTTCTAGTCTTGTTCAATGTGGTACCATGCAACTACTGATAGTAAGCCACAAAAACAAAATAATTGCAGTCATTGTTCTCGTGTGTAAAGTGTCGACCTTAATAATATATAGAAGTGGTTAAATATCAATCACATGTACAGTTATTTAGTGTGTCACAGATTTCATATGTTGTGCATGACAATAATTCCACAACTCATGATTTGAATTTGACTATTTGGCATGAAAATGTTTCACTGAAAGCTGTACATTTCACCATTAATTTGGTGAGATTGCAGGTTTGGTTGTGAAAGAGAAAACTACTGGATATTGACATCTTCCCACTGCTCTCAGAACTCCAAAAGCTCAATCCTCAGTTGATGAATAGACCTCTCTTGGGTACTTTCATCTTATGCAAATTTAGTTTGTTTGCACTTCACGAAATATTATTCTCACCTGTGTTATATCATGCAGTTGTCCATAAAGTTGTATTGTCCATATACATGTATATGTGAAATAATAAAACAAAGTGCACTTTAAATAAAAATTATTAAATACTCTGTCAAAAATTGATTTAAAGTTAATATTAACTAGAAATGTAATCTGCTTGTGTTGTTAAACTCATATATATACTTTTTGTAGTTCAGAGTACAGTTTGTGAGCTGTATCTAGTTGAGCTCCAAGACAAGTGTTTGCCTCTGTCTGGAGTAGTTTAAAATCAGCTTGAGAAAGATCAGAAACCAGATCATCAAATGTAGGACGAGATGATGTCTCTGGATGCCTGTGAATGAGGTTAATACGATTATGTATTATAGTTATATTTAGTTTGATCTCACCAGCATTGAATCATCATTTCATATACTGGTCTAGGACAACCAGGAGGAGGAGGAAGACGATATCCTGATTCCACAAGACGCATGCACTACAGACCAAAAAATTCTTTAAAATATTAATAAATTAAAAGATCTACCTCTTGATTACTCTTATCTTCAAATGGTTTATGTCCCAAACTCCATATCTCATACAGTACAGCTCCAAAACTCCACACATCACTTGAAGTTGAATACTTCTTAAAGTTTAGAGCCTTGTAAAAAGAATGCAGCGAAACGTAAAGGATAGAATTTATATTATCACTGTCACATCACATCCATTAGCTCAGCGTGCAAATTACACTACTGGCTAACTTGATAAATGCATTACCATTGAGACTGTTGATTGAACATGTGGCATGTCACCCAAACTTCAATAAATATAATTCATTACATTGACAACACAGTTATATTTTCCTAACTGCAATTATATTAAGACCAAGAGTATACAAAAGGAAGAATGCGCTCTAGAATTGGTTGTAGGAGGTACCGAATCCATTATTCTAAGAAACCTTTATTAATAGTATATAAAAAAACAGTCATAGTAAAGGATAATTAATTAATTTAATAGGCTTCGAATTCCTGTGTGATTACTCTTTGCACTGCCTACAACAACCCAATGAATACTCCTAATACTCCTACTTGAAAAAATACCTACCTCAGGAGCTGTCCATTTAATTGGTATCTTCTTTGCATGAGATATGTAATAGTTCCCATCTTGTAAATCTCTTGACATTCCAAAATCAGAAATCTGTGATAAAATAATGATGTGGCTTATAATATTTGTTTAAAAAATGTCTTTACCTTACATATCCCTTCATTAGCCACTAATATATTCCTAGCAGCTAGATCTCTGTGTACAAAATGTTTTTTAGACAGGTATTGCATACCAGAAGCAATCTGACGACAGAAACTGAGTAGAATTCTGGGAACTGTAGTGTCTACAAGTTCTCCTGGACTGATAGATGAATTAGTACATTATTAATAGTATGGTTAAAAAGACATTCAAACACCAACAATTATTCCTGATACCAGTAAATATACTTACATTGGTCTCATTTTTTGTAGATATCCTCTCATATCTCCATGTGATACATGTTCTAGAACAATCATTGTCTGAGTAAAATTGTAATAATGTAAAATGCAAGGTTATGCATTATTAATACGTTCACTCACTGGTTCTCCAACAGTCACTACTCCATATAGTTTTACAACATTAGGATGATGAAACTGACCATTAATGGCTGCTTCTTGTAAGAATTTTACTTTCTCTTCTTCTGCAGCAGAGCCTTTCAATGTTTTGATAGCTACATGTTTTGGTCCACTAGGAGAATTCCACACACCTTTGTCAACAGTACCGAACTGACCTGATCCAAGATGTCCAGTAATTCTATGGTAGGTAGAGACAATACACTAACATACACACAAACAACTCACTAACCATCTGTTCTTAATGCATGATACAAACAGTCTACAAACATTCACTGAAGTCAAAGTATATAACAAAAGTATATAAGAGAAACAAGCTCTTCATGCCAGCACTAGATTTTTATCATTTAAAGACTTAAGTAGCATAAATTATACTAACCGAATCTGTTGACGTAGTATTTCTCTGTATTTCTTTTGTGCCAGCTGTTCATATAACACACTGGTATCTTCACTTGGTGTCCAGTATATCTTCTCTTCAGTAAAGAAAAAATTGTCATCTGATGTTTCCAGTGAAGAGTCCTGTGATAGTAAAAGTATACATAACCATTATTACCGCCGATAATCATTTATACACAAAATACTGGGACTCTTAAAGCGTGTGTACTCTTATTGACACCATGCAGGCATTGCATGTTCATAAACATCCCTCTTCAAACTATTGTTTACCTGAATATTCTGTAGATGTCCATATATGTTCTCCTGCATCTCATAATGACTTTCAAATTGCTGTCTTTGAGCCTGTAATAACAAATATGGAGTAATGATTATTTCAGTATACTATATGATATATCACCAGCATGTTGTATATATTTGTACTAACACACTTAAGACAGTATAAACATTTATAGTAATTACACTTTTATATATCTATAATTATATGTATTTTATACACATAAACTGTGAAAACAAGGAGCATGCAGTTATTGGTTACCTCTCGATAATTAATTATGCATAGTCTCTTCCTCATATCAATTTTTTTGTAGTTTTCAATTTGGGAATTGATAGTGTGATATGACATGATATCTGACAGTTTTGATAATCAGGATTCTATAATATTCACAGTTTACATGTCATTACCTCTCCCACAATTAATTTGCTTAAGAACAAATTCATGTTGTTACGATACATGTGTGATGTAGTTGGTTACATAAGTTATATATAAAATGTTTTTTATGGCCCATAGGCCCATCCCTATGATTTTATTTGATAGAGTTTAATGTTTATTCATGTTTGTGTCATGATGTTGTAAATGTAGTTGAGAACATTATGCTATTCTGTACTGGCTCTGAGTTTTAGTTTCTTACTAGTTGTTTTCTTCTTTAGATTGAATAAAGTATTCAAGAAAGTAAACTTTAATTGTAATATAGTAGAACTCATTTATGGTAATAGTATATGCATAATTAGGCCAAGGTTAAAACTTTATTCCTTATTTCCTGTGTGAGGTAAATAACGTATAATAGAGTAATTTTATTGAGCCTTAATAACACGGTAGAGTTTTTTTAATTATCAATAACAATAATAAAATTATTATTAATAAAAACTGAACGTTTCGACCCGAAGGTCTGAAACGTTCAGTTTTTATTAATAATAATTTTATTATTGTTATTGATAATTAAAAAAACTCTACCGTGTTATTAAGGCTCAATAAAATTACTCTATTATATATTACAACATGGTAATGAATATCTATAACATTGTAAATAACGTAGTTGCCACTTAGATGAACTGTACTTCTCAGTTAGCCTGTTCATTCTTATCTTTGCGTATATGCGATCTTATCACCTGTATGCAAGCAGGCCTTATTTATGACCTTTATTATAATATATATGTCCATGTTTTTGTCTTTCAGATGTGTCATTGGAATTTTAATAAGATATTAATTTTAAGGTGAAGTTGAATCATCTAGGATCTAACAATAAGTTCTTGGATTTCTGTATGAATCAGGCTGCTTTGTGCACATTTATATTATTTAGAGATATTCGTAAATGTTTAATTTTTACAGAGATATAATTATACTTGCAAGCATGTATCAATCTTGACAACAAGCTTTGATTTTGTTTCCTCAAAAAAGTGATCATGAACATAGCAGAGAAATACAATTTTGAATCCAAAAAAGTCAAAGACCTTATACGAAAGCCATATATACCAAAATCATGCTTTGTTAGTAGCAGGAAAGCAGCAATGTGAGTGATTGAAAGTTCAGATACTCATGCACACTTACTGTATTTTATCTTTATTTAATCCCATTCCTAATAATTGTGGATATACATCTTCATACTTTTGTATAGCATATCATTAATTTCATAACCTTTAGCTTCAGCTGTAACCACCACTTTCTTTATTAGCTATATATTTTTTGGTTTCAAGAAAACAACATCTTTGCTTTGTGGGTGTATTCTGATTTGTAAATGTAGCTATGTATAAGGTCTTCTGTTTATGATATTAGTTGTTATACAGAGCCCTCACATATCCTGACCTGAAGACCTACTATTGCTTTGGTTACTTTATGCAGATGTAAAAATTAGTCAGTATTATGGATTCGTGCCATAGCTACATCATATTTCATACCAAGAATTTACTTAATTTACCATTTAAAGTGATTGCATGTATCTGGCAGTTTTCAGTGTCATGCAAGCAAAGTGCTATCTGTGGTGTCTTTCCAAGTATTTAGTCATAGCATGTATATGTAAATACATATAATACATTACTGTTATATACTCTTTTATCCACTTCAACTCACAGTAGTAGGTACACATATTCCCCATTGTAATGTATTATATGGATTTGACTGTGTAATTATTTCCTATCAGAAAGAGATGATAACTATATATAATGTATGTGTGTATGCATGCTGTTCTCAGAATGAGTCAACATAAACAGATTACATAGCAACAATGCAGTAAATGTCTATGATAACTTACATATTCGTTATTTGTAGATTGTTGACTGTTCATTCCATACATAGCATTAGTAATAGTATGTATAGTAATTCCAGCCTCAGAGTACAAATCTGATTGAGCATTATTTATGGTTAATCCAGGCTCCTCATAAATAATAGGAGGTGTATTTACAACTCTGATTGTCTGTTCTTCATTCAATACTTCTATTTCGTAGCAATTACTTGACTCTGGAGCTAAAGATGAGATGCAAAAATTTGAAAACATTACAAACGACTTCAAACATTATATATTAAAATTAACAATACATTAATAATCAATATTACCTCCATATATTGGATTAGTCAAAACTACATCCAGATCTGGTTCTCCTTTAATCACAGGACCGCTCTGATACACAGGATTATTATGTGCAGTACCATTAGTATCTAAATGTAAATTTACACTTCCTTTCCTTTTCTTTCTCAGAATTAATAGTGTCATCACACCAACTATCAAAATAAGTACCAGTACTATCACTGCTCCTATGACACCAGATATTATACCAATCAAATTATTTTCTTCATCCCCTCTAACAGGTAGCAAAGAAGAGGATGAGGTGACTGAATCTGAAGTATCTCCTGTGGATGGTCTCAAGGAAACGGATGAAGTAGTTATTTGTATTTGTATGATAGTAGACTTTTGTTCTGTTTAACAAGCAGAAATAAACAATAAGATATTATTACAACGTGCAAAGTCATGACAGTACAATACAAGACTATGACTATCATAATTACAAAAAGGCAAATAAACATTGTATATTTGGTATAGATAGTCAGTCATTAAACTATTATTTGTTGATTATACTAAAGACGTCATTAGCCTCACTATAATACTTGTGTACGAGCAATATATATATATATATATATATATATATATATATACTGTTTGTAAATTATGCAATAAAATCTAAATGAATGGTATTATTAGCTGTAGAACTAACCATCAGCTGTAGAATATATCATAGAACGCATAGAGTCTGATATAGAACTCATAAGAGAAGTGGTAGATATAGAACTCCTCATGTTATTAGATTCACGGAAGCCAATAGTGATCATACTCAAGGTAAAAATATTAGTTTCGGTTGTAATGATACTTGAAGGAGAGCCAGTAGTTTCAGATAGAATAGAACTCATTGTAGGACTGGTAAATTCAGATGTAGAACCCATTGTAAGAATGGTAAATTCAGATGTAAAGC
Organism: Petrosia ficiformis; assembly: GCA_947044365.1. Classification (NCBI taxonomy): domain Eukaryota; kingdom Metazoa; phylum Porifera; class Demospongiae; order Haplosclerida; family Petrosiidae; genus Petrosia; species Petrosia ficiformis. The sequence continues at coordinate 1,220,921 of OX345643.1, forward strand.
TCATTATAAGATTAGTAAATTCAGACGTAGAACTCATTATAGGATTAGTAGATTCAGATGTAGAACCCATTGTAGGATTAGAAAATTCAGAATATATCATGGAATGCATAGAGTCTGATATAGAACTCATAAGAGAAGTGGTAGATATAGAACTCATCACATTATTAGATTCAGGAAAGCCAATAGTGATCATACTCGTGGTAAAAATATTAGTTTTGGATGTAATGATACTCAAAGAAGAGCCAGTAGTTTCAGAAATAATAGAACTCCTTGTAAGACTCGTAAATTCAGATGTAAAACCCATTGTAGGATTAGGAAATTCAGACGTAGGACTCATTATAGGATTAGTAAATTCAGACGTAGAACTCATTATAGGATTAGTAAATTCAGAGATGACACTCGTGGTACTAAAACTCATAGCCATTGTTTCTATACAAATACAATTAACATTATGCATTGTGAATATATATAGTCTGCTACAAAACGTGATTTGTTATTTCATTGGATATACAATCATTTCAAATTTCATTTCATAAATTCGAGGGTAGTTTAGTTTGTTGCTTAGTAAGTTGATAACTAATATTAATTCTCAGCCATTTTTAGTTTATCTTCTCTATATGCACGAGGAACCTTATTGTACTTTCAGTTTGTGTACAAATAATTATTTCTATTGTGAATATAAAAGTTCCTAACATGCAGGAATGCAACAACAAATTATCTTTTTGAAAGTAAACATAATATTTGTGACCATAACCTGGTCTATTTTTCAGGATTAAAATACATGTCAATTAATAATATGTGAGCTAAACCAACAGCTAAAATAATAATGTTAAACGAATGATACCTAAGCTACATAATTATATAATAAATGTTTATAGGAATAAACTTGTATAATTAATATAATTATTTGAATTAACAAATCACTTTTAGTATAACACTAACCAATTACTACAGACACAAGTGGATAGTGATTTTGATTTTCATTCAATATTCCATTCCTATTGTAATTTGGTGGTCCACTGTTCACTTGAAAATATAATCTCAAGTCACTGTCCATCACTCTAGGCTGAAATATACCTAAAACATCACCATTTTGAACTTGTATTGGTTGAGAGAGATTATACCATCTTAGGTTAGTAGTTGAAGTATCATTACTATCATTATATACAAGTGCATAAGATGATCCTGTCTGTTCATATTCTCCTCCATCTGATATTCTCCAGAAACGAATTTCTGGTGATTGTGTTTCATTTTGGTCTTCTGCTCCAATTATTATATGTGTGATACTACTATTACATGTGAAACCAATATCTGGAAAGAACCTTTGCATGTTATTATATCCACTCACTCTTGTGATCTCTCTTGCTTGTTTTTTGATTTCATCTGAAGATATAAATCCACTGATACACTGAGGAGAATCTAAAAGGAGTGTGATACTCTAAAGACAAGTAATATCATAAGTATATAACATACTTGATTCTGGATGAATGAGTGGTCTCCTATTTATTCTTATTGGAGTAGAAAGTGTATACTCATTTTCATCAGTAGTATCGTAAATACTCTGATTATTAAAATTGTGATGATAAAATCTAACCACACTATCTCCACCTGCTGGCTGATATATTCCCAACACTTGATTAGCAGTGAATTGAAGAGGAGTTGATAAACTGAATTGATAAACTCCATCAGTATTGAAATTAGATGGACCAAGTATAATTTCTACTGAACTATCAACAACACGAGTATAAGTTGTTTCATCAGTCTTATTCCACAACCAGATAGTAGGATATTCATCTCTATTATCAGTTTTAGTCCTAACATCCACACCTAAGAGCAAACCAGTAATAGTTCCAGTACAAGTGAACTCCAGACTAGGCATAATTGAATGTCTATCATTTCTTAGTCGCATATTATGAAGATCACCTCTACCATCATTTATTTCTATTTGTTCAGCCTTTTGTACCAGTAAATCATAATCCATGAATCCTTTAGTACATGATTCTACTACAATATAACATAGAAATTAAACATGTTCAAATGTTAAACTAGTCATGTACTACCGACCTGACAGAATCCGTGACCAGCCACTGATAGTAAACCACAAAAAGAAATCGAATCCGTTCATCTCTTCATCTGCATACGTATGTGCAAGGTGTTGTGGGAGTGGTCAATGTAGACCTGTAGGTGAATTCATAGATTATATAGACTACGTATAAGGGATTGGAAACGGCGCACGTGATCCCATAGCATCAATGCATAAGTCTGTGACGCACTCCGTGTCCCCAGAAATCAATTAAATTTTATTACTTAGTAGTGAGGACTGATCATAGAAAAAACACTATTCCTTGCTGAAACTGGACAATTAAGGTGTTTTTTCTTGATACACATGTTGCTATTGTATCGTTTTAACATCTCAACTGCTAAAACATTAGCAACAAATCATGTACGATGTTAAAAACCATTGTTTTTTAGTACATATCATAACGAAAACGGGTTTTGGGACTCTTACTTCTTTTAATAACAGTTCTATTGCAATATTCCCATGTAAGTTTTGTTACTCAATAAAAATACATGGGTTTAAAACAAATATAGAGAAAAAAGTTACCGTTTAGATGTAGAAAATCCAGTTGAAACGGTTACGAGGTACTTACATTTTGGGGACTCTAAGCAGTGTGGTAGGTCATATAGTTCAACACTCCAGTTTTCTAGCTGAAGGTATAGCACTCCTATGTTGGTTGGTGATATTATCAATTAGTTTAACAAAAGTGTTCTTTAATTATACACGATTTAAAACAAGTTCTTTACCAGTCTTGCATGCATAGCGCATTGTATTTAGAGGGGAGGGGCTGGCTAAAAAAGATAGGGTGGGGCAACGGAGTGTACGGAAATGCGTGGGCGTTTCCAATCCCTTATACGTAGTCTATATAATCTATGGTGAATTTACCTCTTAATTAATAGGCACGACTCTTCCCAAACTTTGTATTCATTATGCTCATCTAGTGCTTTTATGACTACTAACAGCTTCTAGATGGCTAAACAATGTCGCTAAGATAGAGAACCGGCGAGTGAAAAAACTGGCAAAATCTAACTAAAATCTGGCTTCATATTAGGCCTGTTCAGTTGAAAATGAAAATTAATCTATCTATTATCAGGTATCAAGTTATCATGTTTTCCCAAATCTTTTTTTTTGGTTTGTTTGTTGAACTATCACTGTGATTCTAGCACAATTCCAGTCGTATTCTCTGGTCTACAAGTTATTAAGATGAGGTACTACGGAGGAAGAGGATTTTATTAACCCTCACCCGTGTAGGCGAGGGTTAATAAATAAATATATATATATATATATATATGAACAGGTTGCCAATGGTCATTGTGGTGTTGTTATTGTCTACTGTTTGATAATAAATAATAAAAGGTATATATAATTGTTATTGAGGTACATTATAATGATTTAATAGTGCTGTATACTGTTTAACATAAGGTGCTAACGACTCTTCAAGATAATGAGGGATAAAATTGTTTTGCAATTCTAATGTAGTTGATGTACAAACATGTTAACATCATATACAGGTGAATGTATACAATCTAATTTATTAATTTGTAACATGAAGAAATTATCATTAGTTCATTGAGAAAAAACTACAAAAATTACATCATATAATGAAGATACATACATTGTGTACATGCATAACAGCAGATAAAACAATTTACAAATTAAACAAAAATCTACAATAAGATATTAACAATATTTAGTAATTTAGTAATAACCATTGCTGCACTATACTTTTTTTTTTTTTTTTTTTTTTTTAAAAGTAAAAATTAAAATAAAATAAAATAAAAGTAGAAAGAAATTCAAAATAAAGTTAGAACAGAATTTAAATATAAGAATTGGTGTTGATAAGGTCCATCAGTACGGTGTGATCTGGGAGATGGAATGAAGATCTAGCCCCACGAATACACTGAATAGCTGAGCGTAGCAAAGAGAAAGATAGGCGGCATCTCAACCAATTTAACATTTGACTATATGATTGTTCATCTCTTTTAATAGCTAACAGAGAAGCTAGCCTTTTATAAAAAATAGTAGCTTGCTTTGCCATACCCCCTGTTGCAGACATTACTATAGGTGTAAAGGTTGCAAACTCAATCTCTCGCACACGATTTTCATATGATCTTTTCTTGTTTTTCTCATGTTTCAAATATGATGCAGAGATACTTTCCTTTTTATTTGAAGGAGCATGAGGATTAAAAATTCTCACATCTATGAAAGACTTTTCAAATCTTCCACCCCAGAAACCATTCATGGCAATATCCAGGCGAGCACCTTCAGTAGTTATCGTTGACGCTGGAAAAGAAACTCCTTCAGGAATAGGTTGTAACTCAGGCTCTATCTTCACGTCATGACACACTTCAGTTAAAAGATGCGCAGTCAAATCTCTAACTTCGTTGTGCCTGATAGAAGGGTATGCACCTCGAGGACAGGAAAGTGCATGACTAACATTGAAACTTTGCCCACAGGCACAGTGAAGAGGAACATCCTTTGGCATCCAGCCATATCTCAATGCAAGTGCATCTGAAAAAGCTCTTTTGTGGAGGCAAAAGCCATACTCCTTAATTGGAAGGCACGTCAACCCTGCAGAAGAACCTCTCTCACTAGCAAGGTCCATACTTCGACATAGGTCTTCTGATAACGTTTCTCTTATCTCTGTAACTCGCTCAGAGTACCAGGTCTTCCTTTCTTGTACTAGATCACGTTTAAGAAGAATTTGTTCATAGGCTATTACTGAGTATGGTGTGTCAAAATTCATCCTTTTACCTAATATCAAACAAATGAGAGGATCACATACTTTACGAGAAGAGGAATATTCTAGATCAGCCATTTTTGTTGGATTTAAGATACCTAAGCCACCAGCTCGAGCTGGAATTGAAAACAAGGATCTTAGATCATCACTAGGAGGTGGTTTTCTTGTAAGAGATGGAATAAACATGGAACGAATAGTTTCTTCCAATGGTGCAAAAAGCTCACTAATATCAGGCGTTGTTCTTGAAATAAAGGACCATTTATGCCTAAAACCATGTATGTAGGCAGCATAGGCGGCATGTGGTTGACACTGGGCTATTGATGATAGAGTGACAAGCTCACTCTTCCAAACTGCAATCTTCTCAATAATAAACTTATCAACATAAGATTTCGAACCAATGGGTGCACCCAAATGAGGTCTCCCTTCATATGTAATATTAACCCCTGTTCCATAGAAAACAGATACAGCTGAAGAGTAATGTTCTTCTTTTACCACCAACCACGTCTTAGAGGCATTGACAAAATATCCAAAGCCACTCCCATAAGTGACAATATCATTCCACCATTTCCTTATATCATTTATCTTACCAACCGCAGCAGCATCATCTGCATACCAAACATTCTTAGCTAAAGGTAACTTGTTGATTAAAGGCACAGTAGACAATGCATAAAAAGGCATGGCCAAAGGGTCCCCCTGAGTAGTACCTTCTTCTGAGAACAATAGTTTTCCACCAATAAACAACTCAGACGAATTTCTGTAGGTATTAATAATGACGGTAGCTAAGGGAGGACAGATGAATTGAATATTATTTAGTGCAACCAAACGATTCAGACAATTAAAAGCATTACTAGCGTCTACAAGTAGAACAGCTTCAGTTTCGACATCTTTGTAGGCATCTCTTATAGCATGTGCAGCTGCTTCCACACCAGCAATCTGACCAGCACAAAGTTGTGAGCTACCAACAGCCTCCTGAATGTCATCTCTCACCACAGAAAGAATGGCCTTAGCAATGATACGCCTAGGTACCTCCCCAATGCCAATCGGCCTCACCCCTGGACATTTGTCCAAGGCTATGAGACGACAACAAAGTAGAGAAGAGATACCAGCAGGGTCAACAAATTCAACAGCAATACGTTTTGCAGTAAGAGCAAGGCTATGGCACAGATTCAGTGATGCTTTTTTATAAGATGTACATAACTTCCTCCAAGCCCAAGCATCAACACCAGACGGACCAGCAGCACCTGAGGTGTGTAGAGAGACTGATCTAACCAAGGCAGCGTCTATACTATCAAAAATAACTGGATGGGAATCCGGAGGAGAACCACGAATAATAGAATCTTCATTCAATGGTGCAGCGGCTGGATGTTTATCCTTAAGAATATCATAAATCGATCTCCCATTATCTGTGACATCACTAGGGTGTAACAATGAGCTACGTCCACACTCTGATAATAAACTAATTGCAGCACCAGTTTTTCCCTCAAACATCAACTTAGTAAAAGACTTAGATATATATTGATTAAACTCACTAATTTGCGATTTATTTCTAGCATGTTGTCGTGTAAGGCGATCCTTGATCACCCTACCTTCCTTAACCAATTCATTCAAATCTCCACCTAACCATAGTGCCATTCTCCGCTCAAGACAATCACAATGTTCTCTAGATTTAGAACTTCTTCTTGGTTTCTGTAAAACAAGAATAGGCATAACAATAGCAGCTTTCAAAGCAATAGATTCCAGTGGAGAACGTGTAGCAAATGCTTCAAAAAGTCTCGCAAGCTCGGAAACAAAGTGTTTTCCTTGCATTCCTTGTGGTAGTTTAAAACAGTTATTCTTCCATTCAGTTACTTCCTCATATGCTCTATTGACATCATCTATGAATGTACCACCATCAACAGAACCCCACCTAAATGTAGCAGAAGACATTGGACGATAAGATGGCAGAGTAACAGATAAAGATGGCGGATCGGGCACCAATTGGAATGATGAATCACTAGGCGCTTCTGAGTCATCTGAAATCGAAGTTTGTGAAGTAGATGAATCCTGAATATTAACACAGTTTCCATATCGATAAGGAGCACAGTTTTGACAAGAAATACCCACTTTCACGCATGAGCATTTTCTACACTTTCCTTTCGAATTACAAGAACAGCATGCGGGCATCTCGCTGTAAAGACACCAGTAGATAGACGATCAATATACCACTCTAAACTCAAAAACTACAACAACAGACTAACCACGAACAAAAGCCAACTTGAGAAACGATACACCGATCAACAAGCAGCAACCATTTTATTCAGGGCTAGTCAGTACTGCACTATACTAAACAAAGAGCAAGTAGAGTAACTTATTCGATATATATATATCATCATTCTCAACAACAGGTTCATCCAAAACATGTACATATGAGTATGTATTATCATCATCAGTAGTCAAATGTTCACCTGTATGTAAATATTATAAAAATTATGATGAATTTCAAGTTAAATTAAAAATTAGAATAATCTAATGTTCACCTGATGCTGTGTGTATATTATAAGATGGATTGTCATCAGTAATCACATGTTTATCTGTGAAGATCATCACTGAGAGTAATTATCAAAACATTATGTATACCTGATACTGATTAATTGACCATGATATAATTACTCATCAGTTTAATTATCCATATGGATCAAATTATATATACTGTCTATACCTGATACTGTCTGTACATCATAGGATGGATAATCATCTGTAAGCATTTGTTCATCTGTGAGATTACAAGAACTGAATCATCACTGAGACTATATATTACTTTTTTATTATCATTATTATTATGTATGCTATACCTGATACTGTTGGTATATTAGTAGATGGAGTATCATAAATAATCCCATGTTTATCTGTGAAATTAAGAAATGATTATCAATGAGATTAATTATAAATTGTCCTGTATACCTGATATGGTGTATGTATTATAAAATGGATTATCTTCAGTAGTCACATGTTCATCTGTAAAATTTAAGACAGATTATGTAACATTTTCAAGCTGATGTGTCATACAATATTGTACCTGATACTGTGTGTATAATATCATATGATGGATAATCATAAGTGAGCATATGCTCATCTGTGAGTGTATAAAAATGGATCATCTTTGACGCTAATTATCAATACATTATGTATGTTTCTATACCTGATACTGTGTGTATATTATAAGATTGATTATCCTCAATAACCACATGTTCATCTGTGGGAAGTTAGAAATAGTTATAATAATAGTAATTTCTGACATGATATAGCACAAAACTATTTGTGTCAGTAAAAAACTGTTCATCATCAGAAAATTAACCTAATGATTATACTGTTAGTAAATGTGTACATTTTGCAGTATACTGTTTTAAGTGTTTATAATTGTTAATTATACTGATGTTTATATATATATACATGTAAGATTATTATGTATGTGTGTGTGCATGTATGTGGGTATATTCTATTCATACTTAATACTGCTTGTAACTGATAAGCTGGATTGGCATTAACGAGAACATTTTCATCTGTATGTATGAAAATTCAATGAGAAGAAAATAACGTTATCTGTTTTGTGTATAATCTAGTGGTGTTATTAATCTATTATACATTTATACCTTTACTAGAGTTCATATTTGTTGTTCTCTTTCTATGTTTCACTATTAATATTATTATCATTATAATAATAAATATAATAATAGACAACAGAAGAAGACCTGTTCCAACTCCAGCTATTACTTTCAACTGTACAGGAAATCCTTTATAAGAATTAATCAAATTTGATGATAAAATACAAAATTATAATAATTATACATTTAATTTGCATATATCTTGTTTTATAACGACACATGATATGCTTGAATTGTATTTAGTCAAAAATACTTATTTTAATGTAATAACACTTTATGAATTCAGTTTTAGCAGCATGTTTGTCAATGAGCATGGAGAGCTACATTTCATGAGGAAATATTTGTAAAACACAAGTACATACCTTTCAATGTTTGTGATGTAGAGTTCATTGAACTTGTGATGTTTGATATAGACCTGGTAGGAAGACTCATGGATGAGACTGAAGAGAGGAATACAATTACAGGTTAGTAGCAATTATACATGCTAGATCAAGTAGAAGTATATATTCAGGAAAAATAAAACTCACTGAGAGTTAAAATAACCCTTTACTTTTTACAGTAGTGATACATATATAATTATACTGAACTACACTGTAAAAATGAATTTGTTATTTTAACAAACCACTTGTTACCTCAGTTGCACTTACATTTTCAATATATAGTCAGAAACATGAAATACGAGGATAATTAGCATTTTGTCTGGTTATAATATAGCTATATGGTAAAAAGGAATGTTATGACTACAGTCATAAATGCATATACCAAATTACACCCTACTACCATATAAAGAGGCTATTTTTGATAACCTCAAAATGAGATAATCTGCATAGGAAGAAACGGTTTGTTTCAAATTATTGGTTATAGTAAAAACTACATTGACTAGTCATGCAATCATGAATGTACATACCCTACTACCACATGTAGAATGTACAATCATTGGTCCATCACTCTAGGCTGGGATATACCTAATGCATCTCCATTCTGAACTTGTATATGTTTACCATTACATGTGAAACCAATGTCTGGAAAGGATCTATTATTGCTATTATTATATCCTTGCACTCTTGTACTACAATATAACATAGAAATTAAAGTTAAACACATGTTCAAATATTAAACTAGTCATGTAATACTGACCTGAAATAATCCATGGTAAACTAAGCCATAAAAACAAAATAAAACCATTCGTCTCTTCATCTGCAGGGAATGTTAAGGGAATGCTTAATGTAAAATTTTCCCTGGGAGGCTACTAAAATTTACAATAGTGTTTCCCACCTAGTATAAAATATTTGCACTACTATTTTCCTCTGCCAGGGTAAATATTAATTGGTTATGTATGTATCTAATCAAAGCATTCCTCATCTAACTTATTGCTAGCCTGGTGATTTGACTATGTATGAATGTACTCAATGTATATTTGTATATAGCTAGCTGGCAACATAGTATTTTATTCTATAGTAATTATGAAATGTATTAGAGATATATGTAAGAATAGTAATATGAAATGTATTGGAGATGTATGTAAAACTGCAGGAATGTACTTAGTATGTATATATGTATATATTCCTTGTGTACATAGTATTATTACCAATGTACATTCATAATTGCATGACTATATTTTTATATAGTCATGGTAGTTTTTATTATAACTAATAATTTGAAACAAATTGTTCCTTCCTATGTATATTATCTCATTTTGAAGTTATCAATAACAGCCTTTTTATAACTATAGTAGTAGGGTGTATATTTGTATGTACATTCCTGATTGCATGATTAGTGATAACAATTGTTTTTACTATAACCAATAATTTGAAACAAATTGTTCCTTCCTATGCATATTATCTCATTTTGAAGTTATCAATAACATTATGATAGTAGGGTGTATATTGGTATGTACATTCCTGATTGCATGATTAGTGATAACAATTGTTTTTACTATAACCAATAATTTGAAACAAATTGTTCCTTCCTATGCATATTATCTCATTTTGAAGTTATCAATAACATTATGATAGTAGGGTGTATATTGGTATGTACATTCCTGATTGCAAGACAATTGTTTTTACTATAACCAATAATTTGAAACAAATCGTCTCTCTCTATGCATTTTACCTCATTTTCAAGTTATCAATAACGGACTGTAGTGATAACATTCCTTTTTACCATATAGCTATATATATAACCAGACAAAATGCTAATTAATTATCCTTGTGTTTCATGTTTCTAATTATATATTGAAAATGTAAGTCCAACTGAGGTATATACAAGTGGTTTATTAAAATAACAAATTCATTTTTACAGTGAATTACATTATAATGTACGAACCACCCTTGATTCTCTGGTATAATAAAACAGTGTATTACAATTGTTTAAAATGCATGATCATTACTGAATCCAACTACATCATATAGCTATTATAATATACACAGAAACAAAATTAATTGCTGAAATGATTAATCTCTGCTTTGGAGAGATTTTGTGTGAAAAATAAGCGCATTTGTTACAAAATAATGAATATACACGTACTCTGTCTAAAATGACATTCTATTTTACAACATATTTGCGATAATAATTATGTATATTGAAACAAGAACTGCTTAGACTAAGTATATTCTTTATCCCATGTATACATTTTGCAGTTCAGAGTACAGTTTGTGAGCTGTATCAAGTTGAGCTCCAAGACAAGTGTCTGTCTCCGTTTGGAGTAGTTTAAAATCAGCTTGAGAAAGATCAGAAACCAGATCAACAAATGTAGGACGAGATAATGTCTCTGGATGCCTGTGAATGAGGTTAATACGATTATATATTATAGTTATATTTAGTTTGATCTCACCAGCATTGAATCATCATTTCATATACTGGTCTAGGACACCCAGGAGGAGGAGGAAGACGATATCCTGATTCCACAAGACGCATGCACTACAAAAACATTATTCTCTAAAATAGAAGCTTATTAATGAATTACAGGGTGTACCTCTTGGTTACACTTCTCTTCAAATGGTTTATGTCCCAAACTCCATATCTCATACAGTACTACTCCAAAACTCCACACATCACTTGAAGTTGAATACTTCTTGAAGTTTAAGGCCTTGTAAAAAAAATAGTGAAAATAATAATATGTATGGTAGAGGAAAATTTGTATTCAATTTTGCTAGTATAATAATTATTTCACTACTCACTAAACAAATACTTATGTCATATAGCAATTCACTTGAACACAAGGTATATCACCCCTGACAATAAAAAAATCAGCTATATCTTCATGCAGAACAGAATAATTAATGTACTCTAGAGTTGCTTTTGAAGGATATTTATTGCATTATAATATATATTATTATATTATTATATTATTATACTACTGATAGTGAATTTAACAGATTGCTTCACATTTGATTAAGTTTGATGTGATTTACAAATGGAAGCTTGCCATATCTTTTCTCAAAAACCAAACACAGTTGCAATACTTCCTTACAAAATTACCTACCTCAGGAGCAGTCCACTTAATTGGTATCTTTTTTGCACGGGACATGTAGTAATTCTCATTTTGTAAACCTCTTGACATTCCAAAATCTGCTATCTTTGAAAAACATAGTAAAGTAACTTATATTTTACTTTAGAAGCCATATACATCAAAGTCACTACTTTAGCGATATATCATTAATAAGGTTTAGATAATATCAATAACCTAATGGTATTGTGGATATTGAGGCAGTCACTCTTTTCTATATAGTATATACAAAATCACTTATAGCATTGGCATGCTTGTGTTGTCATAGTATACATACTCAATTATATTCATATGATCTAGGACATTTTTTGCATAAGTAAAATATGAATGCTATAATTACATCATAATTATTATTTAAAAATTGTTATCTTACTTTACATATCTCATTATCAGCTACTAGTATATTCCTAGCAGCCAGATCTCTGTGTATAAAATGTTTTTGAGACAAGTATTCCATACCAGAAGCAATCTGACGACAGAAACTGAGTAGAATACTGGGAACTTTAGTGTCTACAAGTTCTCCTGGACTAATAGATGAATTATGACAATGAGAGTGTTGTTTACTAACATTATAAACACACTGATATTCATGGTACCAGTACTAGCAGTTATACTCACATTGGCATCATTTTTTGTAGATATCCTCTCAAATCTCCATTTGATATAAGTTCTAGAACAATCATAGTCTGAGTAGAATTGTAAAATATATATAAGGGCTATGCAATTTAATAACTTCACTTACTGGTTCTCCAACAGTTACTACTCCATATAGTTTCACAACATTAGGATGATGAAACTGACCATTAATGGCTGCCTCTTGTAAGAATTTAACTTTCTTTTCTTCTGCAGCAGAGTCTTTCAATGTTTTGATAGCTACATCTCTAGTTCCACTAGGAGAATTCCACACACCTGCATTAACTGTACCAAACTCACCTGATCCAAGATGTCCAGCGATTCTATGGTAGGTAGACACAATACATTACCATATAGTATTACACAACATGTAGTTCATTAGCTTAAAATACTCAATTCTAATGTAAGAATATACAAACAATCCTCTCAAATGCAACAGAAAGTATAATAAAAATAAACAGATGTACTGTTTATACTAGAGATAAAGTTAGAAATGCATTTGTCATCTAAGTAGTAGGTTGAGCCCAAGAAATAAATTTACTAACTGAATCTGTTGACGTATTATTTCTCGGTATTTCTTCTTGGTGTCCAGTACATTTTCTCTTCTGTAAAGAAATAATCATCATCTGGGTTTTCTTGTGAAACATACTGTGATAATGAAAGAAATACATAATGATAATCATCAAGAGTCAAATTTGAAAGTGCAACTTTGACACTTGAGTTTTCATTGACGTGCGTAAATATTGGGAAGTGACTCTTCATATTATTTCACCTGCATATCAAACAGATGTCCATACATATTCTCTTGCATCTCATAATGACTTTCAATTTGTTGTCTTTGAGCCTGTAATAACAAACATGGAGTAATGATGTGTTTATCACCGAGCTATAATATACTAAAGGAAACTTAGCTTTCATGTCTGTATGTATGTACTATCAGTATTCTATCTAGTTAAACTTACACTAGTAGGTACACATATTCCCCATTGTATAATATTATAATTACTTGACTGTGAAATAGTTTCCTATAAGAATATAACATTAACAAATCATTGTGCTATGATATGCATGTGTGATATTTCAGTAACATAAGCTTATTTCTGTGCATTCTATAATAATTCAAGGACTAACAAACCCACAAAACAGTAATATACCAAGGCTAACATGAAACACTCTCAAAATGTGTTTCAGGAGCAGATTCAAATTACAGAAATGAAACATATTTCATGTTTAGTAGTGGAGTAAGTTGATTTTTAATTAGTCCGCTATGGTTTCCCATGTGATTTACAGCCTCCAAGATTCCTCAGACACTGTAGCTATTGTGATAGAGCTAGGTGTTGTTGAAATGTATCACATTTCAGATATTGGAAGTTATAGACTGGTAACTTCCCAGATTTCTGGTGTAGTGATAAATGCTGTAACTATATATGATAATACAGTTAGCGTGCATGCACAATAAATGGTACACTATAAGCCAGTCTATAACTTCCAATATAACCATGAAATATAATGCCAAAACAAAGGAAAATGTTACAAAATAATTGTATAATATAGTGTGTAGGAGGTATATATATGTTAGGATGTAACACAGTATTGTAGCTATATTACCCTAACAAACTAGTAAATAATTATACAAACCACAGAATACTCATGCTTTGAGTAAGTAACTGGAAACAATTTGTAACATGAAGATGATGAGTATAAGTTTACTAAATAAGGAATTGATAACTTACATAGTCATTATCTGTTAATTGTTGACTGTTTCCTGCAGTAGCTATAGTAACAGCATGCATAGTCATGTCTCTCTGAACATGTACACCAACATCTGAGTGAGCATTATTTGTAGCTATTCCAGGCTCATTATAAATGACACCAGGTGTGTGTAAAACTCTTACTATGTGTTCATTCAACCCAACTGCCTCAGAGTCATTATTTATATTTTGAACTAAAGAGGGACACACAAAAATACACTACAAATGACTTCATATATATCAGTGTAGGTACTTTAGTAAACACCAAAATACAAAGTATAATTATATACATCTATATAATTATTATACTTATGGTAGTTTGTGATAAGTTACTATCCCAAACTACTTTTCTGGCTATTTATAACTCTATCAGCATTATGAACATTATTACCTTCATATGCTGGATTGATCAAAGGTATATCCAAAACTGGTTTTTTTTCAAGAGGTGATGTATTAATACTCTGATACAAAGGATTACTATTTCCAGTACTGTTAACATCTAATGATGATTCTACAATAGCATTATCTTTCTTTCTCTTTCTCATTTTCATAACTAAGTACACACCAATCATCAAAATAATCAATATTATCACTATAACAACAAATGCTATCACACCAGATATTATATATGTTGGCATTACGCCACCTTCTTCAGCTTGATTTGTGCCTGTTATGAATAATAAAAATATAACTATTACTCAAATGATAGAATGGTATATAATTAATTAATAATAATAATGAAAGGATAAAATATGCGATATTAGCAAACTTTGTATTCCTTACATAAATGGATGGTATTAGAACTTTTACACTGCAAAAACAAAATAGTTAAAATAACTATTAATTATTGGTTGGCAAGGATTTATCAATTAGTTGGTTATGCAGTATACATACATCTAATGCCAACTAATTTGTACCAACTATATTCCAATTATGATTGAAGCACAAAGCATTTAGGGTGCTGTCTACTCGTATTTCATGTCAAAGATTTAGTATAATTTATACTAAAGTACATGTTATCACTGCAAAAACAAAATAGTTAAAATAACTAATTTAATGGTTAGTACAGTTGCAAGGATTTAACAATTAGTTTGTTACTCATGATAAATACATATAATACCATAGATACTTTGTACTAATTATAATCAACAACAATTGAAGCTATACAATTTTAAGGTGCTGTCTACTCGTATTTCATGTCAAAGATTTAGTATAATTTATACTAAAGTACATGTAAATGTATCTGGGCATGAAAAGGATTTGTAAACCTGTAAACACATAATTTAATTTATATCTTTCAATACATGGTACACACTATGTTGTAGTAACATACATGAATGAAGCCACAACATCCTCTATGACAATTGACAATCTAAATTTAAACTCATGCTATTCCTTGCAACTGTATTAACCAATAAAATGGTTATTTTAACGATTTAGTTTTTGCAGTGATTGTATTGGGCCATCTGAAGGGTTTGTAAACCCACAAACACATAATCTTATTTAATACTTTTTGCACATTATGTCGTAGTAACACCATGCATGTAGCCACAACATCCTCTATGACAATTGACAATTGACAAACTAAATTGAAACTCATGCTATTCCTTGCAACTGTAACCAATAAAATGGTTATTTTAACGATTTAATTTTTGCAGTGATACTACTTGTGTACGAGCACTATATATACATGTATATATATATATATAATTATATACTGTTTATAAATTATGCATTAGAATCTCCAAAACATGATTTGGTTATACAATCATTTCAAATTTCATTTTATAAATTTGAGGGTAGTTTAGTTTGTTGCTTAGTAAGCTGATAACTAATATTAATTGTCAGCCATTTTTAGTTTATCTTCTCTATATGTACGGAGAACGCTATTGTACTTTCAGTTTGTGTACAAATAATTCTTTCTATTGTAAATACAAAAGTTCCTAACATACAGGAATGCAATAAAATATTATCTTTTGAAAGTATTTATTATCATAACCTGGTCTACATTTCAGGATTAAAATACATCAGTAAAATAACGAATGATACATAAGCTACATAATTATATATAAAATTATAGGAATAAAACTTGTATAACCAAAATAATTATTTGAATTAACAAATCACTTTGAGTTATATATGTATAAGACTAACCAATTACTACAGACACAAGTGGATAGCGATTTCGATTATTCAACCTTCCATTCGCGTTGTAATTTGGTGGTCCACTGAACTCTTGAAAATACAATCTCAAGTCACTGTCCATCACAACAGGCTGAAATATACCTAACGCATCTCCATTTTGAACTTGTATTGGTTGAGAGAGATTATACCACCTTAGGTTAGCAGTTGAAGGATCATTAGCATCATTATATACAAGTGAATAGGATGTTTGTTCATATTCTCCTTTATCTGATAGTCTCCAGAAACGAATTTCTGGTAATTTTGTTCCGTTATGGTCTTCAGCTCCAATTAATATATGTGTGATATTACCATTACATGTGAAACCAATGTCTGGAAAGGATCCATTATTGCTATCATTATATCCTCCCACTATTGTGATCTCTCTTGCTTGTATTGTGATTTCATCTGAAGATATAAATCCACTGATACACTGAGGAGAATCTAAAAGGAGTGTGATACTCTAAAGACAAGTAATATCATAAGTATATAACATACTTGATTCTGGATGAATGAGTGGTCTCCTATCCATTCTTCTTGTGGGTTGTGGAAGTGAAAACATATTGTCATTGTCATCAATTTTATAAATATCCTGACCACTATAATCCTGATAATAAATTCTAACTACACTCTCATTGTTGTTTGGCTGATATATTCCCAACACTTGATCAGCAGTGAATTGAAGAGGAGTTGATAAAGTAAATTGATAAACTCCATCAGTACTGAAATTAGACGGACCAAGTATAATTTCTACTGAACTATCAACAACACGAGTATAAGTTGTTTCACTAGTCTTACTCCATAACCAGATAGTAGGATATTCAACTCTACTATCAGTTTCAGTCCTAACATCCACACCTAAGAGAAAACCAGTAATAGTTCCAGAACAAGTGAACTCCAGACTAGGCATAATTGAATGTCTGTCCATTCGAAGTCGACTATGATCGCCTTTACCATCTCCTCCTATTTGTTGAGCTTTTTGTACCAGTAAATCATAATCCATGAATCCTTTGGTACATGATTCTACTACAATATAACATAAAAATTAAAGTTAAACATTGTTCAAATGTTAAACTAGTCATGTGCTACTGACCTGACAGAATCCATGACCAGCCACTGATAGTAAACCACAAAAAGAAAACGAATCCGTTCATCTCTTCATCTGCATATGTTGCACCCAGGGCATACACTGCCAAAATTGTGATTTGAGTTTCTGTATATTGCTCTAAAAATAAACCATATATAGCAACAATTGTCCAGCAAACAACTTTGTATGGTTTCAGTATTCCGTTGTTATGGGATGACCAATCAGATCATTACAGACACATGGTTGTATGAATACTGCCCACTGAAGAAGTGTAGTAAGTTTTGGTATTTGGTGAGCTGTTACATGCTATTATGCCTCCTAAAACAAAAGGAAAGCTTCAATTAGAAGTTGCTAGGTCTGCAAAGAAGGTTAAACAGGATGAATGTTCTGAAACTAAAGAGAAAGATCATGATGAGAGAATGGATGTGAGTGAAGAGAGAAGTGAGGAGTACTCCAGTGATGATCCCATTTTTGACCCTGATGCATCCTTGACAGGAGAAGATAGAGCTCTCACAGGGCAAATCATTGAGGAATAGGTTAGTTTGCTCCCTCGAGATGACTTGATGTCACTTTCACTAACTCTTCACCATGTTATTGTTGACATCTATGGAGTAAAGAAGATTACAGCTGCAGACACAATTGCAAAGGTGATTGGGAAATGTGACTGCGCTGTACATAAGTGGAGAAAAGTGTTTTACGAAAATGCTGGCAGTTTTCCTGACAGTGAACAGGGTCATTATCAGAGGGAAGGAGTTCTTTGGTGTGATGAGAAACTAGCTCATAATTATGTAAGAAGAAATGCTGTTGTGAAGGGTAAACCGAACATGACATCATTAAGCTTCACACGTTGGGTGAATAATGAACTCCTTCCAAACAACATTTTGGAACCAGGATTTCCACGACACATTGGTGTTGAGACGGGATGTAAATTCTTGCATGAACTTGGTTTTGAAGTTCTAGATAAGAAAAAAGATGGCCATGAAAGAGAAGATGTTGTGGAATACTGAGGGAAGTGTTTATGTTTTCTTATTGCTGGTGGATTTCTTTCAAAAGATGATGCACCTACTGATGAGGCGAAGAAAGCCTTTCCTAACAATATTCAATTTCCTCCTCCCGAGTGTCAGTCCAAACATTTTTTCATTCTCCATGATGAATTCACTTTCATAAAAATGATGATGAATCTTTACAATGGGGGACCAATGAGTCTCAATTAATCAAAGAGTCAAGGATCTGGCATAATGGTGTCTGATTTATTTAGGCGTATCAGGCTGCAAAGCTAAATAATGCTAATGTTTGAATGGGAGCACGACAACTGCTGGAGTATGGTGAAGCAAAGGACGGTTGCTGGACATCTGCAAAGTTTATGAAGCAAATAAAATTGGTAGTCCAGGTTGCAGAAGCTAAGTACCCAAGTTGAATACTGGGAACTGTAGTGTCTACAAGAGAGAACGACTATAGACTGTTCTGGATGTTTGATCAAAGCAGTTGTCATGCAGCTTTTAGTGATGACTCACCAAATTTATCAAGGATGCATATGAATGCTAAGCCAGGTGGTAAACAGCTTTTGATGCAGGACAATGTGTGGAATGGACATCCACAATCTCTGAAGAAGCGCATTATAGTGCATGCACATGAGCAATGGATTCCCAAAGGTTTGATTGAAGTTTTAACAGAAAGAGGTCATTATAATCCCAAAATGGAACTAACAGTTTAATACTACTACTTATAGTTTCACTGAAACTATATAGTAGTAGAATTGTACATACTGTTAGTTCTAACATCTATAATTATAATATCTAAGAGAAAACCAGTAATAGTTCCAGAACAAGTAAACTCTAAGAGACATGCAGTCGTTCCTTAGTTGCTTAACACAAGGTAACCATGTGCTTTATGACATCAGAATCAGTAGGATTGTGTGTACCAGTACATTATAATCTATGAACCCTTTGATTCTCTGGTCAGTATAAAACTGTTTGTGCATGATCATTACTGACTTGATAAAATCCAACTACATCATAGCTATTATAATGTACACAAAAAACAAAATTAATTGCTGAAATGATAATTCTCTGCTTTGGAGAAAATAAGTGCAAAATAATGAAAATACACATGCTCTGTCTAAAATGACATTCTATTTTACAACACATAATTGCAATGATTATTAGAACTGCTTGGTATATTGTTTATCCCATGTATACTGTTTGTAGTTCAGAGTACAGTTTGTGAGCTGTATCAAGTTGAGCTCCAAGACAAGTGTCTGTCTCCGTTTGGAGTAGTTTAAAATCAGCTTGAGAAAGATCAGAAACCAGATCAACAAATGTAGGACGAGATAATGTCTCTGGATGCCTGTGAATGAGGTTGATTATGTATTATAATTATATGTAGTTTAATCTCACCAGCATTGTATCATCATTTCATATACTGGTCGAGGACAACCAGGAGGAGGAGGAAGACGATATCCTGATTCCACAAGACGCATGCACTACAAAAACATTATTCTCTAAAATAGAATCTGAATTACAGGGTGTACCTCTTGATTGCTCTTTTCTTCAAATGGTTTATGTCCCAAACTCCATATCTCATACAGTACTACTCCAAAACTCCACACATCACTTGAAGTTGAATACTTCTTAAAGTTTAAGGCCTTGTAAAAAAAAAAAGTCTAAATAATAATATGTATGGTAGAGGAAAATGTTTATTCAGTATGATAATTATTTCACTACTCACTAAACAAATGCATTATGATGTTTATGTCATATAGCTGAACACATGGTATATCACCCCTGACACTAAAAAAAATCAGCTATATCTTCGTGCAGAACAGAATAACTAATGTACTCTAGAGTTGCTTTTGAAGGATAATTATTGCATTGAATATAATAATAAAATTATATTATTATATACTACCGATAGTGAATTTAACAGGTTGCTTCATATCTGTTGATGTGATTTACAAATGGAAGCTTGCCATATATCTTTTCTCAAAAACCAAACACAGTTGCAATACTTCCTTACAAAATTACCTACCTCTAGAGCAGTCCACTTAATTGGTATCTTTTTTGCACGGGACATGTAGTAATTCTCATTTTGTAAATCTCTTGACATTCCAAAATCTGCTATCTTTGAAAAACATAATTATATTATACTTTAGAAGCCATATAGATCAAAGTTACCACTTTAACAATATATCATTACATAATTACATTAGGTTTAAAGAATAAAAAAAAATATTTTAAAAATGAAAGAGTATGTAGGGATATATATCAAAACCGAAAAAGCACAGAAATAAGATGGCTTTGGCAACAAAATAAAATACAACTTCCACATAACAACCGTACATAAGTATCGCTTCTTTGTGTTTTGCCTTTACTCTAGCTGTGTATACTTATGTAGGGTTGTTAACTTGTTATGTGGAAGTGGTATTTCATTTTGTTGCTAAAGCCATCTTGTTCCTGTGCTTTTTTGGTTTAGATATATATCACTATATACTCTTTCATTTTTAAAAATGTTTTTATTATGGCCCGTAGGGCCATCCCTATGATTGCTTTCCCACGGGTTCGAACTATATATATATATATATATTTATTTTTTTTTCTAGTGTCCACTTGAGTGAGTATGCGTTGTATACGTTGTATACGTAGTTAAGGAAGTTGCGTCATTCCCGGGGGCTCGATCAATTAATGGGTGTGGCACGTAAAAGAACGCGCGCTCGAGCTCTACACGAGTCTACAGACCAGCAGAAAGAAAGCTGCCTGTAGCTAAGTAGAAACTGGAACTAGTAGCTAGCTATTCTGCCTGAAATATATTCCTAAAGCTCTATAAGGTCCTTTGAAAGGTCAGGAGAGTAGATAATCAAAATAATAACTATAATAAGCTGATGTGTTTTAGGCATGATAATTTAGCCATGATTACTGAATGCTGGACACCACAAAGCAGTCATAGGGATACTTTTGTCTTCACTTAAATTTGTAAAGCGGGATGTTTTTTTTTCTCTATATACACTTGTTATTCTTGTTTCAATTCTATTTTTAAATAATTCAGGTACATTTTTTATCAAATACGTGATGACTATTCTGTTTTATTTACAGTATTGATATTTTCTGCAGGAATGGTGTCCAGGAGACAGTACTCGAAATTTACTGAACTATAGGATATTATTATAGTTATAGTTTGTGTATATTATAGTAATAAAACTTATCTCAAGGATCCCTTAAAATCAGAACTCCACTGACAGTTCACCGAGGGAGTACTGAGTTATATCCTTCAATAACAGTAGCTTCTCAGCAGCTCTCAATAACACGTGGTTATCTACCGGAATTGATCTATTTATAGCCATTGCAGTTATTACAGAAAACATTATTAATGTACTATTATGGGGTTACAAATGGCGTCAAATAGAGTGGTTGCTGTAGTGGCTGAAAGTATTCGTTGTCTAGGTCAAGAAACAGAACAGTACGAATTTAACTTTGTATTTGTGCTAAAACTACTTTAATACCGCGAGAAACGTAGAAATCTATTTTTATGAAAAAGAAAGTTAATAATTATTCAGTCAGTATGAAGATTTTGCCAGTTTTGCTACTACTTTAACGAAGATCTCTGGGCATCTAAAAGGTATTGGTAGTGATAAAAATACTCAGTATTATAAGTTACATGTATACTTTAACTTATATGTATATATTACCAGAGATTTCAGCTTACCACTTGCAATTGAAATGTATATGGTGGCCATTTTTTTAGGACCATCCCTACATAGAGAGTACTACTGTACTCTCTGATATAATATCAATAACCTAATGGCATTGTGGATATCGAGGCAGTCACTTTTTTCTATGTAGTGTATACAAATCATAGCATAGGCATGCTTGTGTTGTCATAGTACACATACTTAATTATACTCATATGACCTAGGACATTTTTTGCATATGTAATATACGCATGCTATAATTACATCATAATTGTTATTTAAAAATTTTTATCTTACTTTACATATCTCATTATCTGCTACTAGTATATTTCTAGCAGCCAGATCTCTGTGTATAAAATTTTTCTGAGACAAGTATTCCATACCAGAAGCAATCTGACGACAGAAACTGAGTAGAATACTGGGAACTGTAGTGTCTACAAGTTCTCCTGGACTAATAGATGAATTATGGCAATGAGAGTGTTGTTTACTAACATTATAAACACACTGATATTCATGGTACCAGTAATAGCAGTTATACTCACATTGGCATCATTTTTTGTAGATATCCTCTCAAATCTCCATTTGATATAAGTTCTAGAACAATCATTGTCTGAGTGAAATTGTAAAATATAAGGGCTATGCAATTTTAATAACTTCACTCACTGGTTCTCCAACAGTTACTACTCCATATAGTTTCACAACATTAGGATGATGAAACTGACCATTAATGGCTGCCTCTTGTAAGAATTTAACTTTCTCTTCTTCTACAGCAGAGTCTTTCAATGTTTTGATAGCTACATCTCTAGTTCCACTAGGAGAATTCCACACACCTGCATTAACTGTACCAAACTCACCTGATCCAAGATGTCCAGCGATTCTATGGTAGGTATAGACACAATACATTACCATATAGTATTACACAACATGTAGTTCATTAGCCTAAAATACTCAATTCTAATGTAAGAATATACAAACAATCCTCTCAAATGCAACAGAAAGTATAATAAAAATAAACAAATGTGCTCTTTATACTAGAGATAAAGTTAGAAATGCACTTGTCATCTAAGTAGTAGGTTGAGCCCAAGAAATAAATTTACTAACTGAATCTGTTGACGTAGTATTTCTCGGTATTTCTTTTGTGCCAGCTGCTGATATAAGACAGTGGTATCTTCACTTGGTGTCCAGTACATTTTCTCTTCTGTAAAGAAATAATCATCATCTGGTTTTTCTTGTGAAACATACTGTGATAATGAAAGAAATACATCATGATAATCATCAATGAGTCAAATTTGAAAATGCAACTTTGACACTTGAGTTTTCATTGACGTGCATAAATATTGGCAAATGACTCTTCATATTGTTTCACCTGCATATCAAACAGATGTCCATACATATTCTCCTGCATCTCATAATGACTTTCAATCTGTTGTCTTTGAGCCTGTAATAACAAACATGCAGTCAAGCTCTGTGTTTATCACAGAGCTATAATATGCTTTCATGTGTGTATGTATGTATACATGTATGTATTACTATCAGCATTCTATCTAGTTCAACTTACACTAGTAGGTACACATATTCCCCATTGTATAATATTATAATTACTCGACTGCGCAATTGTTTCCTATAAGAATATAACATTAACAAATCATTGAGCTATGTTATGCATGTGTGATCTGTTGTTGAAATAATCCTTGGAATAAAGTGGGAAGACCAAATTTATGGTATCATATTTCAGTAACATATATCTGTGCATTCTATAATAATTCAAGGACTGACAAACCCACAAAACAGTAATATACCAAGGCTAACATGAAACACTCTCAAAATGTGTTTCAGGAGCAGATACAAATTACAGAAATGAAACATATTTCATGTTTAGTAGTGGAGTATGCCCAATTTTTAATGCATTCTCATATATTAACAATTTCAGTTGATTTTCGATTAGTCCACTATGGTTGTTTAAGTGATTTACAGCCTCCAAGATTCCTCAGACACTGCAACTATTGCGATAGAGCTAGGTGTTGACTGTCATATTTCAGACATTGGAAGTTATAGGAGGTATATATATAGGAGGTATATATATGTCAGGATATAAGGACAGTATTGTAGCTATATTACCCTAACAAACTAGTATAATACTTATACAAACCACAGAATACTCATGTTTTGAGTAGGTTAACTGGAAACAATTTGTAACATGAATAATTATGATGAGTAAAGTTTACTAAATAAGGAAATGATAACTTACATAGTCATTATTTGTTGATTGTTGACCGTTTCCTGCAGTAGCTATAGTAACAACATGCATAGTCATGTCTCCCTGAACAGGTACACCAACATCTGAGTGAGTAGCTATTCCAGGCTCATTATAAATGACACCAGGCGTGTGTAAAACTCTTACTATGTGTCTATTCAACACAACTGCCTCAGAGTCATTATTTTTATTGTGAACTAAAGAGGGACACACAAAAATATACTACAAATGATTTTATATATACCAGTGTAGGTACTTTAGTAAACACCAAAATACAAAGTATAATTATATACATCTATATAAATATTATACTTATGGTAGTTTGTTGATAAGTTACTATCCCAAACGTGTTTGGTTATTTTTCTGGCTATTTGTTAACTCTATCAGCATTATGAACATTATTACCTTCATATGCTGGATTGATCAAAGGTATATCCAAAACTGGTTTTTTTTCAAGAGGTGATGTATTAATACTCTGATACATAGGATTACTATTTCCAGTACCGTTAACATCTAATGATGATTCTACAATAGCACTATCTTTCTTTCTCTTTCTCATTTTCATTACTAAGTACACACCAATCATCAATATACTTATCAATATGACTAGGATCACAAATGATATCACACCAGATATTATATCCGTGGGCATTACACCATCTTTATCTGTATTATCTGTTATGAATAATAAAAATACAACTATTACTCAAATGATAGAAAGACAATATGGGTATATAATAATGAAAGGATAAAATATGCGATATTAGCATTCCTTATGTAAATGGTGGTAATAACACTTTTACCTGTTGTTGAATTTGTGGAAACATTCATAGCGTCAGCTGCAGAACTCTCGTTATAGATAGAAGTCGTGCTACTAGAACTCGATTCTGCGGCTTCGCCTATATAGTATATAGATCCACTCCTACTTTTAAAAAATTATGGGGTCTATCGTAATAAATTTGCTATACTAAATCTACCGGATCATCATCATAATTATGTCATAGTAACGGAAACAGCAATACAGTGTACCAGTGGTGTAATATTATCATTGTAGTTCCTGTAAAAAGACAAGATGTTATTTACTCATTTCAGAGTAATACAATAACATCTATTGTACCTAAATTACTAGGGATTTTCCATTCTTTATTTTGGCATGTACTTTATAAACTAGTCAATATAGATCAATATCAAAAGAAGAAATAAATTACTATACTTGTAAACATTACCTAGCAATGAGTAATTGATTGATATAGTCTCAGGAGCATGTTATTACATTGAAACTAACACAATCAAATCAGGGTTAAAATAACTCATTGATTTTTACAGTGATAGAATTGCCTGCACAAATAATTATTGAAAGTATTTTCCTCATTTGGAAGTTCTCATACCAGTCTTGCTCCTTAAAATGCAGTTAAAAGTTTGATTAATATTGGCTATAACAGTGGCAGGGGCTCCAGCCCACCCCCACCCCCCATTTTTGCAAACATATACATTGTCACTAATGTGGCTTGCAGGGCAAGTTGTGCAACAATTTAACACATTTCTCTTGTGTCAATTATGTAAATAGAGCTTCTCTGGGGAACGTTTGTGAGGATTACTTTTTAGATTCTGTGCTTCGCAAAAGAGGGGCACATCCCCCTGGTAGCTGCGATGTAGCTGCCATTGTCATACCCCCAATCTTTGTCAGCCCCTCAGTTTGAATGTGTGGTCTCTGCCTCTTATAATTAGTCTCAAAAGGAAGAGCTTCTACTTTTCATCCACACATGCCTTTTCACATAAAGCTGATATGTTAAAGTGTCGACAACACCAATAATATTTTCTGCTTGTGTTGCGAAATGCATGTGATTTAATACCTACATTTTGAGGGTCAAATTTAGCTCTGTCCTCAGTGCCCATGCTAAATATACCTGATATGTTGAGAAGTTGCCACAGTAGTAATTATACACATATATAATTGTGCAATGATAATTATATGAAGCTCATACAAACCCACTATAACCTCTTATATAATTGGGGGCGGCAGTCTCCTAAATTCAAAATGAAATGTACATTCCTGCAGAGGTTGGGTAGCAATTAATACATTCTCCCCCCTTCTCTCTCTCTCAGGAGCCGTGGGTATTCAAAATAATCAATATTTGTACACAAAGGCTTTATTACAGCATCATAGTAGCATATAGTTGGAACATAATGTGTATAGGTCAGTACTGATTGTAAGATCACTATCGCCTATATGCCATCATAGTAAATTTTTGTACAAATTAATACATGAACACTTTTAATACATGATTCTGAAGTGAAATAAACAAAGTATAGTGGTTTTATCAATAATTGAATTAGGTTTTCCATGGATAGACTACGTGTATAAAAAATAAGCACACTTATTTGTCATTGCATATAATATGAGTACATTCTGTCCACAATTAAAGAAGTTTTCTTATAGCTAATAATGTTATATATAGTTAACATTTATGTATGATAAAGCAATAACTGCTTGTGCTGTTAATCTCATATGTATAGCTTTTGTAGTTCAGGATATAGGCTGTGAGCTGTATCAAGTTGAGCTCCCAGACAAGTGTCTGTCTCTGTCTGGAGTAGTTTAAAATCAGGTTGAGAAAGATCAGAAACCAGATCAACAAATGTAGGACGAGATGATGTCTCTGGATGCCTGTGTGGTTAAACAAATAGATCACAAATTATATATGAGTTTAGACAGTTTAATCTCACCAGCATTGTATCATCATTTCATATACTGGTCTAGGACAACCAGGAGGAGGAGGAAGACGATATCCTGAATCAACAAGTTGCATGCACTACAAAAGATTACTGCAAATTGACTCTCATTAATGAATTACAGGGTTTACCTCTTGATTGCTCTTTTCTTCAAATGGTTTATGTCCCAAACTCCATATCTCATAAAGTACAGCTCCAAAACTCCACACATCACTTGAAGTTGAATACTTCTTGAAGTTTAGGGCCTGGTTAATGCAATTAATGTATGGTGCATAAAATGTTTATGAATTATACTCTGCTGTAAATCACAAACTCTGAATGTATCTTATATTTTAATTTAGAAATTAGAAAGACAAGTGCAATAAGATAGACATGCATTACAATTATATATTGAGGAACTTAACAATTACTCTACAGATACTGGAAAATTATATTTTCTATGTGTCAATATTGAGTGATATTATATCACTTTTGATTCCGTGAAATTTATTTGACATTCTATGTGTGCTAATGGATGGATGCATGGGATTCTGACCACAACAGAATGCACTCTGTTTGCATTTTGGAGGCATTGAATTTTGCTATAAACATCAACATATGTTGTAACAGTTCAGGTTACATTCATGTATACATATTATTCTTTATATACCACCCGGTATAGTTTGAGAAAAGCCTGTTGGCCTGATACCACCTCAAAGCATGCTCTTCTTACTTGAGGAGTGAAAAGTAACATACCTCAGGAGCAGTCCATTTAATTGGGATTTTTTTTGCATGAGATACGTAGTAACTCTCATCTAGTAAATCTCTTGACATTCCAAAATCTGCAATCTTTAATGACAATAATGCAGTGACTTACAATAAAGTAATTTAAATTAAGAATAAATTTGTTATCTTACTTTACATATCCCATCATCAGCCACTAGTATATTCCTAGCAGCCAGATCTCTGTGTATAAAATGTTTCTTAGACAGGTATTCCATACCAGAAGCAATCTGACGACAGAAACTGAGTAGAATACTGGGAACTGTAGTGTCTACAAGTTCTCCTGGACTAATGGGATGAAGTATGACAATCAGAGAGTAATTAACAATACTATGATTTACAAATACAGAAAGAAAACTATGAGCAGTTGTAGCGATATGAAATAAATGTATAATCAGGAGCTTATGAGCAGCAAGCTTGTATAATTACTCTCCGAGGTAGAATTTGCTATATAGTTGCCTGTAATGTGTAATATATATTTCATAAGTACATCCACTAAACTTCCTAATAACACTAGGATTCTGAGTTGGACACTCCTATGCAGCTTCATCACTTGTAAGATGATGATATTATTACTTACGCTGGCCTCATTTTTTGTACATGTCCTCTCAAATCTCCATGTGATACAAGTTCTAGAACAATCATTGTCTGCATGAGTGAAATTGTTATGATAACAAACAGATGTGAGTTTCATTACATTTAGCTATGCAATTTTAATAACTTCACTCACTGGTTCTCCAATAGTCACTACTCCATATAGTTTCACAACATTAGGATGATGAAACTGACCATTAATGGCTGCCTCCTGTATGAATTTAACTTTCTCTTCTTCTGCAGCAGAGTCTTTCAATGTCTTGATAGATACATCTTTTGGTCCACTAGGAGTATTCCACACACCTGCATCAACAGTACCAAACTGACCTGATCCAAGATGTCCAGTGATTCTATTGTAGGTAGAGGCATTACACTAAGAAATACACAAATACGAGGGCCTCACTGAATGCACAAATAGTTCTCTCAAATGTAACCGAGAAAATAATAACAACGTATATGAATGAAATTTGCTCTTCATATCAAATACACTTAAATAGTATATATATAGGTTGAGTACAAACATTAACTGTGCTAACTGAATCTGTTGACGTAGTATTTCTCTGTATTTGTTTTGTGCCAGCTGTTCATATAAGACACTGGTATCTTCACCTGGTGTCCAGTATATCTTGTCTTCAGTAAAGTAAACATTTTCATCAAATGTTTCCGGTGAAAAATGCTGTGAGAACAAAAGAAATACATCAAAATTATCAATGTTTATGGTTAAAAACAATAATGTAATTTCATCTTTGAATCACACATGTGGTATGCTTTCTACAATACACCAAGACATTATGCTGTTGATGACTGGGTTGTTATTATTGGCAAGTGAGATATACCTGCATATCCTGTAGATGTCCACATATGTTCTCCTGCATCTCATAATGACTTTGAATTTGTTGTCTTTGAGCCTATGATAACAAAAGTGCAGTCAGTGGACTGTTTATGCATAGTGCTGCTAAAGGATGTTTATGCATAGTGCTGCTAAAGGAAAAACGAAACTTATATATTACACATTTAGAATTGAAAAAACATGTGTATGTCAATACATATAATTATACATACTGTATGTATGTTTTTAACTGCATGTTTATAATTATAAGTTGCATTCTCAAAAAAATATAAACTCAAACTGATTAAGATTAGAATACACAAACAGATTCAACTTATATTATGAATGTATATGCATATATATGTGTATGTATATGCCTATACTTCAATGTTTTTTTGTGTATGGATGTATGTATGAATGTATGTATGTATATATATATATGCATGTATGTAAGTTCGTACGTAGGTACATAGTACATACATGCATGTATGCACGTACGTGTGTATTTATTTATGTGT
Organism: Petrosia ficiformis; assembly: GCA_947044365.1. NCBI lineage: Eukaryota > Metazoa > Porifera > Demospongiae > Haplosclerida > Petrosiidae > Petrosia > Petrosia ficiformis. Next base: position 1,250,892 of record OX345643.1, read on the forward strand.
ACCTTTGTATCATTGTATGTATGAATGAATGTATATATATATGTATGTATGTATATATGTATATATGTATGTATTATATGTATGTATGTATGTATGCATTTATGTAGTATGCATATATGTATGCATGTATGCATGTTCGTATGTATGTATGAATGTAATTATGTACATATTTTATCTAGTTCAACTTACAGTAGTAGGTACACATATACTCCTTTGTAATGTATTGTATGGACTTGTATCATTTGAAATTATTTCCTATAAGAAGTAGATTGCTATATTAAGTATATCTAGTGTAGACATGCACTTTTCTCAATAGAGTATATAGTAAATAAGCACATAAGACATACATAGTCATTGTTTGTTAGCTGCTGACTGTTCCCTGCATTAGTAACAGCATGTATAGTCATGCCTGTCTCAAAATAGAAATCTGATTTAATAGGATTTCCAGGTCTTTGTAAAACTGTGACTGTGCGTTCTTCATTCGATCCAGCTATATGACATCCATTATTTATCTTCTGAGCTAAGGATTAAGACATAACATTAAAAATGACTTCTAAAATTAGCAAAGGTATTAACACAGCAATACTGAACATGTTCATATTATTATAATTATTACCTCCATATACTGGGTTCGTCAAAGGTATATTTCGAACCTGTTCTCCTTCAACTAATGTATAAGTCTGATACACAGGTTTACTATGTACAGTACTATTAACATCTAACAATGATTCTTTCTTTTTCTTTCGTAGTGTGATCAGTATCAACATACCCACTATCAGAATAAATACCAGTAGTAATATTACTATCAATGGTACCGCAACAAAAAAAACTAATGCTCCTATGTCTTTTTCTGGATCACCTTTAGCTGAGGCTGAAGAAGGAGAAGAGGAAGTAAAAAATAATTTTAAAACCATTATTCTAAAAGTCACATGACAGAATCAGAGTTGATAGATATTATGCACTATCACCTTTGCACCGAGAGAGATGTTATTATTTACATGATAATACACAAAGTTAAATGGTGTAGATGTCAGTGTCACATCCCGGCACCATTCTGTGTGGCAAATACTATACAAAAAAATAACAGTAGCATCTGTTATACTTGCTATGTTCTCCCTACTGCAAGGAAAATGTTTGTAAAACCCTTTAGTCTGGTAATTTCTAAAAGTATTTAAATAACATGCTAGGTGCACATGATTGCAGCTGCTCTGTTTCTGGAGAACGCAAAAAAAGCAACTATGATACGGAAAACTTCTGAAAAGTATCGGAGTATTAAATATTGCGACATCATTTCAAATAACTTCAATTGTCATCAAAGGTGACGAAAGATATCGTATAAACAATGAATGTGGAAAACAATTATTCTAATATATCACAAAACATAATGAACAGGAATTAGAACTTAAATTAAGCTATAACTTACTGGTTGCAGTCATGCTAGTCGAGTTTACTGTTTGTGAAACCCTAGAACTGATTGTGTCAGTATATGTAGAACTGATAGTAGAACGTATAGTAGAATGCATAGTAAAACTTATAGTAGAACTCATAGAGATAGAGCTAGAAATTTCAGTTATAGAGCTCATAACTATGGAAATAATGAAACAGATATGGTTCTGAAAATGCATAATTAACAAATAATATTATAAATTATGTGGATAGCATAAGTAATGGAAATACTTACAAAACATTACAGACACAAGTGGATAATCATTTTCACCATCACTTATATTTCCATTGCTCTCATAATTTGGTGGTCCATTGTTCTCTTGATAATACAGTATCAAGACACTGTTCATTTCCATAGGCTGATATATACCTAATACATCTCCATTTTGAACTTGTATTGGTTGAGAGAGATTATACCACCTTAGGTTAGTAGTTGAAGGATCATAAGTATAATCATGTACTAGTGAATAGTTTGTTCCTGTCTGTTTATATAGTGTTCCATTTGATTTTCTCCAGAAACGAATTTGTGGTGATTCTGTTCCATTTTGGTCTTCTGCTCCAATTATTATATGTGTGATATTACCATTACATGTGAAACCAATGTCTGGAAAGAATCTTTCTGTGTTATTATATCCACTCACTCTTGTGATCTCTCTTGCTTGTATTTTGATTTCATCTGAAGATATGAATCCACTGATACACTGAGGAGAATCTAAAAGGAGTGTAATACTCTAAAGACACGTAATATCGTAAGTATATAACATACTTGATTGTGGATGAATGAGTGGTCTCCAATTCATTCTTATTGGAGTAGAAAGTGTAAAGTTACTGGCATTGTCAGGAGTTTCATAAATATCCTGACAACTATAATCCTGATAATAAAATCTAACTACACTCTCTGTGTTGTTTGGCTGATATATTCCCAACACTTGATCAGCAGTGAATTGAAGAGGAGTTGATAAACTGAATTGATAAACTCCATCAGTGCTGAAATTAGATGGTCCAAGTATAATTTCCACTGAACTATTATCAACACGAGTATATGTTGTTTCACCAGTCTTATTCCATAACCAGATAGTAGGATATTCATCTCTGCTATTAGTTTTAGTCCTAACATCCACACCTAAGAGAAAACCAGTAATAGTTCCAGAACAATTGAACTCCAGACTAGGCATTATCGACTTCACTGCCATATTCTCCATAGGTTTAAGTTTATTATCAGAAAGATTACCTTCACTCATATTCTCTCCTATTTGTTTAACCTTTTCTACTAGTAAATCATAATTCATGAAACCTTTAGTACATGATTCACCTGGAATAGTAACATGGAAATGAATTACTATAACATTTTTTTTAAATGTTAACCTGTCTACTGCTGACCTAATAAAATCCATAGCCAGCCACTGGTAGAAAGCCAGAAAAACAAAATAAATGAATTCATACCTGACTCTTCTTGTAGTATATGCACTCTACATATGAGTGATGGTATTTATATAGATCTTGGTTATTGTGGGGGTGTCTTTGTGTTATGACAGCCTGCAAGTTAAACAAATAGATTATGTCCAAATTCAAAAACTCCACACATCATTTGAAGTTGAATAATTCTTGAACTTTAGGACCCATCTACTGTATATCACAGTTATACAGAAATTGGAAGCTGCTAAATGGACAAGTCACAGCCTTCTAAAAAACAGCTCAGATGATTTAATATTCATGTGGTTCACTGCCACTGTACAGATGTCTTGTCAGTCTTTCTTCCTTGGAAATGCTGGTCTATTCGAGTTATTGATGAAACTAGACTAATTTCCTAGCCAGAATGGTTATTATAAAATACATAACTTTTTGTACAAATTGTACCATATTATTCTCAAAAAAATTAAAACAAATAAAAGTTTATCATTAACTCAATATAGGAGAGGCCATCTGTGAAAACAAAATTTATTACAATAATTATTATCATGTAGCTATAATGAGTACACTGTCTACAAAGAACGAAATATTACTTATAGCTAATGATGTTATAGTTAACATTTATGTATATAATGAAGTAACAACTGCTTGTGCTGTTAATCTCTTATATATATCTTTTGCAGTTCAGGGTACAGGTTGTGAGCTGTATCAAGATTAGCTCCAAGACAAGTGTCTGTCTCTGTCTGGAGTAGTTTAAAATCAGGTTGAGAAAGATCAGAAACCAGATCATCAAATGTAGGACGAGATGATGTCTCTGGATGCCTGTGAGGTTAAACAAATAGAATATATATTGAGTTTAGACAGTCTGATCTCACCAGCATTGTATCATCATTTCATATACTGGTATAGGACAACAAGGAGGAGGAGGAAGACGATATCCTGATTCTACAAGACGTATGCACTACAAAACATTTTCTCTAAATATTAAGTATTATTAATGAATTACAGGGTCTACCTCTTGATTACTCTTTTCTTCAAATGGTTTATGTCCCAAACTCCATATCTCATACAGTACAGCTCCAAAACTCCACACATCACTTGAAGTTGAATACTTCTTGAAGTTTATGGCCTTGTAAAAGAAGTGAATTTAATATACGGTGTACATAATTAATTAATCACGGAGACAAATACATTATCATGGATGACCAAGTTTCTTTCATTAATTATTAATACATGCATGGTCTCTCACAAAGGCACCAAAATATCACACACGGTTGACAGTACTACATGATAATGTTTTTACTATAACATATATATATATATGAAGACTTTGCGGAGATATATGAATGTGTGATATTTACATAATTTTAGAGATATTGATCATTTATGATAGCGTGAAGTATCTACAGCTGCAGTACAGCAGCATCAATTTTACTGACTATTAATGTGCCATTGGTCTTATTAATCAAATTATAGTATATTAACATTGACTTTTACTACTCCAAAAACCAAATGAAGCTGCACATATATTTATACCCTTTTTGAGAGCTATATACATACCTCTGGAGCAGTCCATTTAATTGGTATCTTCTTTGCATGAGATATGTAATAATTTTCATCTTTTAAATCTCTTGACATTCCAAAATCTGCAATCTTTGACAATAATAATGAAGTACCTTATTATTGAACCATTGTCTCTTTCTTTACCTTACATACACCTTTATCTGCTACTAGTATATTCCTAGCAGCCAGATCTCGATGTACAAAATGTTTTTTAGACAAGTATTCCATACCAGAAGCAATCTGACGACAGAAACTGAGTAGAATACTGGGAACTGTAGTGTCTACAAGTTCTCCTGGGCTGATAGATGAATTATGACAATCAGAGTGTGATTATCAATACTATGATTTACAAATACAAAGAGAGAGATAAATATTTGTGCATGCTACCACTCACACTGGTCTCAGTTTTTGTACACACCCTCTCAAATCTCCATGTGAGGCAAGTTCTAGAACAATCATTGTCTGCATGAATGTCATCATAACATACAGAGGTAATTCATTACAATCTTCACTCACTGGTTCTCCAACAGTCACTACTCCATATAGTTTTATAACATTACGATGATGAAACTGACCACTAGTGGCTGCTTCTTGTAAAAATTTTACTTTCTCTTCTTCTGTAGCAGACTCTGTCAATGTTTTGATAGCTACATCTCTAGTTCCACTAGGAGAATTCCACACACCTTTGTCAACAGTACCAAACTGACCTGATCCAAGATGTCCAGTGATTCTATGGTAGGTAGAGACAATAATCTAACAAATACACAAATATAACTAACTGAATCTGTTGACGTAGTATTTCTCTGTATTTCTTTTGTGCCAGCTGTTCATATAAGACACTGGTATCTTCACTTGGTGTCCAGTATATCTTCTCTTCAGTAAAGAAACAATCATCCCCTGATCTCTTCAGTGTAGAGTACTGTGATGATGTAAGATGTATAGAGGTAAATGGACAGTAGTGTAAAATCAATGCTAGGTCATTCAGAAGTAATAATAAGTAGTATTGCTGATCATTTATACAACTCCAAATGACGTCTTTGTGAAATTTGGCATGGTAATAGAACAATACATTGTACTCAGTTAAATAATATATATAGTATGTATATCCTATGGAAATATAGGTAGATGTAGAGCACTGGTGATGTTATATATAATTCATATACTTACTAATTACCATGGAATGTACTTGTAATAGCAAGTATAGATGCTAGAATGAGAATAATAATACACCACAGGTTGTACCTATTAGTATGTTATAGAATATCCGTATTACTGTTACTGTCAGTAATTATAAAATTCTGCAAGTCAAAATGTATTATTATTCTATGACCTTAGAGAACAAATTAAGAAACATGATTGTGTTAAATTGCTAATATGCCAACTGACATGAGTTGTTTAGTGTTTGCTTAAATTAATATTGGCAAGTGACTCTTGATTCATACCTGCATATCCCGTAGATGTGCATACATGTTCTCCTGCATCTCATGACTTTCAATTTCCTGTCTTTGAGCCTATAATAATAATAAACATACAGTTGTTGAAAAATACATTAATTAAATAAACATTAAGACTGACCATAGGCATTATTACCATATTAAAAAGTAATTAGTATTTTGCCACAACAATTATATTGGGTCAGATGATATATATATATATATTATAAATATATATATAATTATATAATTATATATATTATATTATATATGTTATGAGAAGCCACCCTGCAAAGCTTCCAACAATGCTATAAATGTGATATGTGCACTGTGTGGTTTGTTGTTTCATTAAGATTTATAAACATGACTTTGAAGTCATGAAATATATTGGTTATGTCATGCCCACTTGTGCAATATCAGGCTTATAATCACCTCGTCCTCAGGAACAGTGATTATAAACCTGATATAGCACTCGTGTCATGACATAACATATATAATATATGTAGAGTATGCATAGTCCACATAATAAAGCCTTTCTATTTAAAGTGGTTGACAAAATGTAATGGTTTTGGAGTCTATAAAGTCCACTACATCTATTTACCATGGCAATAGATTCTGTGCGAATATACTAACTGTTAATTAGATGGATTGTCAATAACTGTACAAGTGTTTAGGACTATAAGTTTTTGTGATTAGTTACTTGGTTGTATATTTCAGTTGTACTTGTAATGTTGTAATAATCATTTATAATCACCGAGTCCAAAAGTGAGGTGATTATGAATGTTATAGCATGAGTAGGCATGTTATAATGAATACATTTCCAAAAAGGCAAAACTACTGTAGCTCTGTGTATACTGCAAAAATATAATTGTTAATTTATTAGTTAGCACAGTTGCAAGGAATAATGTAATTTAATTGGTTGTGTATGGTGACATATATACATGTTTTATAATCCAATAATTGTAATTTCGTTTATCCTTATACTATTTATTAGAAGTAGAATAACAATTTAATTCCATCATGTTTTGTTTCCTAACCTTCTTTGTGCATTTAATACGAGATATTGGACATGATAATTGACTATAATTGGTATGGATATATGTTATCATGTAGGTATAACAACCTGTATGATAAATTAAATTATAATTTGCATCCTTGCAACTGTACTAACAAATACATATTGTTATTAATTTTTAACAATTCTATTTTTGCAATGTAGCTTCTCGTAACATTTTATCTTTAGTTTGGACCAGGTGAATGTTGTAGTCTTGTGGTCTTATGTCACTGCATATGGTCAATGGCAGGTTTTATAACTTGTGGATACTTTGAAGTTTTGCCGTATCGGGATATATATATATGTAATTATTATATATAATATTATATATTATATATATATATATATATATATATATAATACATACATAGAGTACATATACATTAGTGTTTCACAACACAAATAAAGTAAACGAAAATAAATTATTATCTGTTCTCTTAATTTTAAGGATATATATATGAAGTGATAAACAAGAGGTCACAGGATTAATTGATGGTGCATTATTATCAGCTTGCTATTTTTATAATTAAGAGGTTGTATATATGTATGTGTGTTGTATATACACATATTTATGAGTGCATGTATAATTGTATTAGTTTTTCAACTTACAGTAGTAGGTACACATATTCCCCATTGTATTGTTTTACGTGGATTTGTTTGTGTAATTGCTATCTATAGAAAATACATTATAAAACATAACTATAGTATGTTATGGTGTCTAGGTATGTTATTTACTGTAGCAGAAGTATGAATATAATTATACTAAAATTGGTAACATGATAACTCACACGTTCATTATTTGTTGATTCTTGACTGATCATTTCATACATAGGATTAGATATAGTCAAACCTGCCTCAGAATAGAAATCTGATTGAGCAATATTTGTAGCTTTTCCAGTTTCTTCGTAGAGAACTCCAGGTGTGTGTACAACTCTGATTGTGCGTTCTTCATTGCCTGTCCCATATTCAATAACTATCTCTTGAACTAAATCACGAGACACAAAACATAATAATAACATAAAGTTATGGTGGTTATTTAATGCAGTAAATTATGGTAACTCAGCAATACTGAACATTTTTATAATATTATTATTACCTTCATATACTGGATTGGCGAAATGTAGACCTTCAACTGGTACAGTACTCTGATTACTATGGGTATCACTATTAATTTGTAATTTTAAACTTCCTTTCTTTCTCTTTCTCATTGTAAACACTATGAACATGCCCACTATTAATACAATTATCAGTAGTACTACCACTATCACTGCTACCACAACACCAGATATTATCCCTGTTAAGTTATCTTGATCCAGGTCAGGACTAGTACTCGGGGAAGGAGAGCATGGTGTAGTAGTATCTCCTGTAAAAAATGAATGGAGTAGAACTATGTTTTGAAGACGTTCACTATTATTTACTCCCCAAATTAGTGCTTGTATTTCAACCAAAAATGTAAAGCCACAAATAGTTGAATGAATGCTGTTTGCAAACGCGTATTAAGGCATTAAATATAAATACATTGTATTCGCTGGCAGAAATAACAAATCAGTATTGAGGAAAATAAAATTGCATTGAAACTCATGTAACCAATTAAAGGATAAAATAACTCATTAATTTTTAAAGCGTACAATCAGTTCTCTATATTATTACGATGACACATGCTTGAATTGTATTTATTCCAAAATACTAATTATATATCAATATGCTTTATGCATTCAGTAACATTTTTGTCGATGAGTATGGTAACTGCACTTCATGCCAAAATATTTATAAAATTACCGTCCAGTATTTCTGATGTAGAGTTCATTGAACTGGTAGGAAGAGTCATGGATGAGACTAAAGGGAGTAAAAATTAAATTGCTAAAATAGCCAATTTATTGGTAAGTACAATAGCAAGGAATAGCTTAGTTTGTCATACAGGTTGTTGTGGCTACATGCATTATGTTGATGTGTCCTTATATGCACCAAGTATAAAAAAAGTACACTAGAATAAATTGAATGATGTGTTTGCAGATATCCAAACCCTTTTGTTGGCAAATTATAGAGTTGATTGTATTTGGTACAAAGTGGTTGTGGAATTAGCATGTGTATATCCATAATAATTCGAACAATCAACTAATTGTTAAACCCTTACAACTATACTAACCAATTTTTTTGTTTTTTGCAATATAGAATTATAGATAAAAGAACAGTAGCAGAAGGTGATACAATAAGTAATAGTAAGTGGTATTGCCAATAATATATACAAGGGCAAATGAAGCTTTTGTGTATTTTAGCTTTGTAACAAAAACAATACTGTGTACTCATATATATAGCATGTAAATCCCATAGTGATTAGGTTCAACCTACTACTCAAATAGATGTAGAGTAAGTTGATGTTTTTGAACTATGTATAAATTCATGTGAATAATATTTACTATGGAATCTACTTAGAATTTAGCATGTTAGAATGAGAATGATACTAATACAACACAGATTGTACCTAATACTATTCTATATATACATATATATATATATATATATATATATATATATATATATATATATATATATATATATATATATATATATATATATAACATGCATGATAGAATTACAAAAATACAGTCCATATAAATGAAGATGGACCAGTTTTTTCGCCAGGATTTTGTGTCACATGAGAGTGAAAAATTCATAATTAATATACTTTAATAAGCAGAAATAATACTGGCCATACTTCAACAAAATAATAATATGAGCAGAGCTACTAATACTTGAGTGTATACTGTTTGCAAATGTTGTATTATAAGGTTGTAGTATAAATATATATTAGCTAGGGAACTCACCTTCAACTGTAGGACTCATGATAAAACCAGTATATTCAGATGTAGAAAGTATGATAGGACTAATATCTTCAGAAATGGTCATAGTATTAGAACTCATAGCTATTCTTTCTAATAATTTTGTTACACGGAAGTGATAAAATCATTATTACATCTTATTATTCTTTTGAACACAAATAATTATAAGAATATGCAAATATCTGCTATTATTTACTCCCTGTAAAGCTCATAGTACTAGAACTCATAGCTATTGTTTCTAATATACAAATATATTGTGATTGTATAAGACATGTAAATAACTAAACACCTACCAAATATTACAGACACAAGTGGATAATGATTATCACCCTTATTTCCTTTGGTGTCATAATTTGGTGGTCCACTGATCTTTTGAAAATACAATGTCAGGTCACTGTGCATCTCACTTGGCTGATGTATACCTAATACATCTCCATTTTGAACTTGTATTGGTTGAGAGAGATTATACCACCTTACGTTAGTAGTTGAAGGATCATTAGCATCATTATATACAAGTGAATAGGATGATCCTGTCTGTTCATATTCTCCTCTATCTGACAGTCTCCAGAAATGAATTTGTGGAAATTGTGTTCTATTTTGGTGTACTGCTCCAATTATTATATGTGTAATATTACCATTACATGTGAAACCAATGTCTGGAAAGAATCTTTCTGTGTTATTATATCCTCTCACTCTTGTGATCTCTCTTGCTTGTTCTTTGATTTCATCTGAAGATATGAATCCACTGATACACTGAGGAGAATCTAAAAGATACAACATGATAAAATATTAAATATCTTAATTATTATTTACTTGTTTCTGGATAGATGAGAGGTCTTCTTTCCATTTCTATGTCTCCACTACCAAGCATAAACTCATTCACCCCAGCCTTAATTTCATAAATATTCTGACCATTATAATTTTGATAATAAAATCTAACCACACTATTTCCATGCTTTGGCTGATATATTCCCAACACTTGATTAGCAGTGAATTGAAGAGGAGTTGATAAACTGAATTGAGAAACTCCATTAGTACTGAAATTAGATGGACCAAGTATTATTTCTATTGAACTATCATCAACACGAGTATAATTTGTTTCATTAGTCTTATTCCACAACCAGATAGTAGGATATTCATCTCTCCTATTAGTTTCAGTCCTAACATCCACACCTAATAGGAAACCAGTAATAGTTCCAGAACAATTGAACTCCAGACTAGGCATAATTGAATGTCTGTTACTTCTTAGTTGATTACCATCAAGATCACCATTATCACCTCCTATTTGTTCAGCTTTTTGTACCAGTAAATCATAATCCATGAATCCTTTAGTACATGATTCTACTACAATATGACATATAAATTAATCATGTTCAATTACAAATGTTAAACTATTCATGTACAACTTACCTGACAGAATCCATGGCCAGCCACTGATAGTAAAGCAGAGAAACAATATAAATCCATTCATCTCTGACTAGTGACTGCCTTTACTCTGAAGATAGGATGGATCACGGCTAGCTCATTTTGTAATTATAGGGTTTCCAACTGACTTAGTACTAGCCCCTCCTCTTTTTTCACAAACTGGTTTTAGAGTTAGTCAAGTGAGCTTCAACTATAACTACAACCTATCATACTAAAATATATAATGATATAATTATAATAAATATGTAGCTATATAATATAATTATAGATACGTATCTATATGTATATATAAATATAAGCCATATGACATTCTGGCTTTTAAACCCAATGTTGTCACTGTGTTGTCAGTATATAAATTACACAAATCTTTTGTGTAATAATAATAAACTAGTCTATGTGTATAACAAAAAAAATATTAACATTCAAATGAAAGAAATAAAGTCCACATACAGAAATAGAACCAAATCAATACATAATAACTAACTTTACATACACATTTTTTCTTTACAGTCCGGGATACAGATTGTGGGCTGTATCAAGACTAGTTCCAAGACAAGTATCTATTTCTGATTTAAAATTAGGTTGATAAAGATCAGAAACCAGATCAACAAATGTAGGACGAGATGATTTTTCTGGATGCCTAGTAAGAAACATATGAATTTTATCTCACAGTCATTGATAATATGCCTTGTCTCACCAACATTGTATCATCATTTCGTATACTGGTGTAGGACAACCAGGAGGAGGAAGACAATAACCTGATTCCACAATACGATTGCACTACAGAATAAACCTGCTCAACATTTGAACCAAACATCTTTCCCACATATTATTGGCACCTCGATCAGAACTCTAACATTTATAGTTTTGCTATTTGTCTGGTAATAGACAGACAGACCACCAAACTATTGTATCCCTCTGCCTATGTCAGGCAAGGGCTTAATAAGTAAAAAGAACTATGATCACTTCACTTACAATAATAGTATAGTAGCTAATACTCTATTTTTTGAAGCCATTAGATACCGACCAGTTCTATATAGAATAATCATTCTCTGAATTAATGGGTCACAGCGGTGAGTATACACATAAGAACACATAAGACTGGGTGGGGTCATGCTCCCTCTGATTTTATCATCACTGTACCCTCATTCTAGTGATGCTAATTTGGCTAGGGGTACTCTAAAACATGCTCTGCTGTGTTACATACTATTCACTGGGATAGGGGATTGGAATGGCCCTTCTGATATTACTAACCTCTTTTTCGGACTACAAGTTGTACTTGTAGCCGGAAAACTCAGCTCTGCTTGTTATATATCCAATCCCCAAATCATTGAAGTCAACATAGTTAAATTTGTATGTACAAAACAGCAGATATAAAATGTATAGAATGAACAAAATCTATAATAAAATATTAATAATATTTAGTAATAATCAAAGAGTAAGCAGAGTAACTTAATCCATATTTTATATATAATCATCCTCCACAACAGGTTCATCCAATACATGTACATATGAGTATGTATTATCATCATCAGTAGTAAAATGTTCACCTGTAACAGTTTAATAATCATGTCAACTCTAGAAAATAGAATCATATCATTTATACCTGATACTGTGTGTACATTATAGGATGGATTCTTCTCAGTAGTCACAGGTTCTTCTGTGAGTTTAACAGTTTATCATCATTGAGACTAATTATCAATACATTATGTATATTGTCTATACCTGATACTGTAGGTATATTATTAATTGGAGTATCATAAATAATCACATGTTCTTCTGTGAGGTTAACAACTGATCATCACTGAGACTAATTATCAATACATTATCTATACCTGATACTGTGTGTATATTATATGATGGATTCTCCTCAGGAGTCACATGTTCATCTGTGAGATGATCAATTGAGACTAACTATCAATACATTCTGTATTATTGTCTATACCTGATACTGTGTGTATATTAAAAAATGGAGTATCATAAATAATCACATGTTCTTCTGTGAAGTTAACTGATCATCACTGATATTAATTATCAATACATTATGTATATTGTCTATACCTGATACTGTAGGTATATTATTAATTGGAGTATCATAAATAATCACACGTTCTTCTGTGAGGTTAACAACTGATCATCACTGAGATTAATTACCAATACATTATCTATACCTGATACTGTGTGTATATTATAAGATGGATTGACCTCAGCAGTCACTTGTTCATCTGTGCATGTGAAATGAATAATTGATTACATTTATGTATATAGTACTGTTTATACCTGGTACTGTATGCATATTATAAGATGGATTATCATCAGTAGTCAGATATTTGCCTGTAGTAAGTTAGGTATAGTTATAGTAATAATAATGTTTTATAGACATCATGACATAGCATCAAAAAAGGTGTTCTTCATAACTGTTGATTTTTATGTTAGTAAATATGTACATATTGTTATTATGTTAGTAAATATGTACACACTGTTATTATGTTAGTAAATATGTACATACTGGTATTATGTTAGTAAATATGTACATACTGTTATTATGTTAGTAAATATGTACATACTGTTATTATGTTAGTAAATATGTACATACTGTTATTATGTTAGTAAATATGTACATACTGTTATTATGTTAGTAAATATGTACATACTGTTATTATGTTAGTAAATATGTACATACTGTTATTATGTTAGTAAATTTGTACATACTGGTATTATGTTAGTAAATATGTACATACTGGTATTACCCTCGCCGCGTAGCGTAGGCGGAAGGGTACGGTAATTGTTTTGTCTGTGTGTGTGTGTCTGTCTGTCTGTCTGTCTGTCTGTTAGCAATTTTTATGGAAAAATAAAAACATTGACATTTCAAATGGGTGGGTACTGGTAGACTTCAAATTATACAAGGAAACAAATAATGTAGGAAGTCTTCTAAAACCTTTTGGTTCTAAAGTTATGACAATTTTTATAACTCACAGTTACCATTTCACGACTTTAAGACGAAACAAAGGCAATAACGAGAGTAAATATGGACACACAAAACACAAGTGATGCTGTTTCATGGCTGTCGCTAGCCAAGAAACACTTCAAACCAAAACAATTGAGGTAATGGTTGCTACTACACCACCATTGATGCAAGATAGAAAGCTACCTAGCTTCACCTACAGGTATGTGCACGTATGTGCTTGCTTGCAAAGCATCTTGTACTAAACACGTAATAGAATACGTTTTTACAAAGAGACTTTAGAGGTAGACTTGAGAACTTTTTCATTGTTTTTCGAAGGAAAAGAGAAAATAAGATGTAAGATATTGACCCGCCCTCGAGCTACATTAAAACATGTAATCCCTGTAAAGTGTGTTCTAACTATTACTTATTGGTTATACTGAACACAAACATTATCACTAGTGATGCAATTGTGAATGCACACACCAATATACATCCTAGGACCAGGGATTTAGTGTTGTTTTTCTAAGAGTTGAAAGCAAGTTGGCCACTAAATCCCTGGTCTGTGCACCTTCTGGCCATTTTGATTTCATCAGAAATTCTCAAATGCTTTCATGGATACAATCAGTTTTCCTACCACATGAAGAGATGTAAATTATGTTGTCCCGAAAATAACCAATTGCTTATAACAACTGAGGCAACCCACACTGTGTAGTTAAAATAACAATTCATGTTTACTATGTGTGTGCTTGCGTGTGCTATTCATACTTAATACTAGGTATAAATATTCAATTAGAAGAAAATAGGATTACCAAGCATGAGTATAATCTGGTGGTGACGATAAATCATACATTTTATACCTTTACTGGAGTTCGTAAGTGTTGTCCTTTTCCTATGTTTCACTATTAATATTATTATCAGTATAATAATAAATATAATAATAGACAACAGAAGAAGACCTGTTCCAACTCCAGCTATTACTTCCAACTGTACAGGAAATCCTTTGTAAGAATTGATCAAATGTGATGATATAATATAATAATTACATATTAATTTGCATTTGAGGGGTGATAAGTATATCTTATATTAATTGTTCAATTTAATGGGTTATTTTAACCTTCATTTAGTTACACGAGTTTCAATAAAATATTAATAATATGCACCTGAGACTATATCAATGTTAAACTGCAAGCAAGACGGATCACAAGAGTTGAAATAAAGGTAATGTTTACAAGTAGTACTTCAAACATATAGTATGCATATAAATCCAATATATAGTAATCAGGTACAACGAATAGATGTTATTTGTTATTATAAATACAAATTCATGTACATACTAATTACTCTAAACTGAGTAAATGACATCTACTGCACTACAAAAATAGAATTGTTAAAGTAGTACAATTGCAAGGATGCAAATTATAATTTAATTTGTCATACAGGTTGTGTTATAGCTACATGACAACATATACTTGTACCATTTATAATCAACTATCACATCCAATATCTCATATTAGATGCACAAAGAAGGTGTGCAAACATAACATGAAATGTTATTCTGCTTCTTTGTATATCTAATAAATAGTATAAGGATAATTGAAATTACAATTATTATATGTATGTCACATGCTGTCATAACAACATACACAACCAATTAAATTACAATTTTCACTATTCCTTACAATTGTACTAACTAATAAATTGTTATTTCAACAATTTTATTTTTGTGGTGTGTTTTCACAGGAACTAGAATGCACTGATAATAATGATTATTTATTTATTTCAACATAGTTTGATTAGTTTTATTATTCATTTATGTTTTCAAAGCACTTGTTCTAAATTTATATACTATGTTGTGTCTATACAAATATTTTAGTGTGAACTCAGGTTAATGTTTTTTTGATTATACATTAATATCTTCATTGGACAGTGTGTATGCTAATTTATAATGCTTTCACAATTTATGTTATACAATATAAAAAGAAGTTAATTGTTTAGACTACTACGATCCAGTTTCAAAAGTTAATGTTGAGTATTTGAGAAAACACTAACTGTATAACT
Source organism: Petrosia ficiformis (assembly GCA_947044365.1). Taxonomy (NCBI): domain Eukaryota; kingdom Metazoa; phylum Porifera; class Demospongiae; order Haplosclerida; family Petrosiidae; genus Petrosia; species Petrosia ficiformis. Next base: position 1,267,068 of record OX345643.1, read on the forward strand.
AATCTACGAATCAGTTTTTACATTGTGGGAATGACATCATAGGATATACGTATTATTACATATTAATATTACAATTAGTCCAAAATACTAATTGCAATATAATAGTTTATGCATTTAGCATTTGTCAATGAGTATGGCAACTGAACTTCATTACCAAATATTTATAAAATTACCTTCCTGTGTTTCTGATGTAGAGTTCATTAAACTGGTAGGAAGACTCATGGATGACACTAAAGAGAGTAAGAGGCATATCACTGCAAAAATTAATTTATTAAAATACCCAATTTATTGGTAAGCACAGTTGTAAGGAATAGTTTAGTGTGTCGTATATATATATAGGTTGTTATGACATTATGTGCACCAAGTATAAAAAAGTACACTAGAATGAATTGAATTATGTTGGCAGATTTCCAAACCCTTTTGTTGGTTGTAATTGGCACAAAGTAGTTATGGAATTAGCATGTGTATATCCATAATAATTTACACAATCAACTAATTGTTAAACCCTAACAACTGTACTAACCAATTTTTTGTTATTGCAGAAGATTGATGCTAGGTGATACAGAAATAATAGTAAGTGGTATTGCCAATAATGTATACAAGGGCAAATGAAGCATTTTTGTATTTTAGCTTGGTAACAAAAACAATACTTTGTACACACATATATATAGCATGTAAATCCCATAGTGATTAGGTTCAACCTACTACTCAAATATCTATTAATTTTTAAAGCGTACAATTAGTTCTCTATATTATTATGATGACACATGCTTTAGTTCAAAATACTAATTATAATATTAATATGACTTTATGCATTCAGTTTCAACAACATTTTTGTCGATGAGTATGGTAACTGCACTTCATGCCGAAATATTTATATAATTACCGTCCAGTATTTCTGATGTAAAGTTCATTGAACTGGTAGGAAGAGTCACAGATGAGACTAAAGGGAGTAAAAATTAAATTGTTAAAATAGCCAATTTATTGGTAAGTACAGGAATAGCATACATTTAGTTTGTCATACAGGTTGTTGCGGCTACATGCATAATGTTGATATGTCATTATATGCACCAAGTATAAAAAAGTACACTAGAATAAATTGAATTATGTGTTTGCAGATTTCCAAACCCTTTTGTTTGCCAATTATAGACTTTCACCTAATTTATTGTAATTGGTACAAAGTAGTTATGGAAATAACATGTGTATATCCATAATAGTTCGAACAATCAACTGATTGTTAAACCCTTACAACTATACTAACCAATTTTTTTGTTTTTTGCAGTATAGAATTATGGATAAAAGAACAGTAGCAGAAGGTGATACAGAAGTAGTAGTAAGTGGTATTGCCAATATTATATACAAGGGCAAATGAAGCTTTTGTGTATTTTAGCTTTGTAACAAAAACAATACTGTGTACTCATATATATATAGCATGTAAATCCCATAGTGATTAGGTTCAACCTACTACTCAAATAGATGTAGAGTAAGTTGATGTTTTTGAACTTCATGTGAATAATAATTACTATGGAATCTACTTAGAATAGCAAGTATAGATGTTAGAATGGGAATGATACTAATACAACACAGGTTGTACCTAATACTATGCTATATATACATATAATTATATATAAATTTATAGCATGCATGATGGAATTACATATATATATATATATATATATATAACATGCATGATAGAATTACAAAAATACAGTCCATATAAATGAAGATGGACCAGCTTTTTCACCAGGATTTTGTGTCACATGGGAGTTTCAATTCATTATTGCTTCACAATTAATATACTTTAATAAGCAGAAATAATACTGGCCATACTTCAACAAAATAATAATATGAGCAGAGCTACTAATACTTGAGTGTATACTGTTTGCAAATGTTGTATTATAAGGTTGTAGTATAAATATATATTAGCTAGGGAACTCACCTTCAACTGTAGGACTCATGATAAAACCAGTATATTCAGATGTAGAAAGTATGATAGGACTAATATCTTCAGAAATGGTCATAGTATTAGAACTCATAGCTATTCTTTCTAATAATTTTGTTACACGGAAGTGATAAAATCATTATTACATCTTATTATTCTTTTGAACACAAATAATTATAAGAATATGCAAATATCTGCTATTATTTACTCCCTGTAAAGCTCATAGTACTAGAACTCATAGCTATTGTTTCTAATATACAAATATATTGTGATTGTATAAGACATGTAAATAACTAAACACCTACCAAATATTACAGACACAAGTGGATAATGATTATCACCCTTATTTCCTTTGGTGTCATAATTTGGTGGTCCACTGATCTTTTGAAAATACAATGTCAGGTCACTGTGCATCTCACTTGGCTGATGTATACCTAATACATCTCCATTTTGAACTTGTATTGGTTGAGAGAGATTATACCACCTTACGTTAGTAGTTGAAGGATCATTAGCATCATTATATACAAGTGAATAGGATGATCCTGTCTGTTCATATTCTCCTCTATCTGACAGTCTCCAGAAATGAATTTGTGGAAATTGTGTTCTATTTTGGTGTACTGCTCCAATTATTATATGTGTAATATTACCATTACATGTGAAACCAATGTCTGGAAAGAATCTTTCTGTGTTATTATATCCTCCCACTCTTGTGATCTCTCTTGCTTGTTCTTTGATTTCATCAGAAGATATGAATCCACTGATACACTGAGGAGAATCTAAATGATACAACATGATAAAATATTAAGTATCTTAATTATTATTTACTTGTTTCTGGATAGATGAGAGGTCTTCTTTCCATTTCTATGTCTCCACTACCAAGCATAAACTCATTCACCCCAGCCTTAATTTCATAAATATTCTGACCATTATAATTTTGATAATAAAATCTAACCACACTATTTCCATGCCTTGGCTGATATATTCCCAACACTTGATTAGCAGTGAATTGAAGAGGAGTTGATAAACTGAATTGAGAAACTCCATTAGTACTGAAATTAGATGGACCAAGTATTATTTCTATTGAACTATCATCAACACGAGTATAAGTTGTTTCATTAGTCTTATTCCACAACCAGATAGTAGGATATTCATCTCTCCTATTAGTTTCAGTCCTAACATCCACACCTAATAGGAAACCAGTAATAGTTCCAGAACAATTGAACTCCAGACTAGGCATAATTGAATATCTGTTACTTCTTAGTTGATTACCATCAAGATCACCATTATCACCTCCTATTTGTTCAGCTTTTTGTACCAGTAAATCATAATCCATGAATCCTTTAGTACATGATTCTACTACAATATGACATATAAATTAATCATGTTCAATTACAAATGTTAAACTATTCATGTACAACTTACCTGACAGAATCCATGGCCAGCCACTGATAGTAAAGCAGAGAAACAATATAAATCCATTCATCTCTGACTGGTGATTGCCTTTACTCTGAAGATAGGATGGATCACGGCTAGCTCATTGTGTAATTATAAGGTTTCCAACATGAATCTTGACTTAGTACTAGGCACTCCTCTTTTTTCACAAGCTGGTTTTCAGCATTATCAACTATAACTACAACTTTTCATACTAAAATATGTAATAATATAATTATAATAAACATGTAGCTATATATATATATACATATACATAATATACGTGTATATAAATTATATAATATAATAATAATTAAAAATAAGCCATATACATGACATTCTGTCATTATTAAGCTCAATTTTGTCACTGTGTTGTACATATATATATTTAACTGTTTTCATAATTACACAAATCTCTTGTGTAATAATAATAAGGCTGTGGCTAGAGTACCGGTACCGGTACCGAAAATTTAACCCTTAAAGTACCGGTACCGGTTCCAGAAGCACAAAATTCAGAGTACCGGTACCGGTACTGAAAATTTAACCCTTAAAGTACCGGCAAAGACTGTCCACGTGCAACTATCATGGAGATCGGTAGAGAAGTGGAAGTGGGCAACGATGAAGTTACCTTTTGTGTGGGGGATTTATTCTCTACATTTCAAGAATTGGATGCAAAAGTCAGAGCTTATGAGAAGGCGCACTTCGTTCAATTTTGGAAGAGAGATGCCCGAACGATTGAAGCAGCAAAAAAGCGTCTCGACAAATTCCTAAAGCCAGAGCTGAAGTATTACGAGATTAAGCTGTGTTGTATACATGGTGGACAGAGTTTTAAATCTAAGGGCAAAGGATCAAGGCATACATCGTAAGCCAGATCATCTCTGTTAAAGATACATATTTAAACATGATTATTTATGACTTTGATTACACATTATAGGACATTTAAGCAGGACTGTCCAGCTCACATCTCTCTAAGGGCTGATGACACTGGAACTGCACTTGTTGTACGAAATGTCTGTGATGAGCACTGTCATGATTTGTCTCAGGTAATGATTATTTTACAAACCTGATTTTTGTCTGTTGAAGTTTTGAATCAGATGATCTTGTGTATTGTTTAGGAACTCTTCAAGCACCTCCCTCAACAATGAAAGCTTTCTGATGAAACCAAAACCAAAGCTGCAGCATTGTTAGCGATAAAAGCTAACAAAAAGATGGTTCAGCAGCAGCTCTCTCTAGAAACTGGCAATGTAATTTTGCTGAAGGACCTCTCTAACATTATGAGGGCTAATAAGCAAGGAAAGAGTAAAAATGATTTGGATGCTACTGTGCAAACATTAATAGATAAGTATGGTGAGTTTCCAGACTTCTGCTCATCCATGTGTTTGTGATAAGAGCTTCCTGTATTTGTGTACATTTAGGTGCCAGTGTGGAGGTCTATTCGGATGAAGAAAAGAACTTTAAGGGTCTTTTTTTCCAAGATCAGCAAATGAAACACGCTTTCCAAGCATATCCTGAGCTCGTTTGCATTGATGCTACTTATAAACTCCTTGAACTTGAACTTCCAACTTACCTAATGTTATGTGAAGATTCGAACGGCCAAAGTGAAATCATAGCTGTGTGTCTGCTGGTGACTGAAGATGCAAGTAGCATGACGTGGATGATGGATACTTTTAAAAAGCATAACGTAAACTGGGACAGAATCCGTGTCTTAATGGCAGACAAAGACATTGGAGAACGAGATGTGTTAAAGCAGTGCATGCCTAATTCTTCTGTGTTGATCTGCCTTTTCCATGCTCTACGCAGCTTTAGGCGAGAGATTACTTGTGAGAAGATGGGTATTACAAGTGGACAGAGAACTTTGTGTCTGGAGTATGTTCAGAAAATGGCGTATGCATCTACCGAGTCCGAGTATAGTTGCCTCTATGACCAGTTGGAAAGAGATGCACCAAAAGAAGTGGTACAGTACTTCAACGACAGCTGGCACTCCATTAGAAGTGAGTGGGTACTAGGTTTTAAGTCGTGTTGTGGCAACTTTCTTAATTCTACCAACAACCGTCTTGAGAGCATAAACGGCAAACTCAAGCAAGTTATTGATCGCCATAGTACATTGGAAGAGTTCATTTCCAAATTCTTCATAATTTTGGTGGCATTAAGAACAGAAAGAGACCACAATGCTGCCGTCCAGTTTCAGAAAGTGAAAATACATCCCTTCTCATCTGATAGTCCAGAGGGACAATATTGCAAGTTGCTTACGTCGTATGCTTCCCCATTTGTACTGAAACAGATGGAACTGAGCAAGAAGGTGCAGGAGATCAAAGAAATTGATGGTCAATACTTCATTCAAACTTCAGAAGGAGAGAAGTGTGTTGGTCTGTCAGACTGTAATTGCATTTTCAGAAAGTCAATGCTGTTGCCTTGTCGTCACATTTTTGCGTTGCGGAATAAACTGGAACAACCACTTTATTCAGAAGATATTTGTAATAAGCGACGGACAGCATCTTATTACCGATCCACTCAAAGGCTATTCTCCTCCTCTCATTCCGAATCCAGTCTTGTTTTGACAGAAAGTAGTTGCAAAGGAGCTCGTAAATTGAGTCAACATGAGAAGTACAGAAAAGCAACGTTAATTACTTCGGAGTTAGCATCTGTTGCTAGTACGGCATCCAATTTTCATTTTCACCGCCGAATGAAACTACTGAAGAAGCTCATTGGTTACTGGAAATTAGGAGAAGTTAGCTTAGAGAAAATCGACAAAGGTGTGAAAGTTTAGGAGTTGAATTCTACACATGTAGTACAACATTCAGTGCAATATTTTGCATTCATTTTTTTATCACTATATAGATTCTGAGGACTCGAGTAGTGACTTTGAAGAAGACAGACCAATAAACAAGCAACAGAAACGAACCATCTCCTTGGAGAGAACTCTTACAGATGTTACTAATGTGGAGAATCAGTGTGATAGTGGATGCAACCAAACAGGGATAGCTGATGGCAGAGGTGTGTGTGTGTGAGTACACATAACTATGTTAATATGTGTGTGCCAATTGTCATGTAGTAGTACATGTATCTATATGTTTGTGATTGTAATAGAGCTGAAAGACATTACTGGACAAGAAAATGATCCACCGGACCATCATACTGAATTCTCTTTAGGTAATTAAGAAGTACTTGTGGGAGGCAATATTTAGAATTTGTTAACTCTGTAGGGTTAAAGGTCCCACCACCTATCAAGAGGAGGGGAAGACCCAAAGGCAGTGATTTGACAATTATTGGTCTCCCAGCAAAGCGAAACAGAAGAGGCAATCTACAATCAAGAAAACCTGTTAGCTTTAGTCGACTTCACACTACAGAGAAAGAGAAAGGTTAAATTTCACTGCTCTATGTTTGTCTCATGTAGTTCGTACAGTGTGTCCAACTGCAGTCTTCTTTCTTTATTTTTAGTTCTCCTTTCATGGTTTGTGGACAAAGAAGTAGCAAAAGATGCTATAGATGGCAGGTTGCTAATAGAAGAAGAGCATGTGGAGTGCAAACCAGAAAGAATTCCTGATTCAATTCTAGATGAGAATGTTGATATATGCTTGGTTCGTCAATACTTTTCTAGTGATGCATGGCTGCTCCTGGACACTGTTATCAAGACTAAAATGAAAAATATAGTCTGGACCTGCCATGCCTGTCACCATGATCTCCACAGTGAGGTATCCATCATTTGTGATGCGTGCCTACTTTGGTACCATTTTCGGTGTGTTGGTCTGAAAGCACAGCCCAAAGGAAGACAATGGTTTTGTAGGTCTTGCTATTTACTTGCTAAGAACTAAAATTTAGTGATAAACATAATCATAAGTAACTTAAACAAATTTTAATTATTTGTGAACTCAATTTACAACATGTAGTTGTCCTTTTCAGTAATTATTATTTTACTGTCACATGATCCACTGATTCACATATTATCTCTCTCTTCATAAACAGCATCATTTTGTTGTTTACATATACTATATGCTGCATTGTCAGATACTTTAACTTCTGTGATATTGTATAATTCATCTTCAGTCTTGTTCATTGGTTTATTTGACATCTTTGAATGTCTCCATAAATAACAACTGTTTATGATCAGTATCATCACACTTGTAATAATCAATAATAATAATCCTATTACACCTATTGTGATGATTATATATATATAGCTTCATTGTCTGAGGTAATGGATGAGAATGGGAGAGAGGAGTATCAACTACGAATTATACTATAGATGTTCAAGATTATCTAATATATATATACCTCTTTTTGAAGCAGGAGTCAGAATATTAGAACAATTCGTTACTGTAAAGACATTCACAGGAATGTCTGATGAAGCTCTGTGTTCAGCCAAAGATTTGTCAGGTTTTTACCGGGTTAAATTTTCGGTACCGGTACCGGTACTCTAGCCACAGCCTAATAATAAACCTGTCTATGGTATTAACATAAAGAAAAATATCGACATTCAAATGATCCACGTACAGAAATAGAACCAGATCAATGTATTGAATCATCATGACTGCCTTTACATATGTAGCTCAGGATACAGGTTGTGAGCTGTATCAAGAATAGCTTCACGACAAGTATCTGTTTCTGTTTTAAAATCAGGCTGAGAAAGATCAGAAACTAGATCAACAAATTTAGGACAAGAAGTTTTTTTAGCAAGAAACAAATGAATTTTATCAATTGATAATATAATTATACTGATCTTACCAGCATTGTATCATCATTTCATATTCTGGTCTAGGACAACTAGGAGGAGGAGGAAGGGGATATCCTGATTCCACAAGATGAATGCACAACAGAGTTCAATCAGTGACCTTCTTTAATACAACATACCCCTTGATTGCTCTTCTCTTCAAATGGTTTATGTCCTGGATTCTCAGACTTTTAGGTTTGATTAACTAAAATAATATTAGGTTGACTAAAAGGGTTTTAATTTTAGTTAACTAACTATTATTGGAAATTTTCATTTTAGTTATTACAGTACACTTTTAATTTAGTTATAGTTAAGTCAAATAAAAGTCAAAATGTCTTACTAAAAGGGGGTTTAGTTTTAGTTATAGTTAACTAAAACAAAACTAGGCACTGAATTTGTCACTCTTATGTAGTCACTACATAAGTGACAAATTCATTATTGTATCATAATTAATAAACTTTAAGCAGAAATAACACTGACTGTATTTCAAACAAAATAATATAAGCAGACCCACTAAAGGTTGAGTGTATACTGTTTGCAAATGTTGCTTTAAATATAAATATATAATAGATAGGGAACTCACCTTCAACTGTAGGACTCATGATAAAACTAGTAGATTGAACTGTAGAACTCATTATAGAACTCTTATTTCAAAAATGGTCATGGTATTAGAGCTCATAGGTTTTCCTTCTAATAATTTTGGTAAAATGAAGTGACAAATTCATTATTACATTTTACTATTCTTTCGAATGCTAATAATTATAAGAACAGGCTATTATTTACTTCCCATAAAGCTCATAGCACTAGAACTCATAGCTATATTGTTTCTAATATACAAATACAATACATTATATATTGTGATTGTATAAGACATGTAAATAACTAAACACCTACCAAATATTACAGACACAAGTGAATAACGATTACAAAAGCCTGGTGATATTTCCATTGCTCTCATAATCTGGTGGTCCACTGACATCTTGAAAATACAATGTCAAGTCACTGTGCATTTCCATAGGCTGATGCATTCCTAATACATCTCCATTTTGAACTTGTATTGGTTGAGAAAGTTTATACTAACTTAGGTTAGGATTATTAGCATCATTATATACAAAGTGAATACGATGACCCTGTCTGTTCATATTCTCCTCCATCTGATAGTCTCTAGAAATGAATTTGTGGTAATATACTTCTATTATCATTTTCTACTCCAAGAATCTTCTTGTGTCACTATATCGACTCGCTTTTGTGACCTCTCGTTGTATTTTGATTCCATCTAAAAATATATATAAATCCCCTGATACACCAAGGAGAATCTAAAAGATGATTAAAGTGCTAAATTATTAAACGTCTTAATTATCATTATACTTGTTTCTGAATAGATGAGAGGTCTTTTATTTGTTTGCATATCTTCATTATTCAGTGTATGTATACTCATCATCCTCATCAATTTCATAAATATTCTGACCATTATAATTCTGATAATAAAATCTAACCACACTATCTTGACTAACTGGTTGATATATTCCCAACACTTGATTTGCAGTGAATTGAAGAGGAGTTGATAAACTCTATCGGTATTGAAATTAGATGGACCAAGTATAATTTCTACTGAACTATCAACAACACAACTATAATCAATCTTATTCCACAACCAGATAGTAAGATATTCACTATTATTAGTTTCAGTTCTAACATCTACATGTAAGAGAAAACTAGTAATATTTCCAGAACAATTGAACTCCAGACTAGGATTAACCACATACATGTCACTTGATAAAGATCATAGCTTTTTGTACACAGATTCAGGTTTTAGATCAATTGAAAGTTTTATCTCTAACCCAATAAAGTTTTTCATGGCTATTTGTGAAAACAATAAAATTTAGCACATCTATTACAAAATTATTATCATGTATAATAAGCACAAGTCTACAAAGAACGAAATGTTACTTATACCTAATGATGTTATAGTTAACATTTATGTATAATGAAGTAACAACTGCTTGTACTATTAATCTCATATATATGTCTTTTGCAGTTCAGGATACAGGTTGTGAGCTGTATCAAGATTAGCTCCAAGACAAGTGTCTGTCTCTGTTTGGAGTAGTTTAAAATCTGGTTCAGAAAGAATGGAAACTAGATCTTCAAATGTAGGACGAGATGATGTCTCTGGGTGCCTGTGAGGTTAAACAAAATATTAGATTACTATTTATACTTGAGTTTAGACAGTTTGATCTCACCAGCATTGTATCATCATTTCATATACTGGTATAGGACAACCAGGAGGAGGAGGGAGACGATATCCTGATTCCACAAGACGTATGGACTACAAAACATTTTTCTCTAAAAATTGAATATTGTTATTAAATTACAGGGTCTACCTCTTGATTAGTTTTCTCTTCAAATGGTTTATGTCCCAAACTCCATATCTCATACAGTACTACTCCAAAACTCCACACATCACTCAAAGTTGAATACTTCTTGAAGTTTAGGGCCTTGTAAAAAAAGTGAATTTAATATACAGTGGAAAAGAATTTTACTCATAAAGAAATTAATTGCTACGACTAGACAAATACTTTCATTAATTTTTAATACATGGCCTATCACAAAGGCACCAAAATACCACCCAAGGTTTACAATACTATATGATAACATTCTTACTATAAGATATATAGTAAGATGTTGAGTACATATATAAAGGAAAGAATGTGTTCTCTATTTGCATGATTTTGGAGATATTGATCATTTATGATAGCATGAAGTAACTACAGCTACAGTACAGCAGCATCAATTTTACTGGTGCCATTGGTCTTATTAATCTTGATATAAATTATATTATCACTTTTAATACTCAAAAAACCAAACAAAGTTGCACATGCATTTATACTCCTTTTGAGAACTACATACATACCTCTGGAGCTGTCCATTTAATTGGTATCTTCTTTGCATGAGATATGTAATAATTCTCATCTTTTAAATCTCTTGACATTCCAAAATCTGCAATCTTTGACAATAATAATGAAGTGCCTTATTATTGGAACATTGTCTCTTTCTTTACCTTACATACACCTTTATCTGCTACTAGTATATTCCTAGCAGCCAGATCTCTGTGTATAAAGTGTTTCTTAGACAAGTATTCCATACCAGAAGCAATCTGACGACAGAAACTGAGTAGAATACTGGGAACTGTAGTGTCTACGAGTTCTCCTGGGCTAATAGATGAATTATGACAATCAGAGTGTGATTATCAATACTATGATTTACAGAGAGATAAATTATTTGTGCATGCTACCACTCACACTGGTTTCAGTTTTTGTACACACCCTCTTAAATCTCCATGTGACGCAAGTTCTAGAACAATCATAGTCTGCATGAGTGAAATTGTTATCATAACAAATAGATGTAATACCATTACAATCCTCACTCACTGGTTCTCCAACAGTCACTACTCCATATAGTTTTATAACATTACGATGATGAAATTGTCCATTAATGGCTGCTTCTTGCAAGAATTTTACTTTCTCTTCTTCTATAGCAGACTCTGTCAATGTTTTGATAGCTACATCTTCAGTTCCACTAGGAGAATTCCACACACCTTTCTCAACAGTACCAAACTGGCCTGATCCAAGATGCCCAGTGATTCTATGGTAGGTACAGGCAATAGTCTAACATATATACAAATATTTCACAAGTCATATGAATAATTACACAAACATAAACTGCAGTATCATTTGACTGTAATTTAAAAACTATATATATAAATCTCATATGCTCTTCATTGCTGATCGATTCCTGTTGAAGTCCTCTGAAACAAATTGCAACTGATAAGTTCTAATCTCACTTTTATCATTCAAGAATCTAAGTAGCGTAAATTTAACTAACTGAATCTGGTGACGTAGTATTTCTCTGTATTTCTTTTGTGCCAGCTGTTCATATAAGACACTAGTGTCTTCACTCGGTGTCCAGTATGTCTTGTCTTCTGTAAAGAAACTATCATCCCCTAATGTCTCCAGTGAAGAGTGCTGTGATAATGTAAGATGTATAGAGGTAAATGGACAGTAGTGTAAAATCAATGCTAGGTCATTCAGAAGTAATAATAAGTAGTATTGCTGATCATGTATACAACTGCAAATGATGTCTTTGTGTAATTTGGAATGATAATAAAACAATACATTGTATTTAGTTAATAATATATAGAACGTAAATTCCATAGAAAATGTAAGTAGGTGTAGAGTACAGCTGATTAGTGTTGTTTTAGTTAACTATAACTATAACTAAAACCCCTTTTAGTAAGGGATTGTGACTTTTAGTTAACTAAACTATAATTAAATTACATGTCTATTGCAATAACTATAACTAACTAAAATGAAAATGTTATGTACAAATTTATGTACATACTAATTACTATGGAATGTACTTATAATAGATAGAAGGAAATACTAATACACTACAGGTTGTACTTAATAGTATGCTATAGAATAATCGTATTAGTGTTACTGTCAGTGATTACAAAATTATGCAAGTCAAAATGTATTATTATTCTATAACTTTAGAAAACAAATTAAGAAACATGATTGGGTTAAATTGCTAATATGCCAACTGACATATGAGTTGTTTAGTGTGCATAAATTAATATTGACTGACTCTATACCTGCATATCCTGTAAATGTGCATATATGTTCTCCTGTATCTCATTGCTTTCAATTTCCTGTCTTTGAGCCTATAATAATAATAAAACATGCATGCCATCAAAGCCAGCTAAAATACATTAATTAGGTAAACACAAAGACTGACCATATAAGTAATTAGTACTCTACCAATGCAATTATATTGGGTCAGATACACACACACATATATATATATTATATATATATATATATATATATATATATATATATATATATATATATATATATATATATATATATATATATATAATATTATGTATGTCATGATAAAGCCATCCTTCAAATCTTCCGACAGTGCCATGAATATGATACATATGGGGCTCAGTTATTATAAACCTGATATAGCTCTTGTGGCATGACATAACATATATATGTACAGTATTCATAGTCCAAGTTTACATAATGAAGTCTTTCTGTTTGAAGTGGTTGAAAAACTTTAATGGTTTTGGAGTCTATGATGTCAACTACATCTATTTACCAGGCAATGAAGTCTGTGCGAATATACTAACTGTTAATTAAATGAATTGTAATAAGTGTGATATCTGTATGGACTATAAGTGTTTTGATTGGTTGTATATTTCAGTTGGACTTGTAATGTTGTAATTATCATTTTTATTGAGTTAATACTACATGGTGTCAAAAGTAGGATTAGAGAGATGGCTAGCTGGAAATCACAACACTATCTACTACTAGTTGATTGTTCGTCAACCACTTTCAAAGTTGTCATCCAACATCTAAAATTCATTTTGCCTAACACAGTATATGAGAGATGATAGAGTCAGATATTACTACACAGTATTCATCAGCATTTGCAGAGCAATATGCCTGAAACATTACAAGCAGCCCACGTTACCCTCAGGCTAGTGGAGCTGCTGTCAAAACAGTAAAACAGTATTTAACTAAAAATGAAGACCCTTATTTAGCACTATTAGCCTATCAAATCTCATCATTAGGCAAATGGATACACCCGGTCCCCGGCTGAGTTGTTAGTAGTCAGGAAGTCGAGAGCCACTGTTCCAGTTATATCAGAAAACTTGAACCACGCTCACTTATAAAAAATGAAGTTACAAAGAAAGGGAGTCAGATAAAGTAACTAATTAAGAGGAACTTTGATCGTCGTCACTAAGTGGGTTGCTTAAAAAGGAAAAGTGTATGGATCCCAGGAGAGGAAGTGGAAAGAGCAATAGGAAGGAATCCGAGATCATATGTTGTACAAACAATCAAAAAGTGTTATCAGACAAAATAGAAGACATCTTAATCCATTGCCACATTTAGTTGATACGTCAGATATCAAAGAACCCAAGATTCAAAATAATGAACTTGCAGATCAAATGACCAATCCTGATCCAACAGATGGTGTTCGTACTCGGAGCGCACAGATCTCAAAACTTCCTAATCGTTATTATTAGAGGAACTTTGAGCCTATAATAATAATAAAGCATGCATGCCATCAAAGCCAGTGTGAGGACATACCAACTGTGCACACTGCAAAAAATAAAATTGTTAAAATAACTAATTTACTGGTTAGTACAGTTGCAAAAAATAGTGGAGATTGTAATTTAATTGGTCGTGTATGGTTGTGACATATATACATGTATATAGCTATAATCCAATAATTGCCATTTCAATTATCCTTATACTGTCTATTAGCTATACAAAGAAGCACAATAATATTTTAATTCAATTATTTTAGGTTTCCAAACCTTCTTTGTGCATCTAATATGAGATATTGGACATGATAATTGATTATAATTGGTACAAATATATGTTATCATATAGCTATAACAATCTGTATGACAAATTAAATTATAATTTGCATCCTTGCTACTGTACTAACCAATACATTTTGCTATTTGAATAATTCTATTTTGCAGTATAGCTTATCCTTATGTTTTGTCTTGAGTTTGGACTAGGTGAATGTTGTAGTCTTGTAGTCTTATGGCTCACTGGATGTAATTGATGGTGGTTACTTTGAAGTTTTGTCGTATCAGGATATATACATAATCATATGTATATATAATATATATATATATATATATATATATATATAGCACACATAAAATTATAGATAAAAATGAATACATACCATTAGTGTTTGACAACATAAATACAATAAACAAGAATTATTCACTTCACCTAATATGTAGTTATCTGATAATAGTTATAATTATGTATAATTTGTTAGGTATGATGAGCTTTCTCTGTATTTTTATTTACTTATTTTATTATAAATTATTATCTGCTCTCTTAACTATGTATGTATATAATATATTATACGAAGTGCTGAACAAAAGGTCACAGAATTAATTGATGGTACATTATTACAAGCTTGTTCATTTCATAATTAAGAGGTTTTATATATGTATATGTGTATATATAATTGTATTAGTTGTTCAACTTACAGTAGTAGGTACACATATTCCCCATTGTAACGTGTTACTTGGATTTGTTTGTGTAATTGTTGCCTATAAAAATAGATTATAAAACATAACTATAGTATGTTATGGTGTCCAGGTATTATGCTAACAGGAGTATGAATTATACTAAAATTGGTAAAATAGTAACTCACACGTTCATTATTTGTTGATTGTTGACTGATCACTCCATACATAGGATTAGAGAAAGTCAAACCTGCCTCAGAATAGAAATCTGATTGAGCAATATTTGTAGCTTTTCCAATTTCTTCATAGAGGACTCCAGGTGTGTGTACAACTCTAATTGTGTGTTCTTCATTGGCTATTTCGTAATTACTAACTAACTCTTGAGCTAAATCAAGACATGCAAAACATTAAAATTATGATAGTTCTTTAATGCAGCAAACTATGGCAACTCAGCAATACTGAACATTTTTATAATATTATTATTACCTTCATATACTGGATTAGTCACATCTACACCTTCAACTGGTACATTACTCTGATTACTATGGGCATCACTATTAGTTTGTAATTTTAAACATCCTTTCTCTCTCTTTCTCAGTGTAAACACTATCAACATGCTCACTATCAATATAATTATCAGTACCACTACTATCACTGCTACTACAACACCAGATATTATTATTGTTAAGTTATCTTGATCCATTTCACCTGGGGAAAGAGAAATTGATATGCATCCTGTAAGAAATGAATAGAGTAGAAACAGTTAGAATACACAAAAAGAAATTCTCATTATCTATCCCCTAAATTGCTGGCTATATTTCAACGAATTAAGTAAAGCCACTAATAGTTGAGTTGTTTGCAAACTTTGTAAGTTTTAAAAATAAATACATTGTATTAGCTAGAGAACTCACCTGAACCGCTTATCATAGAAACAGACTATCGCATCGCGATAGAGAGCGATGTAGCACGTGCATTTGCGCATGCGCATTCTATAGTTAGGCATGTGATCCATCGGAATCATCGCGACGTTCATATCACATATGCCACATCATATTAGCTGAGGATCTGATGCTGCAGTAGATATAATTCAATGTGTGTCACTTGTATTTCTCTTCACTGATCTCACTGTGTTGCAGAAACAATGGCAGGATAACTGTAGTTGCTCTCTGAGAAAGATTGATAGTGCCTAGAAAGGTAAATTTTATGGCAGGGTAACTGTAGTTGCTCTCTGAGAAAGATCGGAGTTTGATAGTGCCTAGAAAGGTAAATTTTATGGTTTCACTCAAAAGCTACAAAATTCAGCTTTCGGCTTTCTTCAGCCTCTTGTAACTATGAATTTTCAGAAAACGGCTATATTCGTGTTCTCGTGCACGCCATGTTTGGTGGGCGTGGCTTTCATGGTTTTGCGGTTGGAAAAATGGAGATTTTTGTTGCATTTATCACGTTCAGGATGAAAAATAAGTCATTAGATGATGATATAAGGGTTGGTATTACACCAGGTTAGTGTCATATTATATAATATTCCATTATTGGAGTCGCATCCGCCCACTCCCTAGTACCACCTTAATGGCTATATATGAAATTATTATAACTACATCCACTTGATCAAGTATACTAAGTATGAGGTGTGGCTCAGCATCACAGCAAAGCTTTCAATGCAACTGAATGTAGGTTCTTTGCAACTTTCTAGAGCTGCTGGAGCAAACTAACAGTCATCTCAACCTTGCTTACCAATTATTGCAAACACAGCATACACCCAAGTCTACAAGCGAACATTGTTTTTCATTTAAGCTATCTTCAAATTAACATCAAAGGGCAGACACTTGAATCAAAGCATCGCCTGACCACATCCAACAAAGCTTGGGCGTTTGGACAATAAATGCTGACATGCCACAGATTGCTGCCACTACATTGGTATACCCTCGTAATGTACAGGAATGTGGGGTGTGGTATATCCAAGATCCGCTGTTTAATTTAGTAAGTAGGTTGTGTTCCTCTCTGGCAGGAAGTTGTAAAATTACAAAATTGAACCTTTAGATACAGAAACCGAAGGCAGACATCCATTTCAAAATCACAATTAATTTCTAAAATACAGCATAGGGTCCCATGTAGTTAAGGTTTAAAATTTGTTCCTAACTACGTGAGACCCTATGCAGACATCAGAAGTTTACGGAGGATTGTAAGTTTGAAGTCGTCATTTCAAAAATGGGTGTCCACCTTCAGCTTCCATACTTAGAGTACTGAGCACAATTCAATACTGGCGGCTCTGCTGCAGGTATGTCAGTCATCATTCACTTTTTTTTTACCCCAAACTTGGCTCCTTTTCTGACATGGATAGTAGTCTCGTTCCTCTTGCAATGCATAATTGTAGTCTTGTCCCCAGTCGCACCTAGTCTCGCAAGCCAGACTCTCTGTTCCTTGATTAAGCAAATATTATTGGGTGTGGCTATAGTGGGCGGAGATACGTGACGGAAAGAGAGTCTGGTGAAATGCATCGGTAAGTTGGTATACCAAAACGTATACTATTACTATTCATGAATTCATAACTCGCGGTCACAGGTCTATAGGCTTCATTGACCATGAGTGAAACAATTGCTTTTTCCCTTGCAGGCTTCGTTGACCGCGAGTTATGAATATCATGAATAGTAATACTAATAGTATACGTTTTGGTATACCAACTTACCGATGACTTTCACCAGACTCTCTTTCCGTCACGTATCTCCGCCCACTATAGCCGCACCCAATAATAATTTGCTTAATAATAACTTTGCTTTCAAAAAACAGAGAGTCTGGCTTGCGAGACTAAGTCGCACCCCCTCTAAACTTGGACATGACTAGCGTAATTATACAAAATAAAATGAAAAAGAAGAAAATAAAATATAAAAAAAACAGAAAAATTAGCTATAGACTCAACCACTTTTTGAGATTGGATGCTGCTGTTGTATGTCCACATCTGATCTCAAAAAGGGGTAGAGGCTGCAATGAGACTAAGGTAGGATGAGATGATCTGCTATTAATACTATTAAATTTCATTTCAAAATTGTAAGCTACTGAATGGATATATCACTATCATCTAACAAGTCACAGTCTCCTAAAACGTAAGTAATTCAGTCTTTTTTCCTTGGTAATGCTGGTCTACTCAAGCTATTGATGACTTTAGACTTGGTCCTACTAATTTTCAATTTTCTAGAGCAAGCAAACTCCAAACTAGGCATTTTTCAAATACATGTCACTTGATAAAAATCAATATTGCATATGCAATCATAACTAGTAGCTTTTTGTACAAATTTGAGAACATTTTAATAAATCAAAAAAACATTTAAATCAAATGTAGTAGAATGAAATTTTATCACTAACTCAATAAATGTTTTTATGGGAGAGAAAACAATACTGAAAATTTAGCACATTTATATTATTGTGTATAATGAGCACACTGTCTACAATAAAAGAAACGTTACTTATAGCTAATGATGTTACAGTTAACATTTATGTATAATATTGTGCTGTTAACCTCATATATACAGCTTTTGGAGTTCAGGATACAACCCACGAGCTGTATCAAGATGAGCTCCCAGACATGTGTCTGTCTCTGTCTCTGTCTGGAGTAGTTTCAAATCAAGTTGAGAAAGATCAGAAACCAGATCAACAAATGTAGGACGAGATGATGTCTCTGGGTGCCTGTAGATTCAACAAATAGATTACTAATTATTTATGGGTTTAGACAGTTTTATCTCACCAGCATTGTATCATCATTTCATATACTGGTCTAGGACAACCAGGAGGAGGAGGAAGGCGATATCCTGATTCCACAAGACGTATGCACTACACAACATTATTCTCCAAACTAGAATATTATAAATATATTACAGGGCCTACCTCTTGATTGCTCTTCTCTTCAAATGGTTTATGTCCCAAACTCCATATCTCATACAGCACTACTCCAAAACTCCACACATCACTTGAAGTTGAATACTTCTTGAAGTTTAGGGCCTTGCAATTATAAATAAAAAGAAATGAAAGTAATATGCAATATACAAGAATTTTACTCATTACTTGCTACTGACTAGATGCTACGATGGAGATCACTTGACTGAGTTTTAAATACATGGCCTATCACAAAGGCACCAAAATATCACTCAAGATTAACAATATTATACACAATAATGTCCTTACTTAGAGATATATATGAAGACCTTGAGTACATGAATGAAAGAATGTATATCTGCATGGTTTTCGGAAATCCATCTATCATTTATGATAGTGTGAAGTAACTACAGCTGCAGTATATACAGCAGCGTGAATTTTACTGAGTACTACTGTGTTATCAGTCTTATTACTCATGATAGTATCTTGACATTGACTTTTAATACTCCAAAAACCAAGCAAAAGTCGCATATACATTTATAATATTTTGACCTATATACCTCAGGAGCAGTCCATTTAATTGGTATCTTCTTTGCATGAGATATGTAGTAATGCTCATTTTGTAAATCTCTTGACATTCCAAAATCTGCAATCTTTGACAAAATAATGAAGTGCCTTATTATTGAAACACTGTCTCTCTTTACCTTACATACACCTTTATTTGCTACTAGTATATTCCTAGCAGCCAGATCTCTGTGTATAAAATGTTTCTTAGACAAGTATTCCATACCAAAAGCAATCTGATGACAGAAACCGAGTAGAATACTGGGAACTGTAGTGTCTACAAGTTCTCCTGGACTAATAGATGAATTATGACAATCAGAATATGATTATCAATACTATGATTTACAAACACAAAGAGGTAAATTAATTGTGCTACCACTCACACTGGTCTCATTTTTTGTAGATATCCTCTCAAATCTCCATGTGACACAAGTTCTAGAACAATCATAGTCTGCATAAGTGATATTGTTATCATAACAAACAAATGTATTACCATTACAATCTTCACTCACTGGTTCTCCAACAGTTACTACTCCATATAGTTTTACAACATTACGATGATGAAACTGACCATTAATGGCTGCCTCTTGCAAGAATTTTACTTTCTCTTCTTCTGTAGCAGAGTCTTTCAATGATTTGATAGCTACATCTCTAGTTCCACTAGGAGAACTCCACACACCTTTGTCAACAGTACCAAACTGACCTGATCCAAGATGTCCAGTGATTCTATGGTAGGTAGAGACAATAAACTAACAAATACTCATAATACATCCCTAGTCATCTGTGCTGATATATTAATGCATGAATAAGGAAACATAAACTATATACATAAACGAAATATACACTTCATACTAGAATTGACGTTCTAATCTCACTTTTATCATTCAAGGATATAAATATTATACTAACTGAATCTGTTGACGTAGCATTTCTCTGTATTTCTTTTGTGCCAGCTGTTCATATAAGACACTGGTATCTTCACTTGGTGTCCAGTATATCTTCTCTTCAGTAAAGAAACAATCATCTCCTGATCTCTTCAGTGAAGAGTACTGTGATAATGTAAGATGCATAGAATTATATGTAAATGGACAGTAGTGTAACATCAATGCTAGGTCATTCTGAAATAATAATAAGTAGTATTGGAGGTCATGTATACAACTGCAAATGACATTTTTGTGTAATTTGGCATGATAACAAAAACAATACATTATACTCAGTTAAACATATGGTATGTACATCAAACATATGATATGTACATCCATAGAAGATGTAGGTAAATGTAGAGTACAGCTGATGTTAAGAGTACAATTCATGTACATACTAATTACTCTGGAATATCAGCTATAATAGTAATTATAGATGTTAGAATAATAATACACCACAGGTTGTACCTAATAGTATACTATAGAATACTCATATTACTATTACTGTCAGTAATTACAAAATTATGCAAGTCAAAATTTATTATTATTCTGTAACTTTAGAAAACAAATTAAGAAACATGATTGGGTTAAATTGCTAATGTGATAACTGACATGAGTTGTTTAATGTGCATAATTAATATTGGCAAGTGACTCTTGATTTATACCTGCATATTCTGTAGATGTCCATATATGTTCTCCTGCATCTCATAATGACTTTCAATTTCCTGTCTTTGAGCCTATAATAATAATAAACATACCATCAAAAGCAGTCATTGTATACTAAAACACTGAAACATGATATACTTATACAAACAGTAAATAAACATTAAGACTGATCATAGACCATATCAAAAGTAATTAGTATTTCACCACAGTCATTATATTAGGTAAGATATACATTCATTGTCAAGCTGACTTGAAACATTCTCAATTCTACTTGAAGAGCTCTGTATATATATATATATATATAGGAGCCCATAAAACTATATATATATATATAGGAGCCCATAAAACTATATACAGGAGCCATAAATATATGTACAGAGCCCATAAAACTAGTTTTATGGGTGGGCTCCTGTATAAAGTATAAAGTAATAATTATCTTATTTCGTAATAATTGAAAATGTTTCTGACTTGAAGTAAATTGTCAACATCTGTTAAAAGTGAGAAAACTTTCTTGTGATTCACCAGTATTCTGTCAAAGATAGAGTAGAGCTAGTAGCCATGGTAACATACTATTATATAAATTTCATATTTTATATATATATATATAAAACCAAGGTTGAAAGTCTTCGAAATCAGGATCCGCTTTTCCTTCATATTGTTTTTTTTTTTTTTTTTTCATGTGACGTCAAACAATTGCCTTAGCATTGCCATAGTTACCAATTTACGTCATTGCATGCTTTTGATCTTATGGCTTCCATTATGATAAGCCACATATAACACCCCTCCTCGTGTGTTATCGATACACACTCAACGATATTCATTATAAAACCTCGGGCTCCGCCCTCGATTTTATAATGATACCTTTCGTGTGTATACACGATAACACACACGGAGGGGTGTTATATCTATTACATATATATATATATATATAATATATATATATATAATTATGTATAATACACACATAGAAGTACTTACACATTAGTATTTGGCAACATAAATAAAATAAACAAGAACAAATGTCAAATGTTATTATTATACTATACTTAATATATATTTATCTTATAATAATGAGATGTAGCTATTTATTGACTTAGGATTATTTGTACACAGATTAAATGCCACGCCGTATATAAGGTATGTATGTGTGTACATACATGTATTATGTGTGTATGTATTATTGTACTTAATGGGTAGTACTTTTTCAACTTACAGTAGTAGGTACACATATTCCCCATTGTAATGTATTATATGGATTTGTCTGTGTAATTGTTGCCTATAAAAATAGATTATATAACATAACTATAATATGTTATGGTATCTACTATTTGTTTACTATTAATGTATTAATTACGGTAATAGCTGTATGGTACCACATAAGGAAATGATAACTAACATATTCATTATTTGTTGTTAGTTGACTGTTTATTCCATACATAGCATTAGTAACAGTCATGCCTGCCTCAGAATAGAAATCTGATTGAGCATTATTTGTAGCTACTCCAGGTTCTTCATAGAAGACTCCAGGTGTGTGTACAACTCTAATTGTGTGTTCTTCATTCAAATTAGTTGTCTCATTTCCATTACCTAACTCTCGAGCTAAAATCAAGAGACACAAAACATAAAAATCCTTTTTTATAATAATAATTAATGATGGTTGTTCATTAATTCAGTACATTATCAATATTGAACATTCTTATAATAATTATTATTACCTCCATATACTGGATTGGTCAAGGGTACATCAAGACCTGGCTGTCCTTCAACTGGTACTATATTACTCTGATCACTATGGGCATTAGTATTAATTTGTAATTTTAAACTTCCTTTCTTTCTCTTTCTCATTGTAAACACTATCAACAAGCTCACTATCAATATAATTATCAGTAGTACTACTATCACTGCTACTACAACACCAGATATTATCCCTGTTAAGTTATTTTGATCCCCTTCAGCACGTAGGAGAGCAAAAGATGAGGTTACTTTACTTGAAGAACTTGTAGTGCCTCCTATAAGAAATGAATAGAATAGAACTGTGCATTAGAATACCGGAAGATATTTGCTATTATTTACTCCCCAAATTACTGACGTATTTCAATGAAATAAGCAGAGCCACTAATAGTTGAGTGTATACTGTTTGCAAATGTTGCACTAAGATTTCAAATATAAATATATTGATACCTCACCTTCAACTGTAGAACTTGTGATTAAACCAGTAGATTCAGATGTAGAACTCATGATAAAACTAGTAGATTCGGCTGTAGAACGCATGATAGGACTCTTATCTTCAGAAATGCTCATAGTATTAGAGTTCATAGTTATTATTCCTAATAATTTGGGTAAATGGAAGTAACAAATTCACTATTAATTAGCACAAATAATCATTATAAGAATAGACTAATAGTTCGCTACTGTTTACTCCCTCAAATTAATGGCTGTATTTCAATAAAACAAGTGTAGCTACCAATAAATAGTTCGGTGTATACTGTTTGGAAACTTTGTGTTAAGGTTTTTATGGCCCACATGGCCATCCCTATAATTATTGTTTTCCATGGAATTTTAATGTGTATATATATATATATATATATATATATATATATTCTTGTGCATGTCACTAATGTGAGTGTGCGTTGTATAGGAAGTTGCATTGCTCCAGAGGCTTGGTCCATTAATGGGCGTGGTGTGTAAAAGAACATGTGCTTGAACTACAGACCAGCAGGAAAAATGTAAAACTGCAAATTATACTAATATCTGTTGTGTATAGCTGAGAAACAGTATAAAGATGATGCAAGAGTCTTTTATAATAGGTTGTTGAGTTTCAGACATGAGGAAGTCATCATTTAGAACCTTGAAGGAGTACTTCAGTTTCTTCAGGACACAGTTTTCGAGCACACAGGAAAGTAGAGATGCTAGTGCCATCGGCAAAGATTGATACATAGTCATCACAAAGCAATTATAGGGATATATTTTTATCTTGTTCATCTAAATAGGTTATATTAGCTATAGAACCCACCTTTAACTGAAGAACCAGTAGATTCCGATGTAGAGCTCATGATAGAACTCACAGAACTCATGGTATTATTAAAACTCATAGCTATTGCTTCTAATATACAAATACAACAAATTATATATTGTGATTGTATAAGACATGTAAATAACTAAACACCTACCAAATACTACAGACACAAGTGGATAATCATTTTCTCTATCACCATTCATATCATAATTTGGTGGTCCACTGTTCTCCTGATAATACAATCTCAAGTCACTCTCCACCATCATCGACTTCATCATCATCGCTCTGGGTTGATATATTCCTAACACATCTCCATTTTGAACTTGTATTGGTTGTGAGAGATTATACCACCTTAGGTTAGTAGTTGAAGGATCATTAGCATCATCATATACAAGTGAATAAGATGATCCTGTCTGTGCATATTCTCCTTCATCTGATAGTCTCCAGAAACGAATTTGTGGTAATTCACTTTCATTTTGGTCTTCTGCTCCAATTATTATATGTGTGATATTACCATTACATGTGAAACCAATATCTGGAAAGAATCTTTCATCATCGCTATATCCTCTCACTCTTGTGATCTCTCTTGCTTGTATTTTGATTTCATCTGAAGATATGAATCCACTGATACACTGAGGAGAATCTAAAAGATATAACATGATAAAATATTAAATATCTTAATTATTATTTACTTGTTTCTGGGTAGATGAGAGGTCTTCTATTTGTTTGCATGTCACCGTCACCAAGTGTATACACATTATCTGCATTAGTTTCATAAATATTCTGATCATTGTAATTCTGATAATAAAATCTAACTGCCACACTGGGTTCACCTGGTTGATATATTCCTAACACTTGATTAGCAAAGAATTGAAGAGGAATTGATAAACTGAATTGATAAACTCCATCAGTACTGAAATTTGATGGACCAAGTATAATTTCTACTGAACTATCATCAACACGAGTATAAGTAGTTTCATCAGTCTTATTCCACAACCAGATAGTAGGATATTCATCTCTATTAGTCCTAACATCCACACCTAAGAGAAAACCAGTAATGGTTCCAGCACAAGTGAACTCCAGACTAGGCATAATTGAATGTCTGTTATTTCTTAGTCGCATATTATCAAGATCACCTCTACCATCATTTATTCCTATTTGTTCAGCCTTTTGTACCAGTAAATCATAATCCATGAATCCTTTAGTACATGATTCTACTACAATATGACATAGAAATTAAACATGTTCAAATGTTAAACTATTCATGTACTACTGACCTGATAGAATCCATGACCAGCCACTGATAGTACACCACAAAACCAAAATACATAAATTCATCTCTACTCTAAAGATAGGAGTGGTCATTACTCATTAGTTTCAAACCATAGAAGTACTTAATTATGCGGGTATATATAGATCTAGTACATAAACATGTGTCATAACTATAATCATTATAGTAATACAGTTATATATTTGAAATAATAGTCAGCTGGATAACGTTTCTATAAGTGTTCTACCAAGAGAAGAAGTTGCATTACTATCATGTACAATGCAACTTCTTAGTTATAACCAGTTATGCCTATAATAAATATTGTACTTCACTTACTGGTTCTCCAACAGTCACTACTCCATATAGTTTCACAACATTATGATGATTAGGATTGTTTAATAATTCAATAATGATCTGGTACTTGTTGTACAATATGTCTACACAGTTGATACACCTGATACTGAATGTTAATCTCATGTTTACATTGTTATCATCATATTTCAAGATCATGAATAATATACCACAGTTGTTTCACAATTCTAATACAAACATATTTAACATTGTATACAGGTGAGTATCATGAAATTTTTAAATTAACTCAATCATTAGTAATTAAGGTTGCAAGGAATAATGTAAATCAAGTTACAGATTGTGGCTACAGACATACTACATGCCATAACAAATACTTTACCAGCTATATTCAATTTATTGAAGGTTGCCAAATACATAATATAACTGGCTACAATCTTTTGTGGTAAATTAAATTATGTGGTTGCAGGTTTTCAAGAAATTTTAACCATTTGTTGATGACCAGATATAGTAGTTTGAATTTTTATAAGTGACATGAAACATGAAGTATTATATGGGCTGGATACCAAAATAGCAGGGCTGGGAATCGGCCTAGATTCTGAAATTGATTATCACTAACTTCAAATTGATTGATAATCAATTAAAATCAGCAAAAGTAATTAGGCCAAATACGTCAATTAATACAGGAAACTCCTTCCATTTGATGATCAAAAAGGCTTCCTCTCACTTCCATATTGTACATTATTTGCTGTCGATGCTTGAAAAGTATGTCTTTTGGAATAATCTATATTATAGACTTACAATTGATAATCAGAAGAATTTTCAATATCGATTAGTTAATCGATTAATCATCCCACCCCTACACAAAATAGGAATTCAACAACAGCATGACTATAAACCTAAAATAATTTATAACTGAAGAAATAATAATTATTAGTTGGTTGAGAAAAAAACATTATTTGATATCATAAAGTCAACACACTTACATTTGTACACACATAAAAAGATAGTCAGTAGATATAACAACGTACAGATTGAACAAAATCTACAATTAGATATTAATAATATTTAGTATTTAGTAATAATTGCGATACTAAAACAAAGAATAAACAGAGTAACTTGATCCGTACTTTATCGTATATAATCATCCTCAACAACAGGTTCATCCAATACATGTACATATGAGTATGTATTGTCATTATCAGTAGCCAAATGTTCACCTGTAACAGTATCATAATCATGATAAATTTCAGAAATTTCAATAATCTCATATATACCTGATACTGTATGTATATTATATGATGGATTCTCCTCAGTAATTACATGTTCTTTAATTATTAGTGTGTCTTTAATTATTCTAGTGTACCTTTTGATGCTTAGTGCACATTACGTCATAGTAACATCATGCATGTAGCCACAGTATCCTCTATGACAAACTAAATTGAAACTCATGTTATTCCTTGCAACTGTACTAATCAGGTTATTTAACAATTTAAATTTTGCAATGTATTCATACATAATACTGCAAATAACAGATATGCTGGATAGAGATCAATGAGAACATGTAGGCATAAATAATCAATGAGAAGAAAATATAACTACCTGTCACATGTATAATCCAGTAGTGACATTAAATCTACTACATATTTTATACCTTTACACTGTAAAAATAGAATTGTTAAAATAGTAAATATATTGGTTATTACAGTTGCAAGGATTTACCAATTAGTTGATTGTTCAGGATACATGCATCTAACATCATAGCTACTTTGGTCTAATTATATTAAATTACGTAAAAGATATATGTATGTACCTATTATAATCAATTATCATGCCTAATATCTCATATTAGATGCACAAAGAAGGTTTGGCAAACTAAAATGGCTCAATTAAAATAAATATTCTATTTCGTATATCCATTAGACAGCATAAGGATATTGAGATTACAATTATTCGATTATAAATACAGTATATCCATAACAACCTACACAACCAATTAAATTACAATTTACCTTGCAACTGTACTAACCAATAGATTTGTTATTTTATCAATTTTATTTTTGCTGTGTACTGGAGTCCATAAGTGTTGTTCTTTTCCTATGTTTCACTATTAATATTATTATCAGTATAATAATAAATATAATAATAGACAACAGAAGAAGACCTGTTCCAACTCCAGCTATTAATTCCAACTGTACAGGAAGTCCTTTATATGAATTGATCAAAATTGATGATATAATATAATATTATAATAATTATTCATTAATCGTGCATTTAATGGGTGATAAGTATATCTATAATCAGTTCTCCATATTATTACAATGAGACATGCTTGAATTGTATTTAGTCCAAAATATTAATTGTAATGTTAATATGTAATAATACTTTATGCATTCAGTTCCAACAACATGTGTGTATGGCAACCCCACTCCACGAGGAAATATTTATAAAATTACCTTCCTGTGTTTGTGACACAGAGTTCGTTAAGGAAGACTCATGGATGAGACTGAAGGGAGTAAGAGGCATAGAATTATAGGTAAATGACAGTAGCGAAAGATTGATGCTAAGTCATTCAGAATAAATAATCAGTTGTATTGCTGATCATGTGTACAACTGTAAAGGATGTTTTTGTGTATTTTGGGACAACAATATAGTGTACTCAGTTAAACATATATCCCAAAATAGTATAATTTGTTGATTAGTACAGTTGCAAGGATTTCACAATTAATTGGTTGTTCAGGATACATACATGTGATACCATAGCTACTTTCTACAGTTTATAATCAAATATTAGTTCAAGCACTATAAGTTTAGGGTGTCTACTCATATTTCATGCCAACAATTTAGCATAAGCTAAAGTACATGCAATTGTATCTGGTCATCAAAAGGGCGCATTTAAACTTATCTGTATAATATTACCACAGATTAGTTGCAACTGAAAATATGGGCGGCCATTTTTTTTTCCAGTGCCATCCCTACATAGAGAGTTCTACCGCACTCTGATATATATATATATATATATATATATAATATTTTTGTTCCTGTGCGCATGTACTTATATACTAGTTATTAATTATCAAACAAAACAATATACGTGTAAATATTCACTCTGAGGAAAATAAAATTGCAACCTGAAATTCATGTAACCAGGTTAAAAGATCCCAGTGTATTAACTATAGAGTCAAACTTAAAAGTGCGTGGTTAATTAATATTCAGCAATAGTTGAGTGTATACTGTATGCAAATGTTGTACTAAGTAAATACTTATTGTATTAGAAATCACCTTCAACTGTAGAACTTGTGATAAAACTAGTAGATTCAGATGTAGAACTCATGATAAAACTAGTAGATTCAAATGTAGAACTCATGATATGACTCTTATCTTCCAAAATGCTCATAGTATTAGAGCTCATAGTTATTATTCCTAATAATTTGGGTACACGAGAAGTAACAAATTTACTATTAATTATTATTTTGAGCACAAATAATCATTATAAGATAAACCAATAGTTCGCTATTGGTTACTCCCTCAAATTAATGGCTATACTTCAATGAAACAAGTGTAGCCACCAATACATAATTTAGTGTATACTGTTTGGAAACTTTGTGTTAAGGTTTTTATGGCCCACAGGGCCATCCCTATAATTGCTTGGAATTTAATGTGTGTATATATATATATGTGAGTGTGCATTGTATAAGCATCACTCCAGGGGCTTTGTCAATTAATGGGCGTGGTGCATAAAAGAACATGTGCTTGAGCTACAGACCAGCAGGAAAAATGTAAAACTGCAAATTATACTAATATCTGTTGTGTATAGTCGAGAAACAGTATAAAGATGATGCAAGAGTCTTTTATAATAAGTTGTTGAGTTTCAGACACTGATGAGGAAGTCATCATTTAGAATCTTGAAGGAGTACTTCAGTTTCTTCAGGATACAGTTTTCGAGTACACAGAAAAGTAGAGACACTAGTGCCATTAACAAAGATTGATAATTAGTCATCACAAAGCAATTATAGGAGTATATCTTGTTCATCTAAATAGGTCATATTAGCTATAGAACTCACCTTTAACTGAAGAATCAGTAGATTCAGATGTAGAACTCATGATAGAACTCACAGAACTCATGGCACTCATAGCTATTGCTTTTAATATACAAATACAACACATTATATATTGTGATTGTATAAGACATGTAAATAATTAAACACCTACCACATATTACAGACACAAGTGGATAACCATTATCATCAATTATATCTCCATTATTGTCATAATTTGGTGGTCCACTGTTCTCCTGATAATACAATCTCAAGTCACTGTTTGATTTCACAGGCTGAGATATTCCTAACACATCTCCATTTTGAACTTGTATTGGTTGAGAGAGATTATACCACCTTAGGTTAGTAGTTGAAGGATCATTAGCCTCATTATATACAAGTGAATAGGATGGTCCTGTCTGTTCATATTCTCCTCCATCTGATAGTCTCCAGAAATGAATTTGTGAGAATTCTATTCCAATTCGGTCTTCTGCTCCAATTATTATATGTGTAATATTACCATTACATGTGAAACCAATGTATGGAAAGAATCTTTCTATGTTATTATATCCACTTACTCTTGTAATCTCTCTTGCTTGTATTTTGATTTCATTTGAAGATATGAATCCACTGAGACACTGAGGAGAATCTAAAAGATATAACATGATAAAATATTAAATATCTTAATTATTATTTACTTGTTTCTGGATAGATGAGAGGTCTTCTATCTATTTCTATGTCTCCACTACCAAGTGATGCAAGCATAAACTCATTCACCCCAGCATTAATTTCATAAACATTCTGACCATTATAATCTTGATAATAAAATCTAACCACTCCAATACTGGGCTGATATATTCCTAACACTTGATTAGCAGTGAATTGAAGAGGAGTTAATAAACTGAATTGATAAACTCCATCAGTACTGAAATTAGATGGACCAAGTATAATTTCTACTGAACTATCAACAACACGAGTATAAGTTGTTTCATCAGTCTTATCCCACAACCAGATAGTAGGATATTCATCTCTACTATCAGTTATAGTTCTAACATCCACACCTAAGTGAAAACCAGTAATAGTTCCAGAACAAGTGAACTCCAGACTAGGCATAATTGAATGTCTGTTATTTCTTAGTCACATATTATCAAGATCACCTCTACCATCATTTATTCCTACTTGTTCAGCCTTTTGTACTAGTAAATCATAATCCATGAATCCTTTAGTACATGATTCTACTACAATAGTGACATAGAAATTTAAAATGTTCAAATGTTAAACTAGTCATGTACTACTGACCTGATAGAATCCATGACCAGCCACTGATAGTACACCACAAAACCAAAATACATAAATTCATCTCTACTCTGAAGATAGGAGTGGTCATTACTCATTAGTTTCAAGCCATAGAAGTACATTAATGTTTAAATATGTGGGGTACATAGACATGTGTGTGATATGTGTGTAATTATAATCATTATAGTATACAAATTTGCATATAAAAAGAATGTACTGGCACAGAGACAGCATGTTCAAAGTGAGGGGACTGATGAAGATTGGGGCACAATGACAGTGACGTGGCTCAAGTAACAACCCCATCCCCCAGTATATCTGCCACTGACTGGTTACAAGCAGGTGTATGATCATGTGCACATCATACAGTATAGAATACTTCCTGAAGTATAGAGCCTGCAAAAGATGACAAATGACATGCAATAAAGATAAATATATGCCCTTATTGTAATAAACCTCTGGAGCAGTACAGTATCTTCTTTGCATGAGATATGTAATAATTCTCATCTTGCAGATCTCTTGACATTCCAAAATCTGCAATCTTTAATGACAATAATGCAGTGATTTATAATAAAGGAATTTACAATAAGAATAAAATATAGATTTATATGTCATTATACTTTACAGATCACTGCATACAGAATGCTTTGTAGACAAAAGTTTCATAACAGAAACTATGTAGACAATATGGAACAGAAGTGTCTACAAGTTCTCCTGGACTTTTAACTAGATGTACTATTAATTAATCATTTATAATCATCTTTTTATTATCCATGTGTTTGTATTTGAAGAACACAACCTAGCCTAGTTAAAAGTGGAGCTGGAATTCAATTAATAATATTATAATTGAAATCGAGACATTAAAACTGTACAACGTTTGAACCAAAGATCTTTGGCGGCATGTACTTATTTGTTCTATTTGTACCTCAATCAGAACTCTAGCATTTATACTTTTGCTATACGTTTGGTAACACACAGATAGACAATTGTATACCTTTGCCTATGTCAAGCAAGGGCTTAATAAACTATGATCACTTCACTTACAATAATAGTATAGTAATACTCAAATATCCTCTAAAGTCGCAATTAGTAACCAATCAGTTGTATATCATTAATATTGTCAAAATGATCTGATACTTGTTGTACAATACTTCTACACAGTTAATACACCTGATATTTTGTTGTTAATCTCATGTTTACATTCTAATCATCATAATTCAATATCATGAATAATATATATATATACTGTAATTGTTTCACAATTCTAATACAAACATTGTATACAGGTGTGAGTATCACTGCAAAAACGAAATTGTTAAAATAACTCAATCATTAGTAATTAAAGTTGCAAGAAATAATGTAAATCAAGTTACAGATTGTTTCACAAGTAACAACTTCACTATTACATATTAATTATTACTTTGAGCACAAATAATCATTATAAGAATAGACTAATAGTTTGCTATTATTTGATCACCCATAGTACTGACTGTAGTTGAGTGTATATACTGTTACGTTTACAAACTTGGTATTACGTTTTTAAATGTAAATAGATAGTAATAGCTAAAGAGCTCACCTTCAACTGATGAGCCAGTAGATTGAGATGAAGAACTCGTAACAGAACTCATGATCATAGACCTCATGATGGAACTCATAGCGATTAGAACAATCAAACATAACTAGTAGATTTTTATACACATTTATGAACATTTTAGTCAAAAACATTTTAAATCAAATGTAGCAGAATGAAAGTTTTATCACTAACTCGATAAAGGTTTTCACGGGAGAGACTATCTCTGATCATGAAAACAATACTGAAAATTTAGCACAGTTATTACAAAAATTATTATCATGTATATAGTGCACACTGTCTACAATAAAAGAAACGTTACTTATAGTTATACTTAACATTTATGTATAATGAAGTAAAAATCCCTTGTGCTGCATGTTAATCTCATATATATAGCTTTTGCAGTTCAGGGTACAACCAGCAAGCTGTATCAAGATGAGCTCCCAGACATGTGTCTGTCTCTGTCTCTGTCTGTTTAAAATCAAGTTGAGAAAGATCAGAAACCAGATTAACAAATGTAGGACGAGATGATGTCTCTGGATGCCTGTAGATTCAACAAATAGATTACTAATTATTTATGAGTTTAGAAAGTTTTATCTCACCAGCATTGTATCATCATTTCATATACTGGTCTAGGACAACCAGGAGGAGGAGGAAGACGATATCCTGATTCCACAAGACGTATGCACTACACAACATTATTCTCTAAACATAAAATATTTTAAATATATTACAGGGCCTACCTCTTGATTGCTCTTCTCTTCAAATGGTTTATGTCCCAAACTCCATATCTCATACAGTACTACTCCAAAACTCCACACATCACTTGAAGTTGAATACTTCTTGAAGTTTAGGGCCTTGCAAATATAAATAAAAACAAATGAAAGTAATATGCAGTATACAAGAATTTTCCTCATTACTTGCTACTGACTAGACACTATGATGGAGATCACTTTTTTAAATACATGGCCTATCACAAAGGCACCAAATATCACTCAAGATTGACAATATTATACACAATAATGTCCTTACTAAGAGATATATATGATGACCTTGAGTACATAAATGAAAGAATGTATATTTGCATGGTTTTTGGAAATCCATCTATCATTTATGATAGCGTAAAGAAACTAGAGCTGCAATACAGCAGCATCAATTTTACTGACTATTAATGTATCATTGGTCTTATTAATCAAATTATAGTATCTTAACATTGACTTTTACTACTCCAACAACCAAACAAAAGTTGCATATACATTTATAATCCTTTGACCTATATACCTCAGGAGCAGTCCATTTAATTGGTATCTTCTTTGCATGAGATATGTAATAATGCTCATTTTGTAAATCTCTTGACATTCCAAAATCTGCAATCTTTGACAATAATAATCAAGTGCCTTATTATTGAAACATTGTCTCTTTCTTTACCTTACATACACCTTTATCTGCTACTAGTATATTCCTAGCAGCCAGATCTCTGTGTATAAAATGTTTCTTAGACAAGTATTCCATACCAGAAGCAATCTGACGACAGAAACTCAGCAGAATACTGGGAACTGTAGTGTCTACAAGTTCTCCTGGGCTAATAGATGAATTATGACAATCAGAGTGTGATTATCAACAATATGATTTACAGAGAGAATTATTTGTGCATGCCACTCACACTGGTTTCAGTTTTTGTACACACCCTCTCAAATCTCCATGTGACGCAAGTTCTAGAACAATCATAGTCTGCATGAGTGAAATTGTTATCATAACAAACAGATGTAATACCATTACAATCTTCACTCACTGGTTCTCCAACAGTCACTACTCCATACAGTTTTACAACATTACGATAATGAAACTGACCATTAATGGCTGCTTCTTGCAAGAATTTTACTTTCTCTTCTTCTGTAGCAGAGTCTGTCAATGTTTTGATAGCTACATGTTTAGTTCCACTAGGAGAATTCCACACACCTTTGTCAACAGTACCAAACTGACCTGACCCAAGATGTCCAGTGATTCTATGGTAGGTAGAGACAATAAACTAACAAATACTCAAATACTTCACTAGTCATCTGTGCTGATATAGTAATGAATATAATTTTTAAAAAATAAAGTGCAGTCTCATTTGAGTGTCACTTAAAAACTATATACGTAAATGAAATATACTCTTCATACTAGAATTGAAGTTCTAATCTCACTTTTATCATTCAAGGATATAAATAGCATAAATTATACTAACTGAATCTGTTGACGTAGTATTTCTCTGTATTTCTTTTGCGCCAGTTGTTCATATAAGACACTGGTATCTTCACTTGGTGTCCAGTATATTTTCTCTTCAGTAAAGAAACAATCATCCCCTGATCTCTTCAGTGAAGAGTACTGTGATAATGTAAGAAGCATAGAATTATAGGTAAATAGGTAGGTCATTCTGAAATAATAATAAACTGTATTGCTGGTCATGTACACAACTGCAAATGACGTTTATGTGTAATTTGGCATGATAATAAAAACAACAAGAATAATAAAAAACATTTTCAATAAAAATGAAAGAAGATGTAGGGATGTCAAAACCCAAAAAGCAAGCAAACAAGGTTGGGAAGCTAACTTAGGACCCAAAATTAAACAAACCACTTCCATATAACCCTACATAAGTACTTACACCTCTGTACAAAGAGCTGTAATTATGTAGGGTTATATGGAAGTGGTTTGTTTAATTTTGGGTCCTAAGTTAGCTTCCCAACCTTGTTTGCTTGCTTTTTGGGTTTTGACATCCCTACATCTTCTTTCATTTTTATTGAAAATGTTTTTTATTATTCTTGTTTTTATTGTTTTTTTTCTAAACGATGTGAATATTTTTTTGTAGATTGCAGAAATACTATATATCATTATGAAATCATGCAATCAAAAATGCATTAAAATTTGTTCATCAATGAAGGTCAGTCTTTTGTATTTATGTATTGATTATCATTCTCTTTCACTTACAGATGATGTATATTCTTTATTCACTTACATCACTGTCTGCAGTCCTACAAGAAGTAGTGTCAGTCACTGTGTCAACCATTCAGTATTCCAATGCTTATCATAGTATACAATATTATTATACAATTGCTTTAGTATTAATAATTATTATATTCATTATTAGTATTTGCTCACAAACTCACAAATGTTATTACAATGCCAAACACTTCCACCTTTTCAGCTTCCATGTTAAGAGTATACAAATGCGCATGCGTAATTAAATTCCACTTAGGAAATGGCGTCCAATTCCAGATCAAATCTTTGTAGTCGTTGAGACTGTCTTCTTTCATAGTATCTGAAGATATCATCTCGATACTTTACGACCAGAATTTTACTATAAATGCGACGGGAATGGTGCTAGAATCATCGTGATAGTTCAACAAACAAAAAAATGATTTGTCTGGAAAATAATAATATTAATAATAATATGATGAAGATTTTGCCAGTTTTGCCACTCGCCGGTTCTCTACCTTAGCGATAATCTTCGGCCATCTAGAAGGTATTGGTAGTCATAAAAACACTAGATATGAACAGGCATGTGTGTATAGAAACTTATTTGTATATATTACCAGAGATTTCAGCTCATCACTTGCAATTGAAATGTATGGGGGGCCATTTTTTTTCCGTGCCATCCCTACATAGAGAGTACTACCGTACTCTCTGATACATTATACTCAGTTAAACATATGATATGTAAATCCCATAAAAGATGTAGGCAAATGTAGAGTACAGCTGATGTTATGTACAATTCATGAACATACTAATTACTATGGAATGTCACTTATAATAGCAATTATAGATGTTAGAATAATAATACACCACAGGTTGTACCTAATAGTATATATACTATAGAATACTCATATTACTATTACTGTCAGTAACTACAAAATTATGCAAGTCAAAATGTATTATTATTCTCTAACTTTAGAAAACAAGTTAAGAAACATGATTGGTTTAAATTGCTAATGTGACAACTGACATATGAGTTGTTTAATGTGCATAATTAATATTGGCAAGTGACTTTCGATTTATACCTGCATATTCTGTAGATGTCCATATATGTTCTCCTGCATCTCATAATGACTTTCAATTTCCTGTCTTTGAGCCTATAATAATAATAAACATACCATCAAAGCAGTCATTGTATAAAACTGAGACATGATATACTTATTTAAATAAACATTAAGACTGATCATAGACCATATCAAAAGTAATTATATTTTACTACAGTCATTATATTAGGTCAGATATACATTCATTGTCAAGCTGACTTGAAACATTCTCAAGTCTACTTGAAGAGCTCTGTATATACAATACATATCAACCCTACATCAGTATACACAACTTAAGTAAAAGCAAAACACAAAGAAGTGATACTTATGTATAGTTGTTATGTGGAAGTGGTATTTCATTTTGTTGCCAAAGCAATCTTGTTCCTGTGCTTTTTCGGTTTTGATCCCTACATACTCTTTCATTTTTTAAAATGTTTTTTTATTATTCTTGTATATATAGTATGCTAATAGGTCCTATATACAACATATAGGTTTGAGTTTGTGTCTGAGGATGTGATATAGCCCAAGCCTGCGAGGGCTATATCACATCCAAGGACACAAACAAGGATTCTAGATGCCGTATGTAGAACCTACTAGCATACTATATACAATATATTGTATGATAGTGAAATCTCCTGCATAGTGTGTACATGGAAGGTTTATATACGAACTCACCACATCAAAGGGATGATGTCACCATCATACTATATATATATATTATATATATATATATATATATATATAATTATATATATACAGAACCCCATAAAACTAGTTTTATGGGCCCCTGTATATATATATATATATAATTACATATATGTATGTGTTAAAGTACTAAGTTGGCTATACTCTAACAATATAGAATCTTCTCTTTCCAGTGGGTGTAAAGTAATAATTATTCATTGCCCAATAATTGAAAACCCGTAAATTGTTAAAATTGAGAAAACTTTCCTGTGATTCACCACTATTCTATCAAAGATAGAGTAGAGCTAGTAGCCATGGTAACATACTATATATAAATTTCATATAATATATATATATACCATAGTGAACAGAAACATCAAAGAGCCGACAGGGCGTATATATGGCATATATCCCCGGACCACAGGGCAGTTACACAACCGCAGGGAAGTTATACAACCACATCAAAGTTCGTTCACGAGTACAGCAGGGATATATGCCATATATCATCCCTGGTATGACGTCATGCACATGCGCAGTCGATCTAGTCACCAAAAGTCTACAGAGAATGAAGGCAATGTCGACAAGTAAACACACAAAAGAAGCTCTTTTTGTCTCTTTAAAAAAAGAACCAATAGATGGGCGTTTCTCCCAGGAACTATTCGCCCCATATCGCTGAAAGTGTAAGGTGTGTTAGCCTGTTACTAGTGTCCATTGTCCTGTTCTTCTTTGATGTTTCTGTTAGCTATAGAATATATATGTACCATGGCTTCTCGGTATATATGGTGAATATAAGACCCTCGCGCCTCGATATTGGCCCTCGGCTTCGCCTCGGGCCAATATCTCGGTGCTCGGGTCTTATATTCCCCATATATCCCTCGAAGCCATGGTATATATATTACATATATATATATATATATATTACATATATCCACAAGCGCTATATCAGGTTTTGTAATCACCAAGCCCAAGGGCTGTAGGCTAGAGGGCAAGGAGATTATAAGCCTAATAATGCACAAGTGGGTAAGACATATTTCCTGCAATTCAAGCTTTTTGGCCACACTTGTTTAAACCAATAAACCACAAGGCATGTACCACAAACCAAGGTTAATGAATCATGGTCAAAAGCTATGAAGTCACGATATATTATATATAATACACACAGAGAAGTACTTTCATGTTAGTATTTGACAACATAAATAAAATAAAGGTCAAATGTTATTATTATACTTCATTTAATATGTACTTATCTTATAATAATGACATGTAGCTATTTATTGACTTAGGAATATTTGTACACAGATTAAATGGCACTCTATATATAAGGTATGTATGTGTATGTACATACATGTATTATGTGCATGTGTATAATTGTGTTACTTTTTCAACTTACAGTAGTAGGTACACATATTCCCCATTGTAATGTATTATATGGATTTGTCTGTGTAATTGCTGCCTACAAAAATAGATTATATGACATACCTATAGTATGTGATGGTGTCTACTATTTGTTTACTATTAATTTATCAATTATGGCCCATATAACAGCAATAATTATGAATATAATTATACGAAATAAGGAAGTGATAACTAACATATTCATTATTTGTTGATAGTTGACTGTTCATTCCATACATAGCATTAGTAACAACATTTAAAGTCATGCCTGCCTCTGAATAGAAATCTGATTGAGCATTATTTGTAGCTACTCCAGGTTCTTCATAGAGGACTCCAGGTGTGTGTACAACTCTAATTGTGTGTTCTTCGTTCAAATCAGTTGTCTCATTTCCATTACCTAACTCTCGAGCTAAAATCAAGAGACACAAAACATAAAAATTCCTTTTTATAATAATAATTAATGATGGTAGTTCAGTAAATTATCAGTATTGAACATTCTTATAATAATTATTATTACCTCCATATACTGGATTATTCAAGGGTACATCAAGACCTGGCTGTCCTTCAACTGGTACTACATTACTCTGATCACTATGGGCATTAGTATTAATTTGTAACTTTAAACTTCCTTTCTTTCTCTTTCTCATTGTAAACACTATTAACATGGCCACTATCAATACAATCATCAGTAGTACTACTATCACTGCTACTACAACACCAGATATTATCCCTGTTGAGTTATTTTGATCCCCTTCAGCACGCAGGGAAGTAGAAGATGAGGTTACTGTACTTGAAGAACTTGTAGTGCCTCCTGTAAGAAATGAATGGAGTAGAACTGTGCATTAGAATACCAGAAGAAATTTGGTTTTATTTACTCCCCAAATTACTGGCGTATTTCAATAAGCACAGCCACTAATAGTTGAGTGTATACTGTTTGCAAATGTTGCACTAAGATTTTAAATATAAATATACTGTATTAGCTAGATACCTTACCTTCAACTGTAGAACTAAAACCAGTAGATTCAGATGTAGAACTCATGATAGGACTCTTATCTTCAGAAATACTCATAGTATTAGAGCTCATAGCTATTATTCCTAATAATTTGGGTACATGGAAGTTGTTATTACATCTTAAATACTTTGAGCACAAACAATCATTATAAGGATAGGCTAATAGTTTGCTATTGTTCGCTTTCCAAAATTACTTCAACTTAAACCACAAATAGTTGAGTGTATATTGTTTACAAACTTTGTAATAAGGTTTTTAATCTAAAAGTTAGTATTAGCTAGAGAACTCACCTTCAACTGATGAACCAGTAGATTCAGATGAAGAAATCACAACAGAACTCATAGCTACTGTTTCTAATATACAAATACAACATGTTATTGTATAAGACATGTAAATAACTAAACACCTACCAAATATTACAGACACAAGTGGATAATCAATTTCATCAATTATATCTCCATTACTATCATAATTCGGTGGTCCATTGTTATCCTGATAGTACAATCTCAAGTCACTGTTTGATTCCATAGGCTGATATATTCCTAATACATCTCCATTTTGAACTTGTATTGGTTGAGAGAGATTATACCACCTTAGGTTAGTAGTTGAAGTATCATTAGCATCATTATATACAAGTGAATAGTTTGTTCCTGTCTGTTCATATTCTTCTCCATCTGATAGTCTCCAGAAACGAATTTGTGGTAATTCTATTCCATTTCGGTCTTCTGCTCCAATTATTATATGTGTGATATTACCATTACATGTGAAACCAATATCTGGAAAGAAGTTTTCATCGTCATTATATCTTCTCACTCTTGTGATCTCTTTTGCTTGTATTTTGATTTCATCTGAAGATATGAATCCACTGAGACACTGAGGAGAATCTAAAAGATATAACATGATGAAATATTAAATATCTTAATTATTATTTACTTGTTTCTGGATAGATGAGAGGTCTTCTATTTGTTTGCATGTCACCGTCACCAAGTGTATACACATTATCTGCATTAGTTTCATAAATATTCTGACCATTGTAATCCTGATAATAACATCTAATCGCCACACTGCCTCCACCTGGCTGATATATTCCCAACACTTGATTAGCAGTAAATTGAAGAGGAGTTGTTAAACGGAATTGATAAACTCCATCAGTACTGAAATCAGATGGACCAAGTATAATTTCTACTGAACTATCAACAACACGAGTATAAGTAGTTTCATCAGTCTTATTCCACAACCAGATAGTAGGATATTCATCTCTATTAGTCCTAACATCCACACCTAAGTGAAAACCAGTAATAGTTCCAGAACAATTGAACTCCAGACTAGGCATAATTGAATTTCTGTTCATTTCAAGTCGACTACTATCAAGATCACCTCTACCATCATTTATTCCTATTTGTTCAGCTTTTTGTACCAGTAAATCATAATCCATGAATCCTTTAGTACATGATTCTACTACAATATGACATAGAAATTAAACATGTTCAAATGTTAAACTATTCATGTACTACTGACCTGATAGAATCCATGACCAGCCACTGATAGTACACCACAAAACCAAAATACATAAATTCATCTCTACTCTAAAGATAGGAGTGGTCATTACTCATTAGTTTCAAACCATAGAAGTACTGAATTATGCGGGTATATATAGATCTAGTATGATTAGGATTGTTTAATAATTCAATAATGATCTGGTACTTGTTGTACAATATGTCTACACAGTTGATACACCTGATACTGAATATTAATCTCATGTTTACATTGTTATCATCATATTTCAAGATCATGAATAATATACCACAATTGTTTCACAATTCTAATACAAACATATTTAACATTGTATACAGGTGAGTATCATGAAATTTTTAAATTAACTCAATCATTAGTAATTAAGGTTGCAAGGAATAATGTAAATCAAGTTACAGATTGTGGCTACAGACATACTACATGCCATAACAAATACTTTACCAGCTATATTCAGTTTATTGAAGGTTGCCAAATACATAATATAACTGGCTACAATCTTTTGTGGTAAATTAAATTATGTGGTTGCAGGTTTTCAAGAAATTTTAACCATTTGTTGATGACCAGATATAGTAGTTTGAATTTTTATAAGTGACATGAAACATGAAGTATTATATGGGCTGGATACCAAAATAGCAGGGCTGGGAATCGGCCTAGATTCTGAAATCGATTATCACTAACTTCAAATTGATTGATAATCAATTAAAATCAGCAAAAGTAATTAGGCCAAATACGTCAATTAATACAGGAAACTCCTTCCATTTGATGATCAAAAAGGCTTCCTCTCACTTCCATATTGTACATTATTTGCTGTCGATGCTTGAAAAGTATGTCTTTTGGAATAATCTATATTATAGACTTACAATTGATAATCAGAAGAATTTTCAATATCGATTAGTTAATCGATTAATCATCCCACCCCTACACAAAATAGGAATTCAACAACAGCATGACTATAAACCTAAAATAATTTATAACTGAAGAAATAATAATTATTAGTTGGTTGAGAAAAAAACATTATTTGATATCATAAAGTCAACACACTTACATTTGTACACACATAAAAAGATAGTCAGTAGATATAACAACGTACAGATTGAACAAAATCTACAATTAGATATTAATAATATTTAGTATTTAGT
This sequence comes from Petrosia ficiformis, assembly GCA_947044365.1. NCBI lineage: Eukaryota > Metazoa > Porifera > Demospongiae > Haplosclerida > Petrosiidae > Petrosia > Petrosia ficiformis. Next base: position 1,309,548 of record OX345643.1, read on the forward strand.
AATAATTGCGATACTAAAACAAAGAGTAAATAGAGTAACTTGATCCGTACTTTATATATAATCATCCTCAACAACAGGTTCATTCAATACATGTACATATGAGTATGTATTATCATCATCAGTAGTCAAATGTTCACCTGTAACAGTATAATGATCATGATGAATTTTCAGAAATTAGAATAGTCTCATATATACCTGATACTGTGTGTATATTATATGATGGATTCTCCTGAGTAGTCACATGTTTTTCTGTGAGGTTAACAAATGATGATCACAGAGACTAAATATCAATACATTATGTATATTGTCTATACCTGATACTGTGTGTACATTATAAGCTGGACTCTCCTCAGTAGTCACATGTTCTTCTGTGAAGTGATCATCATTGAGACTAATAATTACAATACATTATGTATGTTGTCTATACCTGATACTGTGTGTATATCGTAGGATGGATTGTCCTCAGTAGTCACATTTTCTTCTGTGAGATGAACAATTGATCATGTCACCTTTTTAAGCCCAATACTAATATAACATGTATATAAATAATACCTGATACTGTGTGTACATCATAGGATGGATAATCATCTACAAGTATTTGTTCATCTGTGAGATTACAAGAACTCAATCATCACTGAGACTAATAATTATTATCATTATTATGTATATTACATGTCTATACCTGATACTGTTTGTATATTATTAATTGGAGTATCATAAATAATCACATGTTTATCTGTGAGATTAATAATTAATTATCACTGAGATTAATTATAAATTGTACTCTATACCCGATACTGTGTGTATATTATAAGATGGATTATCATCAGTAGTCACATGTTTGCCTGTAGTACGTCAGGAATAGGTATAGCAATAATAATGTTTTATAGACATGATATAGCATCAAATGGCTGTGCTTCAAACTGTTGATTATTATGTAGTAGATTTGCTATATACTGTTTATATCTATTCTATGTCTGGTTACAGCTATATATTAAAAATGAATGTTGTCTATACAGTCATGAATGCACATGCCAAATACACCCTAATACCATATAAAGAGTTGATAACTTCAAGATGAGATAATAGACACAGGAAGGGACAATTTGTTATTGGTTATAGTAAAAACAAAATAATGTTATCACTAGTCATGCAATCATGAATGTACATACCAATATACATCCTACTACTTATCACATGAAGAGATGTATAATTATGTTGTTCTGAAAATAACCAATTGCTTATAGCAACAGTGCGTGTGTGTGCTTGCATTATGTTATGCGTGTGTATGTGCATCACTGCAACAACACAATATCTAATTATTTATTGGTCAATACAGATGTAAGGATACATACATCTAAAGCCATATACCTACTTTGTACTAATTATATTCAATTTGTTGAAGCACTATAATTTTAGGATGCTGTCTACTCATATTTCACGCTAACAATTTAGTATACATAAAGTACATCTATTTGTATTTGGCCATCAAACATGTTTGGAAACCTGCAAAACACATAATTTAATTATTCTAGTGTACCTTTTGATGCTTAGTGCACAGTACGTCATAGTAGCATCATGCATGTGGCCACAGTATCCTCTATGACAAGCTAAATTCAAACTCATGTTATTCCTTGCAACTGTACTAACCAGGTTATTTAATGATTTAAATTTTGCAGTGTATTCATACTTAATACTGCATATAACAGATATTAAGCGATAGGCATCAATGAGAACATGTAGGCATAAATATTCACTGAGAAGAAAATATGACTACCTGTCATGTGTATAATCTATTGGTGATCTATTATTTATTTTATACCTTTACTGGAGTTCGTAAGTGTTGTCCTTTTCCTATGTTTCACTATTAATATTATTATCAGTATAATAATAAATACAATAATAGACAACAGAAGAAGACCTGTTCCAACTCCAGCTATTAATTCCAAATGTACAGGAAATCCTTTATAAGAATTGATCAAATGTGATGATATAATATAAAATTATAATAATTATTCATTAATCTGTGCTTTAATGGGTGATAAGTATATCAATAATCAGTTCTCCATATTATTACTATGAGACATGCTTGAATTGTATTTAGTCCAAAATATTAATTGTAACGTTAATATGTAATAATACTTTATGCATTCAGTTTCAACTACATGTTCGTTGATGAGTATGATAACCCCATTCCACGAGGAAATATTATAAAATTACCTTCCTGTGTTTCTGATGTAGAGTTCATTACACTGGTAGGAAGACTCATGGATGAGACTAAAGGGAGTAAGAGGCATAGAATGATAGGTAAATGACAGTAGCAAAAGATTGATGCTAGGTACATTCAGAATAAATAATAAATTGTATTGCTAATCATGTGTACAACTATAAAAGATGTTTTTGTGTATTTTGGCATTGATAACAACAACAATATAGTGTACTCAGTTAAACATAATATATCACAAAATAATATAATTTGTTGATTAGTACATTTGCGAGGATTTAACAATTAGTTGGTTGTCCAGGATACATACATCTAATACCATAGCTATTTTCTACTGTTTATAATCAAATATTATTTCAAACACTATAAGTTTAGGGTGTCTACTCATATTTCATGCCAACAATTTAGCATAAGCTAAAGTGCATGCAATTGTATCTGGTCATCAAAAAGGTTTGGAACCCTGGAGACACATAATTTAACTAATTTTAGTGTACATGTTCCTACTTGGTACATTGTAGTATCATTCCTGCAGCCACAACATAATTCATGCTATACCTCGGAACTGTACTAACCAATAAAATGGGTATTTAACCATTTAATTTTTTGCAGTGACAAAATTAATAATAATTCCATAGTAATCAAATATGTGTAGAATACAACTGATGTTATTTAAAGGATGTAGAAATTCATGTACATACTAATTACTCTGGAATGTAGTTATAATAGAAGTATAGATATTAGCATGGGAATGATATTAATATAACACAGGTTGTACCTACTATATATATATAAAGAATAATACAAAACATTTTAATGAAAGAGTATTAGGAATATCAAAACCGAAAAAGCACAGGTACAAGATTGGGATGGTATCATAGCAACAAAATTAAACTTATCACTTCCACAATAACAACAATCCTGCATAAGTATGTATATAATATATATATATATATATAGAGCAAAAGTAAAACACAACGGAAAAATATTTATGTAGGGTTGTTATGTGGAAGTGATTAGTTTAATTTAAAATTGCAACTTGAAATTCGTGTAACCAGGTTAAAAGATCCCAGTATGTTTTCAGTGTATTAACTATAGAGTCAAACTTAAGTGTACATGGTTAATTAATATTCAGCAATAGTTGAGTGTATACTGTTCGCAAATGTTGTACTAAGTAAATATTATATGTATTAGAAATCACCTTCAACTGTAGAACTTGTGATAAAACCAGTAGGTTCAGATGTAGAACTCATGATAAAACTAGCAGATTCAGATGTAGAACTGGTGATAGGACTCTTATCTAGAGAAATACTCATAGCATTAGAGCTAATAGTTATCATTCCTAATAATTTGGGTACATGAGAAGTACAAATTCACTATTACATATTAATTGTTATTTTGAGCACTAATAATCTTTATAAAAATAGACTAATAGTTTGCTAGTTTACTCCCTCAAATTAATATCTGTTTTTCAATGAAATAAATGTAGCCACCAATAAATAGTTAGGTGTATACTGTTTGGAAACTTTGTGTTAAGGTTTTTACGGCTCACATGGCCATCCCTATAATTGCTTTCCATGGGATCTAATGTGTAAATATATATATATATTTTTTGTGTCACTTATGTCAGTGTGCGTTGTATAAGTTGCATCACTCCAGGGGCTTGCTCAATTAATGAGTGTGGTGTGTAAAAGAACATGTGCTTGAGCTACAGACTAGCAGTAAAAGTGTAAAACTGCAAATTATACTAATATCTGTTACGTATAGCCGAGAAACAGTATAAAGATGATGCAAGAGTAATAGGTTGTTGAGTTTCAGACATGAGGAAGTCATCATTTAGAACCTTGAAGGAGTACTTCAGTTTCTTCTGGACACAGTTTTCGAGCAAACAGGAAAGTAGAGACACTAGTGCCATCGGCAAAGATTGATACATAGTCATCACAAAGCAATTATAGGGATATATTTCTCTCAATATGTCTTGTTGATCTAAATAGGTTGTATTAGCTATAGAACCCACCTTTAACTGAAGAATCAGTAGATTCAGTTGTAGAACTCATGATAGAACTCACAGAGCTCATGGTATTAGAACTCATAGCTAATATACAAATACAACACATTATATATTGTGATTGTATAACACATGTAAATAACTAAACACTTACCAAATATTACAGACACAAGTGGATAATCATTTTCATCAATTATATTTCCATTACTATCATAATTTGGTGGTCCACTGTTCTCTTGATAATACAATATCAAATCACTGATAGCTGGCTGAATTATTCCTAATACATCTCCATTTTGAACTTGTATTGGTTGAGAGAGATTATACCACCTTAGGTTAGTAGTTGAAGGATCATTAGCATCATTATATACAAGTGAATAGGACAGTCCTGTCTGTTCATATTCTCCTCCATCTGATAGTCTCCAGAAACGAATTTGTGGTAAGAGTGTTCCATCATCATTTTCTGCTCCAATTATTATATGTGTGATATTACCATTACATGTGAAGCCAATATCTGGAAAGAAGTTTTCATCGTCATTATATCTTCTCATTCTTGTGATCTCTCTTGCTTGTATTTTGATTTCATCTGAAGATATGAATCCACTGAGACACTGAGGAGAATCTAAAAGATATAACATGATGAAATATTAAATATCTTAATTATTATTTACTTGTTTCTGGATAGATGAGAGGTCTTCTATTTGTTTGCATGTCACCGTCACCAAGTGTATACACATTATCTGCATTAGTTTCATAAATATTCTGACCATTATAATCTTGATAATAAAATCTAACCACTCCAATACTGGGCTGATATATTCCTAACACTTGATTAGCAGTGAATTGAAGAGGAGTTGATAAACTGAATTGATAAACTCCATCAGTACTGAAATTAGATGGACCAAGTATAATTTCTACTGAACTATCAACAACACGAGTATAAGTTGTTTCATCAGTCTTATCCCACAACCAGATAGTAGGATATTCATCTCTACTATCAGCTATAGTCCTAACATCCACACCTAAGTGAAAACCAGTAATAGTTCCAGAACAAGTGAACTCCAGACTAGGCATAATTGAATGTCTGTCATTTCTTAGTCGCATATTATGAAGATCACCTCTACCATCATTTATTCCTATTTGTTCAGCCTTTTGTACTAGTAAATCATAATCCATGAATCCTTTAGTACATGATTCTACTACAATAGTGACATAGAAATTTAAAATGTTCAAATGTTAAACTAGTCATGTACTACTGACCTGATAGAATCCATGACCAGCCACTGATAGTACACCACAAAACCAAAATACATAAATTCATCTCTACTCTGAAGATAGGAGTGGTCATTACTCATTAGTTTCAAGCCATAGAAGTACATCAATGTTTAAATATGTGGGGTACATAGACATGTGTGTGATATGTGTGTAATTATAATCATTATAGTATACAAATTTGCATATAAAAAGAATGTACTGGCACAGAGACAGCATGTTCAAAGTGAGGGGACTGATGAAGATTGGGGCACAATGACAGTGACGTGGCTCAAGTAACAACCCCATCCCCCAGTATATCTGCCACTGACTGGTTACAAGCAGGTGTATGATCATGTGCACATCATACAGTATAGAATACTTCCTGAAGTATAGAGCCTGCAAAAGATGACAAATGACATGCAATAAAGATAAATATATGCCCTTATTGTAATAAACCTCTGGAGCAGTACAGTATCTTCTTTGCATGAGATATGTAATAATTCTCATCTTGCAGATCTCTTGACATTCCAAAATCTGCAATCTTTAATGACAATAATGCAGTGATTTATAATAAAGGAATTTACAATAAGAATAAAATATAGATTTATATGTCATTATACTTTACAGATCACTGCATACAGAATGCTTTGTAGACAAAAGTTTCATAACAGAAACTATGTAGACAATATGGAACAGAAGTGTCTACAAGTTCTCCTGGACTTTTAACTAGATGTACTATTAATTAATCATTTATAATTATCTTTTTATTATCCATGTGTTTGTATTTGAAGAACACAACCTAGCCTAGTTAAAAGTGGAGCTGGAATTCAATTAATAATATTATAATTGAAATCGAGACATTAAAACTGTACAACGTTTGAACCAAAGATCTTTGGCGGCATGTACTTATTTGTTCTATTTGTACCTCAATCAGAACTCTAGCATTTATACTTTTGCTATACGTTTGGTAACACACAGATAGACAACTGTATACCTTTGCCTATGTCAAGCAAGGGCTTAATAAACTATGATCACTTCACTTACAATAATAGTATAGTAATACTCAAATATCCTCTAAAGTCGCAATTAGTAACCAATCAGTTGTATATCATTAATATTGTCAAAATGATCTGATACTTGTTGTACAATACTTCTACACAGTTAATACACCTGATATTTTGTTGTTAATCTCATGTTTACATTCTAATCATCATAATTCAATATCATGAATAATATATATATATACTGTAATTGTTTCACAATTCTAATACAAACATTGTATACAGGTGTGAGTATCACTGCAAAAACGAAATTGTTAAAATAACTCAATCATTAGTAATTAAAGTTGCAAGGAATAATATAAATCAAGTTACAGAGTGTTTCACAAGTAACAACTTCACTATTACATATTAATTATTACTTTGAGCACAAATAATCATTATAAGAATAGACTAATAGTTTGCTATATATTATTTGATCACCCATAGTACTGACTGTAGTTGAGTGTATATACTGTTACGTTTACAAACTTGGTATTACGTTTTTAAATGTAAATAGATGGTAATAGCTAAAGAGCTCACCTTCAACTGATGAGCCAGTAGATTGAGATGAAGAACTCATAACAGAACTCATAGACCTCATGATGGAACTCATAGCGATTAGAACAATCAAACATAACTAGTAGATTTTTATACACATTTATGAACATTTTAGTCAAAAACATTTTAAATCAAATGTAGCAGAATGAAAGTTTTATCACTAACTCGATAAAGGTTTTCACGGGAGAGACTATCTCTGATCATGAAAACAATACTGAAAATTTAGCACAGTTATTACAAAAATTATTATCATGTATATAGTGCACACTGTCTACAATAAAAGAAACGTTACTTATAGTTATACTTAACATTTATGTATAATGAAGTAAAAATCCCTTGTGCTGCATGTTAATCTCATATATATATAGCTTTTGCAGTTCAGGGTACAACCAGCGAGCTGTATCAAGATGAGCTCCCAGACATGTGTCTGTCTCTGTCTCTGTCTGTTTAAAATCAAGTTGAGAAAGATCAGAAACCAGATTAACAAATGTAGGACGAGATGATGTCTCTGGATGCCTGTAGATTCAACAAATAGATTACTAATTATTTATGAGTTTAGAAAGTTTTATCTCACCAGCATTGTATCATCATTTCATATACTGGTCTAGGACAACCAGGAGGAGGAGGAAGACGATATCCTGATTCCACAAGACGTATGCACTACACAACATTATTCTCTAAACATAAAATATTTTAAATATATTACAGGGCCTACCTCTTGATTGCTCTTCTCTTCAAATGGTTTATGTCCCAAACTCCATATCTCATACAGTACTACTCCAAAACTCCACACATCACTTGAAGTTGAATACTTCTTGAAGTTTAGGGCCTTGCAAATATAAATAAAAACAAATGAAAGTAATATGCAGTATACAAGAATTTTCCTCATTACTTGCTACTGACTAGACACTATGATGGAGATCACTTTTTTAAATACATGGCCTATCACAAAGGCACCAAATATCACTCAAGATTGACAATATTATACACAATAATGTCCTTACTAAGAGATATATATGATGACCTTGAGTACATAAATGAAAGAATGTATATTTGCATGGTTTTTGGAAATCCATCTATCATTTATGATAGCGTAAAGAAACTAGAGCTGCAATACAGCAGCATCAATTTTACTGACTATTAATGTATCATTGGTCTTATTAATCAAATTATAGTATCTTAACATTGACTTTTACTACTCCAACAACCAAACAAAAGTTGCATATACATTTATAATCCTTTGACCTATATACCTCAGGAGCAGTCCATTTAATTGGTATCTTCTTTGCATGAGATATGTAATAATGCTCATTTTGTAAATCTCTTGACATTCCAAAATCTGCAATCTTTGACAATAATAATCAAGTGCCTTATTATTGAAACACCGTCTCTTTCTTTACCTTACATACACCTTTATCTGCTACTAGTATATTCCTAGCAGCCAGATCTCTGTGTATAAAATGTTTTTTAGACAAGTATTCCATACCAGAAGCAATCTGATGACAGAAACTGAGTAGAATACTGGGAACTGTAGTGTCTACGAGTTCTCCTGGACTAATAGATGAATTATGACAATCAGAGTGTGATTATCAACAACATGATTTACAAACACAGAGAGAGAGGTAAATTAATTGTGCATGCTACCACTTACACTGGTCTCATTTTTTGTAGATATCCTCTCAAATCTCCATGTGACACAAGCTCTAGAACAATCATAGTCTGCATAAGTGATATTGTTATCATAACAAACAGATGTAATACCATTCCAATCTTCACTCACTGGTTCTCCAACAGTCACTACTCCATATAGTTTTATAACATTACGATAATGAAACTGACCATTAATGGCTGCTTCTTGCAAGAATTTTACTTTCTCTTCTTCTGTAGCAGAGTCTTTCAATGTTTTGATAGCTACATGTACAGTTCCACTAGGAGAATTCCACACACCTTTGTCAACAGTACCAAACTTACCTGATCCAAGATGTCCAGTGACTCTATGGTAGGTAGAGACAATAAACTAACAAATACACAAATACTTCACTAGTCATCTGTGCTGATATATTAATGCGTGAATAAGCAAACATAAACAGCAGTCTCATCTGAGTGTAATTTAAAAACTATATACATAAATGAAATATACTCTTCGTACTTGAATTGAAGTTCTAATCTCACTTTTATCATTCAAGGATATAAATAGCATAAATCATACTAACTGAATCTGTTGACGTAGTATTTCTCTGTATTTCTTTTGTGCCAGCTGTTCATATAAGACACTGGTATCTTCACTTGGTGTCCAGTATATTTGCTCTTCAGTAAAGAAACAATCATCCCCTGATCTTTTCAGTGAAGAGTACTGTGACAATGTAAGAAGCATAGAATTATAGGTAAATGAAGTAGCAAAACATCATCATTCAGTTTTTATAAGTAGTATTGCTGATCATGTATACTACTGCAAATGACGTTTTTGTGTAATTTGGCTTGATAACAGAAACAAAACATTGTACTCAGTTAAACATATGATATGTAACATCCCATAGAAGATGTAGGTAAATGTACAGTACAGCTAATGTTATGTACAATTCATATATAGATACTAATTACTATGGAATGTCACTTATAATAGCAATTATAGATGTTAGAACAAATAGAATACTCGTATTACTATTACTGTGAGTAACTACAAAATTATGCAAGTCAAAATGTATTATTATTCTGTAACTTTAGAAAACAAATTAAGAAACATGATTGGGTTAAATTGCTAATGTGACAACTGACATGAGTTGTTTAGTGTGCATAATTAATATTGGCAAGTGACACTCTTAACGTATACCTGCATATTCTGTAGATGTCCATATATGTTCTCCTGCATCTCATAATGACTTTCAATTTCCTGTCTTTGAGCCTATAATAATAATAAACATACCATCAAAAGCAGTCATTGTATACTAAAACACTGAAACATGATATACTTATACAAACAGTAAATAAACATTAAGACTGATCATAGACCATATCAAAAGTAATTAGTATTTTATTAGGTCAGATATACACATTCATTGTCAAGCTGACTTGAAACATACTCAATTCTACTTGAAGAGCTCTGTATATATAATTATACATATATATATATATATATATATATGTATAGGAGCCCGTAAAACTAGTTTTATGGGCTCCTGTATATATATAATTATAATTACATAATAATATTATGTATGTGTAATTATATAATATATGTATATGTTAGAGTACAGAGTTGCCTGTACTCTAACCAATATAGAGTATCTTCTCTTTCCTTTGATAATAATGGACTCAAGTGGGTATAAAGTAATAATTATTCATTGCCTAATAATTGAAAACATGCTTGAAGTAAATTGTTGACATCTGTTAAAAGTGAAAAAACTTTCTTGTGATTCACCAGTATTCTATCAAAGATAGAGTAGAGCTAGTAGCCATGGTAACATACTATATATAAATTTCATATAATATATATATATATATATACAATTATATATATCCACAAGCGCTATATCAGGTTTATAATCACCAAGCCCAAGGGCTGTAGGCTAGACCGCAAGGTGATTATAAGCCTGATAATGCACAAATGGTAAGACATATTTCCTGCACTTCAACCACACTATAAACATTGTTTACACCAATAAACCACAAGGCATGTATCACAAACCAAAGTGAATGTATCATGGTCAAAAGCTATGAAGTCATGATATATATATATATATAATTATAATACACACATAGAAGTACTTACACATTACTATTTGATAGCATAAATAAAATAAACAAGAATAAAGTCAAATTTTATTATTATACTTCACTTCACTTAATATGTACTTATCTTAAAATAATGACATGTAGCTATTTATTGACTTAGGATTATTTGTACACGTATATAATGTATATATGTGTGTACATACATGTATTATGTGCATATGTATAATTGTGTTACTTTTTCAACTCACAGTAGTAGGTACACATATTCCCCATTGTAATGTATCATATAGATTTGTCTGTGTAATTGCTGCCTACAAAAATAGATTATATGACATACCTATAGTATGTTATGGTGTCTACTATTTGTTTACTATTAATTTATCAATTATGGCCCATATAACAGCAATAATTATGAATATAATTATACGAAATAAGGAAATGATAACTAACATATTCATTATTTGTTGATAGTTGATTGTTCATTCCATACATAGCATTAGCAACAACATTTAAAGTCATGCCTGCCTCAGAATAGAAATCTGATTGAGCATTATTTGTAGCTACTCCAGGTTCTTCATAGAGGACTCCAGGTGTGTGTACAACTCTAATTGTGTGTTCTTCATTCAAATCAGTTGTCTCATTTCCATTACCTAACTCTTGAGCTAAAATCAAGAGACACAAAACATAAAAATCCTTTTTTATAATAATAATTAATGATGGTTGTTCATTAATTCAGTACATTATCAATATTGAACATTCTTATAATAATTATTATTACCTCCATATACTGGATTGGTCAAGGGTACATCAAGACTTGGCTGTCCTTCAACTGGTACTACATTACTCTGGTCACTATGGGCATTAGTATTAATTTGTAACTTTAAATTTCCTTTCTTTCTCTTTCTCATTGTAAACACTATCAACATGCTCACTATCAATATAATTATCAGTATTACCACAATCACTGCTACTACAACACCAGATATTATCACTGTTAAGTTATTTTGATCCCCTTCAGCCCGCAGGGGAGTAAAAGATGAGGTTACTGTACTTGAAGAACTTTTAGTGCCTCCTATAAGAAATGAATAGAGTAGAACTGTGCATTAGAATACCAGAAGACATTTGCTATTATTTACTCCCCAAATTACTGGCTGTATTTCAATGAAATAAGCAGAGCCACTAATAGTTGAGTGAAAACTGGTTGCAAATGTTGCACTTAGATTTCAAATATAAATACACTGTATTACCTAGATACCTCACCTTCAATTGTAGAACTTGTGATAAAACCAGTAGATTCTGATGTAAAACTCATGATAAAACTAGCAGATTCAGATGTAGAACTCATGATAAAACTAGTAGATTCAGATGTAGAACTCATGATAAAACTAGTAGATTCAGATGTAGGACTCATGATAGGACTCTTATCTTCAGAAATACTCATAGTATTAGAGCTCATAGCTATTATTCCTAATAATTTGAGTACATGAGAAGTAACAAATTCACTATTACATATTAATTGTTATTTTGAGCACAAATAATCATTATAAGATTAGACTAATAGTTCACTATTGTTTACTCCCTAAAATTAATGGCTGTTTTTCAATGAAATAAATGTAGCCACCAATAAATAGTTGGGTGTATAATGTTTGGAAACATTGTGTTAAGGTTTTATGGCTGGCCCACAGGGCCATCCATATAATTGCTTTCCATGGGATTTAATGTGCATATACATATATATATATATATATATATATATATATATATATATATATATATATATATATATATATATATATATTCTTAAGTCGCTAATGTGAGTGTGCGTTGTATAAGAAGTTAAGGAAGTCGCATCACTCCAGGGGCTTGGTCAATTATTGGGCGTGATATGTAATAGAACATGCGCTTGAGCTATAGACCAGCAGGAAAAATGTAAAACTGCAAATTATACTAATATCTGTTGTGTATAGCCTAGAAACAGTATAAAGATGATGCAAGAGTCTTTTATAATAAATTGTTGAATTTCAGACATGAGGAAGTCATCCTTTAGAACCTTGCAGGAGTACTTCAGTTTCTTCAGGACACAGTTGTTGAGTACACAGAAAGGTAGAGACACTAGTTTCATCAGCAAAGATTGATACAAAGTCATCACAAAGCAATTATAGGGATATATGTTTCTCAATATATCTTGTTCCTCTAAATAGGTCATATTAGCTATAGAACTCACCTTTAACTGAAGAATCAGTAGATTCAGATGTAGAACTCATGATAGAACTCACAGAACTCATGGTATTAGAACTCATAGCTAATATACAAATACAACACATTATATATTGTGATTGTATAAGATGTGTAAATAACTAAACACCTACCAAATATTACAGACACAAGTGGATAATCATTTTCTTCATCACGTACATTTCCATTCATATTATGATTTGGTGGTCCACTGTTCTCCTGATAATACAATATCAAGTCACTGTTTGATTCCATGGGCTGAGATATTCGTAATGCATCTCCATTTTGAATTTGTATTGGTTGAGAGAGATTATACCATCTTAGGTTAGTAGTTGAAGGATCATTAGCATCATTATATACAGGTGAACAGAATAATCCTGTCTGTTTACATTCTCTTCCATCTGATAGTCTCCAGAAACGAATTCGTAGTAAGTTCATTCCATTTTGATGTTTTGCTCCAATTATTATATGTGTGATATTACCATTACATGTGAAACCAATGTCTGGAAAGAATCTATCATCGTTATTATATCCACTCACTCTCGTAATCTCTCTTGCTTGTATTTTGATTTCATGTAAAGATATGAATCCACTGATACACTGAGGAGAATCTAAGAGAGATAGAATTGAAATCATAAAACAATAAATATTTTATTTACTTGTCTCGGGATAGATGAGAGGTCTTCTGTTTATTTCTTTGTCATACTCATCGAGTATATACTCATTATCCTTATCAGTTTCATAAATATCCTGACCATTATAATCCTGATAATAAAATCTAACTGCACTATCATCAAGGTTAGGCTGATATATTCCCAACACTTGATTAGCATTGAATTGAAGAGAAGTTGATAAACTGAATTGATAAACTCCATTAGTACTGAAATTAGATGGACCAAGTAAAATTTTTACTGAACTTTCAGAAACTCGAGTATAAGTTGTTACACCAGTCTTATTCCACAACCAGATAGTAGGATATTCATTTCTGGTTCTATGTCCTGGAGCATCTTCAGTCCTAACATCCACACCTAAGAGAAAACCAGTAATAATTCCAGAACAATTGAACTCCAGACTAGGCATAATTGAATGTCTGTCACCTCTAAGTCGATTACCATCAAGATCACCATTACCACCTTCTATTTGTTTAGCTTTTTGTACCAGTAAATCATAATTCATGAATCCTTTAGTACATGATTCTACTACAATGACAGGGATAAAAAAAACATGTTCAAATATTAAACTAGTCATGTACTACTGACCTGATAGAATCCATGACCAGCCACTGATAGTACACCACAAAAACAAAATACATAAACTCATCTCTGCTCTGAAGATAGGAGTGGTGATTACTCATTAGTTTAATAATAGGCAGCCTTAGAAAAGGTGAAGAATGAAGGATGCCACCCCCTTCGCGTTTTCAACAGTCAAAAAGGCGAGGATTACAACAGAAAGAGGCTCACTAGAAAATTCCCACTGAATCCCAGGTGATCCAGTGAACGTGATGTGAATAAAATACAGTACACATATTACAGTGTCCGATGTGTACATTTTGGAGAGCCTTGCCAAAGAGGTAAAGGACTGAGGCCTAATCAAAAAGCCTTTGGTCTTGGGTGTGAAGCCAAGGTAACCATTAGTTATGACAAATTTCAAAACAAATGGGTTGTTAGAGAAGTCAACTTATGTCATAATCATCGTGTTGGTGAAGTGATTATTAAACATTACCCATCATCAAGAAAACTTAGTAAGGAAGAAGAGAAGGCTGTTTGTGATATTATCAGTTTAAAACCCAACAATAAACATGTACGAGATTTTGTTGTCAGAAAGTATGGAAAATTAGTGACTCTCAAAGACATTCAAAATATCAAAATAAATGTTTGTGAACAGACACGTAAAGGGTTACAGGATGCTGAACTACTTCTTGAAAAACTAAAAGAATCTTTGTAAAATGATCAAGGAGCTAATGGAGGAGTAACAGTTGATGAAGAAGACACACTAGCAATTGTTTATTATCAGAGTAGCAGCATGGTGAACATGTTTAAGAAATTTCCTGAAATTGTGTTTGTGGATGGAACATACAATGTCAACAAATTAGGCCTCATACTGCCTCATGGTTGAGGACGGCTTTGGACATGGTTATAATTTTTTTATGCTGCTACTGCTCAAGAAGATAGTGCCCATCTGCAACAAATTCTTTAATTTTTCAAAGAAGAAAACGATGCATGGAATAAGGTTCGTGTCATCATAATTGACAAGGATTTTACGGAATATAAAGTTCTGAAAGAAGAATTCCCAGAGGTCGTAATTCTGTATTGTCAGTGGCATGTTGTGAAAGCTCTGTTTAAAGCCATTTGTGATTGTGATGTTGAAAAGAAAGATCGTGACAAGTGCCGAGTGTTGATTCGCTTAATAGTCCACGCAAAAGACCTAGATGAATATATAAAAACCAAGAAACAGCTCTATGATGCATCAAATGAAGCCTTTAAGAAGTACTTTGAAACTAACTGGGAAGAATGCCGTTCAATGTGGGTCACATTTGAAAGGGATAAGCATTCACATTATGGTAACACTACAAATAACAGGTTAGAGAGCCATAATCAGAAGCTAAAGGATTTAACAACCAGATCATCATCATTGTCTGAAATGTTTCAGAATTTACTGTTGTATTCTCACACTGCAGCTGCGGAGTATTCACAGTGTGCTTTCCAAGAAGAATTCACTGTTCATTTGGGTGTGCATAACATTCCTGAAGCTTCTGAAATTTATGCTCAATAGAAGATCTGTGGCTCATATAACCACCGATAGTACGGTGTCTCTAGCCACTTCATTAATAATATTATAATTGAGACATTAAAACTGTTCAACGTTTGAAGCGAAACTTTTTGGCGTGTACTTGTTTGTTCTATGTACCTCAACAGAACTCTAGCGCTAGCATTTATACTTTTGCTATTCGTCTGGCAACAGGCAGATAGACAACCAAACTATTGTATCCCAACAACAACTATTGTATTTTTAAAAAGAATGTACTGGTAGGGGCAGAGACAGCATGTTCAAAGTGAGGGGCTGATGACAGTGGCTCAAGTAACACCTCATCCCCCAGTATCTCTGCCACTGACTGGTTACATGCAGGTGTATGATCATGTGTGCATGTGCACATCATAAGTACAGAATACTTCCTGAAATTTAGAGCCTGCAAATGATGACAAATTACATGCAATAAAGATAAATTAATGTACATTATTATGATCAACCTCTGGAGTAGTCCAGTATCTTCTTTTCATGAAATATATATATAATAATTCTCATCTTGCAGATCTCTTGACATTCCAAAATCAGCAATCTTTAATGACAATAATGCAGTGATTTATAATAAAGGAATTTACAATCTATATGTCATCATACTTTACAGATCTCTGTGTACAAAATGTTTCGTAGACAAGTATTTCATAACAGAAACTGTGTAGACAATATGGAACAGAAGTGTCTATAAGTTCTCCTGGACTTTTAACTATTAATTAATCAGTTATACTCAACTTTTCATTGTCCACCTGTTTTTATTTGAAGAGCTCAACCTTAGCCAAGGTAATTAAAGTGGAGCTGGAATGCAATTAATAATATTACATTAAAACTGTTCAATGTTTGAACCAAAGATCATTGGTATGTACTTATTTGTTCTATTTGTACCTCAATCAGAATTTTAGCATATTTGTACTTTTGCTATTCATCTGGCAACATACAGATAGACAACCAAACTAATGTATCTCTTACATCGTAACAATCATAATTCAAGATCATGAATAATATACCATAATTGTTTCACAATTCTAATACAAACATACTTAACATTGTATACAGGTGAGTATTGCTGCAAAAACGAAATTATTAAATTAACTCAATCATAAGTAATTAAAGTTGCAAGGAATAATGTAAATCAAGTTACAGATTGTGACTACAGACATACTACATGCCATAACGAATACTTTACCACCTACATATAATCAATTTATTGAAGGTTGCCAATTACATAATATAACTGGCTACCATCTTTTGTGGTAAATTAAATTATGCGGTTCCAGGTTTTCAAGAAATTTCAACCATTTGTTGATGACAAGATACAGTAATATGAATTTTTATAATTGACAGGAAACATATAATCATATGGACAGCTGGATACCAAAATAGGAATTCAACAACAGCATAACTATAAACCTAACATAATTTATAACATGAAGAAATAATTATTAGTTGGTTGAGAAAAAAAGTTATTTGATATCATAAAGTCAACATACTTACATTCGTACATACATAAAAAGATAGTTAGTAGATATAACAATCTACTGATTGAACAAATCTACAATAATATATTAATAACATTTAGTATTTAGTAATAATTACGATACTAAAACAAAGAGTAAATAGAGTAACTTGCTCCATACTTTATATATAATCATCCTCAACAACTGGTTCATTCAATACATGTACATATGAGTATGTATTATCATCATCAGTAGTCAAATGTTCACCTGTAATAATAGCCATGATGAATTTCAAGGTAATTTCAGAAATTAGAATAATCTCATATATACCTGATACTGTATGTATATTATATGATGGATTCTCCTCAGTAGTCACATGTTCTTCTGTGAGGTTAACAATTGATGATCACTGAGACTAATTATCAATACATTATGTATATTGTCTATACCTGATACTGTGTGTACATTATAAGCTGGATTCTCCTCAGTAGTCACATGTTCTTCTGTGAGGTGATCATCATTAAGACTAATAAATACAATACATTATATATGTTGTCTATACCTGATACTTTATGTATATCATAGGATGGATTGTCCTCAGTAGTCACATGTTCTTCTGTGAGATGAACCATTGATCATGTTATATTTTCAAGCCCAATACTAATATAACATGTATATAAATATTACCTGATACTGTGTGTACATCATGGAATGGATAATCATCTATAAGTATTTGTTCATCTGTGAGATTACAAGAACTCAATCATCACTGAGACTAATAATTATTATCATTATTATGTGTATTACATGTCTATACCTGATACTGTTTGTATATTATTAATTGGAGTATCATAAATAATCACATGTTTATCTGTGAGATTAATAATTGATTATCACTGAGACTAATTATAAATTGTCCTCTATACCTGATACTGTGTGTATATTATAAGATGGATTATCATCAGTAGTCACATATTTGCCTGTAGTAAGTTAGGAATAGTTATAGTAATAATAATGTTTTATAGACATGATTATTATGTTAGTAAATATGTACATTTTGCTGTATACCCTTCATGAATGCACATACTAAATACACCCTAATACCATATAAAGAGGTTATTATTGATAACTTCAAAATGAGATAATAGACACAGTAAAAACAAATGTTATCACTAGTCATGCAATCATGAATGTACATACTAATATACATCCTACTACTTATCACATGAAGAGATGTATAATTATGTTGTTCTGAAAAAATAAATTGCTTATAGCAACTGAGGCAACTCACACTCTTTAGTTAAAATAACCAATGTGTATGTGTATCACTGCTACAACAAAATAGCTAATTATTTATTATATAGTCAATACAGATGTAAGGATACATACATCTAAAGCCATATACCTACTTTGTACTAACTATATTCAATTTTTTGAAGCACTATAATTTTAGGGTGCTATCTACTCATATTTCATGCCAACAATTTATAGTATACATAAAGTACATGTATTTGTATTTGGCCATCAAACATGTTTGGAAACCTGCAAAACTACCCTCTATGACAAACTAAATTAAAACTCGGGTTATTCCTTGCAACTGTACTAACCAGGTTATTTAACAATTTAAATTTTGCAGTATATTCATACGTAATACTGCATATAACAGATATTAAGCGATAGGCATAAATATTCACTGAGAAGAAAATATGACTACTTGTCATGTGTATAATCTAGTGGTGACATACATATTTTATACCTTTACTGGAGTTCGTAAGTGTTGTTCTTTTCCTATGTTTCACTATTAATATTATTATCAGTATAATAATAAATATAATAATAGACAACAGAAGAAGACCTGTTCCAACTCCAGCTATTACTTCCAACTGTACAGGAAATCCTTTATAAGAATTGATCAAATGTGAAGATATAATATAAAAATATAATTAATCTGTGCATTTAATGGGTGATAAGTATATCTATAATCAGTTCTCCATATTATTACGATGAGACATGCTTGAATTGTATTTAGTCCAAAATATTAATTGTAATGTTAATATGTAATAAGACTTTATGCATTTAGTTTCAACAACATGTGAGTATAGTAACCGCACTCCACGAGGAAATATTTATACAATTACCTTCCTGTGTTTGTGATGTAGAGTTCATTAAACTGGTAGGAAGACTCATGGATGAGACTGAAGGGAGTAAGAGGCATAGAATTATAGGTAAATGACAGTAGCAAAAGATTGATGCTAAGTCATTCAGAATAACTAATAAGTTGTATTGCTGATGATCATGTGTACAAATGTAAAGGATGCTTTTGTGTATTTTGGCATGATAACAACAACAAATATAGTGTACTCAGTTAAACATATATCACAAAATAGTATTTTTTGATTAGTACAGTTGCAAGGATTTCACAAGTAATTTGTTGTTCAGGATACATACATCTAATACCATAGCTACTTTCTACAGTTTATAATCAAACATTAATTCAAGTACTATAAGTTTAGGGTGTCTACTCATATTTCATGCCAAAACGTTAGCATAAGCTAAAGTGCATGCAAGTGATTAGTTTAATTTAAAATTGCAACTTCAAATTCGTGCAACCAGGTTAAAAGATCCCAGTATGTTTTCAGTGTATTAACTATACTAGTCAAATTTAAGTGTGCATGGTTAATTAATATTCAGCAATAGTGTATACGGTTTACAAATGTTGCACTAAGATTTAAAATATAAATATATTGTATTAGCTAGATACCTCACCTTCAACTGTAGAACTTGTGATAAAACTAGTAGATTCTGATGTAGAACTCATCATAAAACTAGTAGATTCAGATGTAGAACTGGTGATAGAACTCTTATCTTCAGAAATGCTCATAGTATTAGAGCTCATAGTTATTATTCCTAATAATTTGGGTACATGAGAAGTAACAAATTCACTATTACATATTAATTGTTATTTTGTGCACAAATAATCATTATAAGAATAGACTAATAGTTTGCTATTATTTACTCCCTCAAATTAATGGCTGTATTTCAATGAAATAAATGCAGCCACCAATAAATAGTTGAGTGAATACTGTTTGGAAACTTTGTGTTAAGGTTTTTATGGCCCACAGGGCCATCCCTATAATTGCTTCTCATGAGATTTAATGTGTATATACACATATATATATATTCTTGTGTCGCTAATGTGAGTGTGCGGTGTATAAGAAGTTAAGTAGTTGCATCACTCCAGGGGCTTGGTCAAATAATGGGTGTGGTGCGTAAAAGAACATGTCACATGTGCTTGAGTTACAGACCAGCAGGAAAAATGTAAAACTGCAAATTATACTAATATCTGTTGTGTATAGCTGAGAAACAGTATAAAGATGATGCAACAGTCTTATATAATAAGTTGTTGAGTTTCAGACATGAGGAAGTCATCATTTAGAACCTTGAAGGAGTACTTCAGTTTCTTCAGGACACAGGTTTTGAGTACACAGAAAGGTAGAGACACTAGTGCCATCAGCAAAGATTGATACATAGTCATCACAATACAATCATACAGATATATTTTATCAATATATACTGTTCATCCAAATAGGTCGTATAAGCTATAGAACTCACAGAACTCATGGTATTAGAACTTATAGCTAATATACAAATACCACACATTATATATTGTGATTGTATAAGACATGTAAATAACTAAACACCTACCAAATATTACAGACACAAGTGGATAATCATTTTCATCACTTATATCTCCATTATTATTATAATTTGGTGGTCCATTGTTCTGCTGATAATACAATATCAAGTCACTGTCAAACTGTCTAGGCTGATTTATTCCTAAAACATCTCCATTTTAAACTTGTATTGGTGGAGAGAGATTATACCACCTTAGGTTAGTAGTTGAAGGATCATTAGCATCATTATATACAAGTGAATAGGACGGTCCTGTCTGATCATATTCTCCTCCATCTGATAGTCTCCAGAAACGAATTTGTGGTAAGAGTGTTCCATCATCATTTTCTGCTCCAATTATTATATGTGTGATATTACCATTACATGTGAAACCAATATCTGGAAAGAAGTTTTCATCGTCATTATATCCACTCACTCTTGTGATCTCTCTTGCTTGTATTTTGATTTCATCTGAAGATATGAATCCACTGATACACTGAGAAGAATCTAAAAGATATAACATGATGAAATATTAAATATCTTAATTATTATTTACTTGTTTCTGGATAGATGAGAGGTCTTCTATTTGTTTGCATGTCACCGTCACCAAGTGTATACACATTATCTGCATTAGTTTCATAAATATTCTGACCATTATAATCATGATAATAAAATCTAACCACTCCAATACTTGGCTAATATATTCCTAACACTTGATTAGCAGTAAATTGAAGAGGAGTTGATAAACTGAATTGATAAACTCCATCAGTACTGAAATTAGATGGACCAAGTATAATTTCTACTGAACTATCATCAACACGAGTATAAGTTGTTTCATCAGTCTTATTCCACAACCAGATAGTAGGATATTCATCTCTATCAGTCCTAACATCCACACCTAAGAGAAAACCAGTAATAGTTCCAGAACAAGTGAACTCCAGACTAGGCATAATTGAATGTCTGTCACCTCTAAGTCGATTACCATCAAGATCACCTCTACCATCTCCTCCTATTTGTTTAGCTTTTTGTACCAGTAAATCATAATCCATGAATCCTTTAGTACATGATTCTACTACAATATAACATAGAATTAAAGTTAAACATGTTCAAATGTTAAACTAGTCATGTTCTACTGACCTGACTGAATCCATGACCAGCCACTGATAGTACACCACGAAACCAAAATACATAAATTCATCTCTACTCTGAAGATAGGAGTGGTCATTACTCATTAGTTTCAAGCCATATAAGTACATTATTGTTCAAATATGTGGGTATAGTGGTACTTAGACGTGTGTGACATGTGTGTGACATGTGTGTGAGTGTCATAATTATAATCATTATAGTAATACAAATTTACATATAAAAAGAGTGTACTGGTAGGGGCAGAGACAGCATGTTCAAAGTGAGGGGGCTGGTGAAGATCGGGGCACAATGACAGCGGCTCAAGCACCCACCCCATCCCCCGGTATCTCTGCCACTGACTGGTTACATGCAGGTGTATGAGTGTGTACATCACACAGTACAGCATACTTCCTGAAATTTAGAGCCTGCAAAAGATGACAAATGACATGCAATAAAGATAACTATTACTATAATAAACCTCTGGAGTAGTCCAGTATCTTCTTTGCATGAAATATGTAATAATTCTCATCTTGCAGATCTCTTGACATTCCAAAATCTGCAATCTTTAATGGCAATAATGCAGTGATTTATAATAAAGGAATTTACAATAAGAATAAAATATACATCTATATGTCATCCTAATTTACAGATCTTTGTGTGCAAAAATGTTTCGTAGACAAGTATTTCATAACAGAAACTCCAGACTAGGCATTATCCAAATACATGTCACTTGATAAAGATCAATATTGCATATGCAATCATAACTAGTAGCTTTTTGTACAAATTTGTGAACATTTTAATAAATCAAAAAAAAAACATTTAAATCAAATGTAGCAGAATGAAATTTTATCACTAACTCAAAAAAGGTTTTCATGGGAGAGAAAACAATACTGAAAAATTAGCACATTTATATTATTGTGTATAATGAGCACACTGTCTACAATAAAAGAAACGTTGCTTATAGCTAATGATGTTATAGTTAACATTTATGTATAATGAAGTAAAAACCCCTTGTGCTGCATGTTAATCTCATATATACAGCTTTTGCAGTTCAGGATACAACCAGCGAGCTGTATCAAGATGAGCTCCCAGACAAGTGTCTGTCTCAGTCTCTGTCTGGAGTAGTTTAAAATCAAGTTGAGAAAGATCAGAAACCAGATCAACAAATGTAGGACGAGATGATGTCTCTGGATGCCTGTAGATTCAACAAATAGATTACTACTAATTATTTATGAGTTTAGAAAGTTTTATCTCACCAGCATTGTATCATCATTTCATATACTGGTCTAGGACAACCAGGAGGAGGAGGAAGACGATATCCTGATTCCACAAGACGTATGCACTACACAACATTATTCTCCAAACATAGAATATTATTAATATATTACAGGGCCTACCTCTTGATTGCTCTTCTCTTCAAATGGTTTATGTCCCAAACTCCATATCTCATATAGTACTACTCCAAAACTCCACACATCACTTGCAGTTGAATACTTCTTGAAGTTTAGGGCCTTGCAATTATAAATAACAACAAATGAAAGTAATATGCAGTATACAAGAATTTTACTCATTAATTGCTACTGACTAGACACTATGATGGAGATCACTTGACTGAGTTTTAAATACATGGCCTATCACAAAGGCTCACTCAAGATTGACAATATTATACACAATAACGTCCTTACTAAGAGATATATATGAAGACCTTGAGTACATAAAGGAAAGAATGTATATCTGCATGGTTTTTGGAAATCCATCTATCATTTAGAGTGAAGTAACTACAGCTCCAGTAACAGCAGCATGAATTTTACTGAGCATTAATCTTAATATAAATAATAATATCTTAACATTGACTTTTACTACTCCAACAACCAAACAAAGTTGCATATATATTTATAATCCTTTGACCTATATACCTCCGGAGCAGTCCATTTAATTGGTATCTTCTTTGCATGAGATATGTAATAATGCTCATTTTGTAAATCTCTTGACATTCCAAAATCTGCAATCTTTGACAAAATAATGAAGTGCCTTATTATCGAAACATTGTCTCTTTCTTTACCTTACATACACCTTTATCTGCTACTAGTATATTCCTAGCCGCCAGATCTCGGTGTACAAAATGTTTCTTAGACAAGTATTCCGTACCAGAAGCAATCTGATGACAGAAACTGAGTAGAATACTGGGAACTGTAGTGTCTACGAGTTCTCCTGGACTAATAGATGAATTATGACAATCAGAGAGTGTGGTTATCAACAACATGATTTACAAACACAGAGAGAGAGAGGTAAATTAATTGTGCATGCTACCACTTACACTGGTCTCATTTTTTGTAGATATCCTCTCAAATCTCCGTGTGACACAAGCTCTAGAACAATCATAGTCTGCATAAGTGATATTGTTATCATAACAAACAGATGTAATACTATTACAATCTTCACTCACTGGTTCTCCAACAGTCACTACTCCATATAGTTTTACAACATTACGATGATGAAACTGACCATTAATGGCTGCTTCTTGCAAGAATTTTACTTTCTCTTCTTCTGTAGCAGAGTCTTTCAATGTTTTGATAGCTACATGTTTAGTTCCACTAGGAGAATTCCACACACCTTTGTCAACAGTACCAAACTGACCTGATCCAAGATGTCTAGTGATTCTATGGTAGATAGAGAAAATACACTAACATATACACAAATACTTCACTAGTCATCTGTTCTGATATATTAATGCATGAATAAGCAAACATAAACAGCAGTCTCATCTGAGTGTAAACTATATACATAAATGAAATATACTCTTCATACTAGAATTGAAGTTCTAATCTCACTTTTATCATTCAAGGATATAAATAGCATAAATTATACTAACTGAATCTGTTGACGTAGTATTTCTCTGTATTTCTTTTGTGCCAGCTGTTCATATAAGACACTAGTATCTTCACTTGGTGTCCAGTATATCTTCTCTTCAGTAAAGAAACAATCATCCCCTGATCTCTTCAGTGAAGAGTACTGTGACAATGTAAGAGGCGAGGCATAGAATTAGGTAAATGGACAGTAGTGTAACATCAATGCTAGGTCATTGAGAAGTAACAATAAACTATATTGCTGATCATGTATACAACTCCAAATGATGTTTTTGTGTAATTAGGCTCGATAACAAAAACAATACATTATACTCAGTTAAACATAATTATGATATGTAAATCCCATAGAAGATGTAGGTAAATGTAGAGTACAGCTGATGTTAAGTACAATTCATGTACATGGTTAAGCCTTGATTTGAACTGGGCTGCCTTGGTAGCTCAGTTGGTAGAGCATCTGTCTGGAGTACAGTGTGTCGTGGGTTCGAATCCCACCTGAGGCAACTCTCATTTTTCATTTTTCCATTGCCTCAGGTGTCTTTCTTTCTTTCTTTCTTGATAATATCATGTATATAATGCTTAGGTTGGTGTTGGTGCTTTGGTGGTTTCATTACCCCGGCCTTCACCTAATGCCTAGTATTTGGTTAAGCCTTGATTCGGACCCTGCCAGCTGGGCTGCCTTGGTAGCTCAGTTGGTAGAGCATCTGTCTGGAGTACAGTGTGTTGTGGGTTCCAATCCCACCTGAGGCAACTCTCATTTTTCATTTTTCCATTGCCTCAGGTGTCTTTCTTTCTTTCTTTCTTTCTTGATAATATCATGCTAATTACTCTGGAATGTCACTTATAATAGCAATTATAGATGTTAGAATAATAATACACCACAGGTTGTACCTAATAGGATACTTTAGAATATTCATATTACTTTTACTTTTTAACCACAAAATTATGCAAGTCAAAATGTATTATTATTCTGTAACTTTAGAAAACAAATTAAAAACATGATTGGGTTACATTGCTGATGTGACAACTGACATGAGTATTTTAATGTGCATAATTAATATTGGCAAGTGACTCTTTTAATTTATACCTGCATATTCTGTAGATGTCCATATATGTTCTCCTGCATCTCATAATGACTTTCAATTTCCTGTCTTTGAGCCTATAATAATAATAAACATACCATCAATAGCAGTCATTGTATACTGAAACACTGAAACATGATATACTTATACAAACATTAAGTAAACATTAAAACTGATCATAGACCATATCAAAAGTAATTAGTATTTTACTACAGTCATTATATTAGGTCTGATATACATTCATTGTCAAGCTGACTTGAAACATTCTCAATTCTACTTGAAGAGCTCTGTATTATATATATATATGTAATATATATAGTATGCTAATAGGTCCTATATACAAAATATAGGACCTGAGTTTGTGTCCACGGAAGTGATATAGCCTCAGCCTGCAAGAGCTATATCACATCCGAGGACACAAACGAGTGTCCTATATGCAGTATATAGGACCTATTAGCATACTATATACAATATATTGTATGATAGTGAAATCTCCTGCATGGTGAGCACATGGAAGGTCTATATACAATATATAGGACTTGCCACATCAAAGGGATGATGTCACCATCATACTATATATATATATATATATATATATATATATATATATATATATATATATATATATATATATATATATATACAGAACCCCATAAAACTAGTTTAATAGGCTCCTGTATATATATATAATTGTAATTACATATATGTATGTGTAAGTATATAATATATGTATATGTTAGAGTACAGAGTTAGGTGTACTGTAACAAATATAGAGTATCTTCTCTTTCATTTGATGATAACAGACTCAAGTTGGTGTAAAGTAATAATTATTTATTGCCCAATAATTGAAAATGTTTCCGGCTTGAAGTAAATTGTTGACATCTATTAAAAGTGAGAAAACCTTCTTGTGATTCACCAGTATTCTATCAAAGATAGAGTAGAGCTATATAGTAGCCATGGTAACATACTATATATATATATATATATATATATATATATATATATATATATATATATATATATATATATATATATATATATGTATATATATATATATCCACAAGCGTTTATAATAACCAAGCCCAAGGGCTATAAGCTAGAGAGCAAAGTGATTATAAGCCTGAAAGTGCACAAGTGGGTAAGACATAACTATTATATTTTCTGCGCTTCAAGCTTTTTAGCCACACTATAAACATTGTTTACACTAACAAACCACAAGGCATGTATCATAAACCAAGATGAATATATAATTATATATAATTATATATATAATACACACAAAGAAGTACTTTCAGATAGTATTTGAGAGCATAAATAGAATAAACAAGAATAAATGTCAAATATTATTATTATAACTCACTTACACTTAATATGTACTTAACTTATAATAATGACATGTTATTTATTGACTTAGGATTATTTGTACACAGATTAAAAGCCACTCAGTATATAAGGTATGTATGTGTGTACATACATGTATTATGTGTATTACTTTTTCAACTTACAGTAGTAGGTACACATATTCCCCATTGTAATGTATTATATGGATTTGTCTGTGTAATTGTTGCCTATAAAAATAGATTATATAACATAACTATAATATGTTATGGTATCTACTATTTGTAATTTATTAATTATGGCCCATATAACAGAAATATGATTATAATTATACCACATAAGGAAATGATAACTAACATATTCATTATTTGTTGATAGTTGATTGTTCATTCCATACATAGCATTAGTAACAGTATGTATACTCATGCCTGCCTCAGAATAGAAATCTGATTGAGCATTATTTGTAGCTACTTCAGGTTCTTCATAGAGGACTCCAGGTGTGTGTACAACTCTAATTGTGTGTTCTTCATTCACATCAGTTGTCTCATTTCCATTACCTAACTCTCGAGCTAAAATCAAGAGACACAAAACATAAAAAAATAATAATAATTAATGATGGTAGTTCTTTAATTCAGTAAATTATCAATATTGAACATTCTTATAATAATTATTATTACCTCCATATACTGGATTGATCAAAGGTACATCAAGACCTGGCTGTCCTTCAACTGGTACTACATTACTCTGGTCACTATGGGCATTACTATTAATTTGTAATTTTAAACTTCCTTTCTTTCTCTTTCTCATTGTAAACACTATCAACAAGCTCACTATCAATATAATTATCAGTAGTACTACTATCACTGCTACTACAACACCAGATATTATCACCGTTAAGTTATTTTGATCCCCTTCAGCACGCAGGGAAGTAGAAGATGGTGTTACTGTACTTGAAGGACTTGTAGTGCCTCCTATAAGAAATTAATGGAGTAGAAGTATGCATTGGAATACTCATTAATTACTGGCTGTATTTCAATGAAACAAGTAAAGCCACTAATAATTGAGTGCATACTGTTTGTATTATAAGGTTTTAAATATAAATATATATTAGCTAAGGAACTCACCTTCAACTGTAGAACTCATGATAGAACTCTTTTCTTCAGAAATACTCATAGTATTAGAGCTCATAGCTATTGTTTCTAATGATTTTGGTACATGGAAGTTGTTATTACATCTTAATTAGTAACTTTGAGCACAAACAATCATTACAAGAATAGGCTAATAGTTTGCTATTGTTCGCCCCCTGAAATTACTGGCTGTAAAACCACTAATTGTTGAGTGTTTACTGTTTACAAACTTTGTAATAAGGTTTTTAATCTAAATAGCTAGAGAACTCACCTTCAACTGATGTATCAGTAGATTCAGATGTAGAACTCATAACAGAAATCATAGAACTCATGATAGAACCCGTAGCTATTGTTTCTAATATACAAATACGACACATTATATATTACGATTGTATAAGATATGTAAATAACTAAACACCTACCAAATATTACAGACACAAGTGGATAATGATTTTCTCTATCATGCATATTTCCATTAATATCGTAATTTGGTGGTCCACTGTTCCCCTGATAATACAATATGAAGTCGTCCATTTTCATAGGCTGAAATATTCCTAATACATCTCCATTTTGAACTTGTATTGGTTCAGAAAGATTATACCATCTTAGGTTAGTAGTTGAAGGAGCATTAGCATCATTATACACAAGTGAATAGGATAGTCCTGTCTGTTCATATTCTTCTCCATCTGATAGCCTCCAGAAACCAATTTGTGGGAATTGATTTCCATTATCATCTTCTGCTCCAATTATTATATGTGTGATATTACCATTACATGTGAAACCAATGTCTGGAAAGAAAATTTCATCGTTATTATATCCACTCACTCTTGTGATCTCTCTTGCTTGTATTTTGATTTCATTTGAAGATATGAATCCACTGATACACTGAGAAGAATCTAAAAGATACAACATGATAAAATATTAAATATATTAATTATTATTTACTTGTTTCTGGATAGATGAGAGGTCTTCTGTCTAATTCTATGTCTTCACTACCAAGTGATGCAAGCATAAACTCATTCACCCCAGCATTAATTTCATAAATATCCTGACCATTATAATCATGATAATAAAATCTAACCACACTGTCTCCATTGTCTGGCTGATATATTCCCAACACTTGATTAGCAGTGAATTGAAGAGGAGTTGATAAACTGAATTGATAAACTCCATCAGTACTGAAATTAGATGGACCAAGTATAATTTCTACTGAACTATTAACAACACGAGTATAAGTTCTTTCATCAGTCTTATTCCACAACCAGATAGTAGGATATTCATCTCTAGTATCAGTTTTAGTCCTAACATCCACACCTAAGAGAAAACCAGTAATAGTTCCAGAACAATTGAACTCCAGACTAGGCATAATTGAATGTCTGTCATTTCTTAGTCGCATATTATGAAGATCACCTCTACCATCATTTATTCCTATTTGTTCAACTTTTTGTACCAGTAAATCATAATCCATGAATCCTTTAGTACATGATTCTACTACAATATGACAGAAATTAACATGTTCAATTACAAATGTTAAACTAGTCATGTTCTACTGACCTGACTGAATCCATGACCAGCCACTGATAGCACACCACAAAACCAAAATACATAAATTCATCTCTATTCTGAAGATAGGAGTGGTCATTACTCATTAGTTTCAAGCCATAGAAGTACATTAATGTTTAAATATGTGGGTACATAGACATGTGTGTGATATGTCATAATTATAATCATTATAGTAATACAAATTTACATAAAAACAATTTATATAAAAAGAATGTTCAAGAAATTTCAAACATTTCAACCATTCGTTGATGACCAAATATAGTACTTTGAATTTTTATAAGTGACATGAAACATGTATTATATGGGCTGGATACCAAAATAGAAATTCAACAACAGCATGACTATAAACCTAACATAATTTATAACTGAAGAAATAATTATTATTCGGTTGAGAAAATATTTTATTCGTTATCATAAAGTCAACATACTTACAATCGCAAATACATAAAAAGATAGTCAGTAGATATAACAATGTACTGATTGCAAAATCTACAATAAGATATTAATAATATTTAGTATTTAGTAATAAAGGCGATACGAAAACAAAGTGTAACTTGCTTCATACTTTATATATAATCATCCTCAACAACAGTTTCATCCAAAACATATACATATGAGTATGTATTATCATCATCAGTAGTCAAATGTTCACCTGTAACAGTTTAATGATCTTGATGAATTTCAAGGTAATTTCAATAATCTCATTTATACCTGACACTGTGTGTATATTATAAGATGGATTCTCCTCAGTAATCACATGTTCTTCTGTGAGGTGATCATCATTAAAACTAATAATTACAATACATTATGTATGTTGTCTATACCTGATACTTTGTGTATATCATAGGATGGATTGTCCTCAGTAGTCACATTTTCTTCTGTGAGATGAACCATTGATCTTGTTACATTTTCAAGCCCAATACTAATATAACATGTATATAAATATTACCTGATACTGTGTGTACATCATAGGATGGATAATCATCTATAAGTATTTGTTCATCTGTGAGATTACAAGAACTCAATCATCACTGATACTAATAATTATTATCATTATTATGTATATTACATGTCTATACCTGATACTGTTTGTATATTATTAATTGGAATATCATAAATAATCACATGTCTATCTGTAAGATAAAAATTTGATTATCACTGAGATTAATTATAAATTGTACTCTATACCTGATACTGTGTGTATATTATAAGATGGATTATCATCAGTAGTCACAACTTTGCCTGTAGTAAGTTAGGAATAGTTATAGTAATAATAATGTTTTATAGACATGACATAGCAGCAAAACATTGTTCTTCATAACTGTAAACAGTATACAGCAAAATGTACATATTTACTGTACATTTTGCTGTATATACTGCTTATATTTATACAATATATCTGGTTATAGATATATAGTAAAATGGAATGTTGTCTATATAGTCATAAATGCACATACTAAATACACCCTAATACTATAAAGAGGCTATTATTGATAACCAAAAAATGAGATAATAGACACAGGAAAAGACAATTAATTTTGTTTCAAATTATTGGTTATATATAGTAAAAACAAATGTTATCACTAGTCATGCAATCATGAATGTACATACCAATATACATCCTACTACTTATCACATGAAGAGATGTATAATTATGTTGTTTTGAAAATAACCAGTTCCTTACAACAACTGAGGCAACCTGCATTGTGTAGTTAAAATAACCAATTCATTTTAACAGTGCGTGTGTGTGTGTGCTCGCGTTATGCGTGTGTATGTGCATCACTGCAACAACAAAATAGCTTATTAGTCAATACAGATGCAAGGATATAACAATTAGTTCATTGTTCAGGATACATACATCTAAAGCCATATACCTACTTTGTACTAATTATATTCAATTCTTTGAAGCACTATAATTTTAGGATCCTGTCTACTCATATGTCAACAGTTTAGAATACTCACTGTAATAATGGTTATTTTAAACCATTTTGGTTAAACAACAGATATTATTTGTTATTATAAGTACAAATTTGTGTACATATATAGTAATAAAGTAAACAATATTTGTTGTTTCACAGATGTTAGAATGGGTATGACTATAATACATCACAGGTTATACTATGCTATATACATTGAATTGGTGTTTTTGTTAATATGCTTTATTATGACATGTACTTTATATACTAGTCCTGAAACTAGTACTTGTAAATATTGCATAGCAGAAAAAACAAACCATCATTGAGGAAAATATAATTACACTGAAACTCTTGTAACCAACTGAAGGTTAAAATAACCTTCAATTTTTACAGAGCAAAGACTAAAGTATATGTTTGTATCTCGCCGTTAAAAGGGTTTGGAAACCTGCAAACAAATGTTCTAGTGTACTTTTTAATACTTGATGCACATTATGTTATAGTAGAATCATGCATGAAGCCACAACATCCTCTATGGGAATTAGCTAACTAAATTGCAACTGTACTAACCAGGTTATTTAATGATTTAAATTTTGTAGTGTATTCAACTATTCATACTTAATACTGCATATAACAGATATGCTGGATAGGCTTTAATGAGAACATGTAGGTATAAATATTCAATGAGAAGAAAATATGACTACCTGTCATGTGTATAATCTAGTGGTGACATTAAATCTATTACATATTTTATACCTTTACTGGAGTTCGTAAGTGTTGTTCTTTTCCTATGCTTCACTATTAATATTATTATCAGTATAATAATAAATGTAATAATAGACAACAGAAGAAGACCTGTTCCAACTCCAGCTATTACTTCCAACTGTACAGGAAATCCTTTATAAGAATTGATCAAATGTGATAATATAATATAAAATTATAATAATTATTCATTAATCTATGCATTTAATGGGTGATAAGTATATCTGTAATTAGTTCTCCATTTTATTACAATGAGACATGCTTGAATTGTATTTAGTTCAAAATATTAATTGTAATGTTAATATGTAATAATACTTTATGCATTCAGTTTCAACTACATGTTCGTCGATGAGTATGGTAACCCCATTCCACAAGGAAATATTATAAAATTACCTTCCTGTGTTTGTGATGTAGAGTTCATTAAACTGGTAGGTAAACTCATGGATGTGACTGAAGGGAGTAAGAGGCATAGAATTATAGGTAAATGACAGTAGCAAAAGATTGATGCTAAATACATTCAGAATAAATAATAAACTGTATTGGTGATGATGTGTACAACTGTAAAGGACGTTTTTGTGTATTTTGGCATTGACAACAACAACAATATAGTGTACTCAGTTAAACATATACCACAAAATAGTATAATTTGTTGATTAGTACAGTTGCAAGGATTTCACAATTAGTTGGTTGTTCAGGATCCATACATCTAATGCTACTTTCTACAGTTTATAATCAAATATTAGTTCAAGCACTATAAGTTTAGGTTGTCTACTCATATTTCATGCCAACAATTTAGCATAAGCTAAAGTACATGCAATTGTATCTGGTCATCAAAAGAGTTTGGAACCCTGTAGACACATAATTTAACTAATTCTAGTGTATATTTTCATACTTGGTACACATTACATTGTAGTAACATCATTCAGGGTAAAAATAATAATAACAAGAATAATAAAAACATTTTTAATAAAAATGAAGAAAGATGCAGGGACGTGAAAACCCAAAAAGCATGTGAACAAGGTTGGAAGGTTAACGTAGGACCTAAAATTAAACAAACCACTTCCATATAACCCTACATAAGCACTTACACCGCTATAAAGCAAAATACAAAGAGCTGTACTTATGTAGGGTTATATGGAAGTGGTTTGTTTAATTTTAGGTCCTACATTAATCTTCCAACCTTGTTCATATGCTTTTTGGGTTTTGACGTCCCTACATCTTTCTCCATTTTTATTAAAATGTTT
This sequence comes from Petrosia ficiformis, assembly GCA_947044365.1. Classification (NCBI taxonomy): domain Eukaryota; kingdom Metazoa; phylum Porifera; class Demospongiae; order Haplosclerida; family Petrosiidae; genus Petrosia; species Petrosia ficiformis. The sequence continues at coordinate 1,343,539 of OX345643.1, forward strand.
TTATAATTCTTGTTTCCATTGTTTTTTTTTGAATGGTAGACGATTTGTGACTATTTTATGTAGATTGCTATGAGGCTTGATCATCATTGAAGGTCAGACTTTATATAATTATATCCATTATTTATGAATTGATTATCATTCTTTTTCACTACAGATGACGCTGCCTATTTTATATTTCACTTACAGCTTTGCCACAAGAAGTAGTGCTAGTCTTTCTGTCAACCATTTGGCATTCCAGTGCTTATCATACTATATAATATTATATTATCAATATACCATGGTTTTAATATTATGCTCATTATTTTAAGAATGAATTTGCTCACAAACTTTATTACTATTCTTATGATTCCAACGTAGCAGCTGGCAGCTTCAGTAAACAGCTTTCATGTACTGAGGACACAAATGCGCATGAGCAATTAATTCCATGTGGCTAATTATTAATGAATACACTTATAAAAATGGCGTCCAATTTGAGATCAAATCTTCGCCGTCGTTGAGACTGTCTTCATTCATCGCATCTGAACATATCATCTCGATACTTGTAGACCAGAATTTTACAAAGAATGCGATTGGAATGGTGCTAGAATCATTGTGATAGTTCAACAAACAAAAAAATGATTTGTTTGGAAAATAATACTGAATAATAATATTAATAATAATATTATGACGATTTTGCCAGTTTTGCTACTTGCCGGTTCTCTACCTTAAAGATGAACTGTCTAGAAGATGTTGTTAGTCATAAAAACACTAGATATCAAAAGGTATGTGTTTAATAAGACTTCTCTCTATTACTTTAGCAGAGATTTCAGCTCATCACTTGCAATTGAAATGCATGGGCGGCCATTTTTTTTCCGTGCCATCCCTACATAGAGAGTACTACCGTACTCTCTGATAATATGATGATGATGAACATTCAGCTAGTTTTCCTACTTGCCGATTCTGTACTTTAAAGACGTTCTCTGGACATTTAGCAGGTAGTGTTAATAATAAAAACACTCAATATCAAAAGGTATGTGTGCATTTAAACTTATCTGTATAATATTACCACAGATTAGTTGCAACTGAAATATATGGGTGGCCATTTGTTTTCCAGTGCCATCCCTACATAGAGAGTTCTACTGCACTCTGATATATATATATATATATATATATATATATAATATTTTTGTTCCAGTGCGCATGTACTTATATACTAGTTATCAAACAAAACAATGTATGTGTAAATATTCACTCTGAGGAAAATAAAATTGCAACTTGAAATTCATGTAACCAGGTTAAAAGATCCCAGTGTATTAACTATAGAGTCAAACTTAGGCGTGCGTGGTTAATTAATATTCAGCAATAGTTGAGTGTATACTGTTTGCAAATGTTGTACTAAATAAATATTATATTGTATTAGAAATCACCTTCAACTGTAGAACTTGTGATAACACCAGTAGATTCAGATGTAGAACTCATGATAAAACCAGTAGATTCTGATGTAGGACTCATGATAAAACTAGTAGATTCAAATGTAGAACTCGTGATATGACTCTTATCTTCAGAAATCCTCATAGTATTAGAGCTCATAGTTATTATTCCTAATAATTTGAGTACATGAGAAGTAACAAATTCACTATTACATATTAATTCTTATTTTGAGCACAAATAATCATTATAAGAATAGACCAATAGTTCACTATTGTTTATTCCCTCAAATTAATCAATGAAACAAGTATAGCCACCAATAAATAATTGAGTGCATACTGTTTGGAAACTTTGTGTTAAGGTTTTTGTGGCCCACAGGGCCATCCCTATAATTGCTTGGAATTTAATGTGTATATATATATATATGTTAGTGTGCATTGTATAAGCATCACTCCAGGGGCTTGGTCAATTAATGGGCGTGGTTCATAAAAGAACATGTGCTTGAGCTACAGACCAGCAAGAAAATGTAAAACTGCAAATTATACTAATATCTGTTGTGTATAGCCAAGAAACAGTATAAAGATGATGCAAGAGTCTTTTATAATAAGTTGTCGAGTTTCAGACATGAGGAAGTCATCATTTAGAACCTTGAAGGAGTACTTCAGTTTCTTCAGGATACAGTTTTCGAGTACACAGAAAGGTAGAGACACTAGTGCCATTAACAAAGATTGATACAAAGCAATTATAGGGATATATCTTGTTCATCTAAATAGGTCATATTAGCTATAGAACTCACCTTTAACTGAAGAATCAGTAGATTCAGATGTAGAACTCATGATAGAACTCACAGAACTCATGGTATTAGAACTCATAGCTAATATACAAATAAAACACATTATACATTGTGATTGTATAAGACATGTAAATAACTAAACACCTACCCAATATTACAGACACAAGTGGATAATCATTTTCATTGTTTCCATTTCCATTCTCATCATTTGGTGGTCCATTGTTCTCCTGATAATACAATATCAAGTCACTGTTTGATTCTATAGGCTGAGATATTCCTAATACATCTCCATTTTGAACTTGTATTGGTTGAGAGAGATTATACCACCTTAGGTTAGTAGTTGAAGGATCATTAGCATCATTATATACAAGTGAATAGGATGATCCTGTCTGTTCATATTCTTCTCCATCTGATAGCCTCCAGAAACCAATTTGTGGTAATTCTATTCCATTTTGGTCTTCTGCTCCAATTATTATATGTGTGATATTACCATTACATGTGAAACCAATGTCTGGAAAGAAAATTTCATCGTTATTATATCCTCTCACTCTTGTGATCTCTCTTGCTTGTATTTTGATTTCATCTGAAGATATGAATCCACTGATACACTGAGAAGAATCTAAAAGATACAACATGATAAAATATTAAATATATTAATTATCATTTACTTGTTTCTGGATAGATGAGAGGTCTTCTATTTGTTTGTATGTCTCCATTATCATGTGTATACTCATTCACCCCAGCATTAATTTCATAAATATCCTGACCATTATAATCATGATAATAACATCTAACTACACTATTTCCATGCCTTGGCTGATATATTCCCAACACTTGATTAGCAGTGAATTGAAGAGGAGTTGATAAACTGAATTGATAAACTCCATCAGTACTGAAATTAGATGGACCAAGTCTAATTTCTACTGAACTATCATCAACACGAGTATAAGTTGTTTCATCAGTCTTATTCCATAACCAGATAGTAGGATATTCATCTCTATTAGTCCTAACATCCACACCTAAGAGAAAACCAGTAATAGTTCCAGAACAATTGAACTCCAGACTAGGCATAATTGAATGTGTGTCCCTTCCTAGTCGATTACCATCAAGATCACCTGTACCATCTCCTCCTATTTGTTCAGCTTTTTGTACCAGTAAATCATAATCCATGAATCCTTTAGTACATGATTCTACTACAATAGTGACATAGAAATTAAACATATTCAAATGTTAAATTAGTCATGTACTACTGACCTGATAGAATCCATGACCAGCCACTGATAGTACACCACGAAACCAAAATACATAAATTCATCTCTACTCTGAAGATAGGAGTGGTCATTACTCATTAGTTTCAAGCCATAGAAGTACATTAATGTTTAAATATGTGGGTACATAGACATGTGTGTGATATGTGTCATAATTATAATCATTATAGTAATACAAATTTGCATATAAAAAGAATGTTCAAAGTGAGGGGACTGATGAAGATTGGGGCACAATGACAGTGGCTCAAGTAACAACCCCATCCACCAGTATATCTGCCACTGACTGGTTACAAGCAGGTGTGTCATAATATCATGAGCACATCATACAGTACAGAATACTTCCTGAAGTATATTGCCTGCAAAAGATGACAAATGACATGCAATAAAGATAAATATATGCCATTATTGTAATAAACCTCTGGAGCAGTCCAGTATCTTCTTTGCATGAGATATGTAATAATTCTCATCTTGCAGATCTCTCGACATACCAAAATCTGCAGTCTTTAATGACAATAATGCAGTGATTTATAATAAAAGAATTTACAATAAGAATAAAATATAGATTTATATGTCATTATACTTTACAGATCTCTGTATACAGAATGCTTTGTAGACAAAAGTTTCATAACAGAAACTATGTAGACAATATGGAACAGAAGTGTCTACAAGTTCTCCTGGACTTTTAACTAGATGTACTATTAATTAATCAGTTATAATTATCTTTTTATTATCCACCTGTCTGTATTTGAAGAACACAACATAGCCTAATTAAAAGTGGAGCTGGAATTCAATTAATAATATTATAATTGAAATTGAGACATTAAAACTGTTCAACGTTTGAACCAAAGATCTTTGGTATGTACTTATTTGTTCTATTTGTACCTCAATCAGAACTCTAGCATTTATACTTTTGCTATACGTTTGGTAACATACAGATAGACAATTGTAAACCTTTGCCTATGGCTTAATGAACTATGATCACTTCACTTACAATAATAGTATAGTAATACTCAAAGATATCCTCTAAAGTTGCCATTAGTAACCAATCAGTTGTATATAATCATTGTCAAAATGATCTGATACTTGTTGTACAATACTTCTACACAGTTAATTATTACACCTGATACTAAATTATTTTTGTTGTTAATCTCATGTTTACATTGTAATCATCATAATTCTAGATCATGAAATAATATATATATATATACTGTAATTGTTTCACAATTCTAATACAAACATATTTAACATTGTATATATACAGGTGTGAGTATCACTGCAAAAACGAAATAGTTAAAATAACTCAATCATTAGTAATTAAAGTTGCAAGGAATAATGTAAATGAAGTTACAGAGTGTTTCACAAGTAACAACTTCACTATTACATTACTTTGAGCACGAATAATCATTATAAGAATAGACTAATAGTTTGCTATTATTTGATCACCCATAGTACTGACTGTAGTTGAGTGTATATACTGTTTACAAACTTGGTATTAAGTTTTTAAATGTAAATAGATAGTAATAGCTAAAGAGCTCACCTTCAACTGATGAGCCTGTAGATTGAGATGAAGAACTCATAACAGAACTCATAGAACTCATGATGGAACTCATAGCTATTACAACAATCAATCATAACTAGTAGATTGTTATACAAATTTATGAACATTTTAGTCAAAAAACATTTTAAATCAAATGTAGCAGAATGAGAGTTTTATCACTAACTCAACAAAGGTTTTCATGGGAGAGGCTATCTCTGATCATGAAAACAATACTGAAAATTTTAGCACAGTTATTACAAAAGTTATTATCATGTATATAGTCCACACTGCCTACAATAAAAGAAACGTTACTTATAGTTATACTTAACATTTATGTATAATGAAGTAAAAACCCCTTGTGCTGCATGTTAATCTCATATATATAGCTTCTGCAGTTCAGGATACAACCTGCAAGCTGTATCAAGATGATCTCTCAGACATGTGTCTGTCTCTGTCTGTTTAAAATCAAGTTGAGAAAGATCAGAAACCAGATTAACAAATGTAGGACGAGATGATGTCTCTGGATGCCTGTAGATTCAACAAATAGATTACTAATTATTTATGAGTTTAGAAAGTTTTATCTCACCAGCATTGAATCATCATTTCATATACTGGTCTAGGACAACCAGGAGGAGGAGGAAGACGATATCCTGATTCCACAAGACGTATGCACTACACAACATTATTCTCCAAACATAGAATATTATTAATATATTACAGGGCCTACCTCTTGATTGCTCTTTTCTTCAAACGGTTTATGTCCCAAACTCCATATCTCATACAGTACTACTCCAAAACTCCACACATCACTTGAAGTTGAATACTTCTTGAAGTTTAGGGCCTTGCAATTATAAATAAAAACAAATGAAAGTAATATGCAGTATACAAGAATTTTCTTCATTAATTGCTACTGACTAGACGCTACGATGGAGATCACTTGACTGAGTTTTAAATACATGGGGTATCACAAAGGCACAAAAATATTACTCAAGATTGACAATATAATAACGTCCTTACTTAGAGATATATATGATGACCTTGAGTACATAAATGAAAGAATGTATATCTGCATGGTTTTTGGAAATCCATCTATCATTTATGATAGTGTGAAGTAACTACAGCTGCAGTACAGCTTACTGAGTACTAGTGTGTTATTAGTCTTATTACTCATGATAGTATCTTAACATTGACTTTTACTACTCCAACAACCAAACAAAGTTGCACATACATTTATAATCCTTTGACCTATATACCTCTGGAGCAGTCCATTTAATTGGTATCTTCTTTGCATGAGATATGTAATAATGCTCATTTTGTAAATCTCTTGACATTCCAAAATCTGCAATCTTTGACAACAATAATGAAGTGCCTTATTATTGAAACACTGTCTCTTTCTTTACCTTACATACACCTTTATCTGCTACTAGTATATTCCTAGCAGCCAGATCTCTGTGTACAAAATGTTTCTTAGACAAGTATTCCATACCAGAAGCAATCTGGTGACAGAAACCGAGTAGAACAGTGGGAACTGTAGTGTCTACAAGTTCTCCTGGACTAATAGATGAATTATGACAATCAGAGCGTGATTATCAACAATATGATTTACAAACACAGAGAGAGAGGTAAATTAATTGTGCATGCTACTACTCACACTGGTCTCATTTTTTGTAGATATCCTCTCAAATCTCCATGCGACACAAGTTCTAGAACAATCATAGTCTGCATGAGTGAAATTGTTATCATAACAAACAGATGTAATACCATTACAATCTTCACTCACTGGTTCTCCAACAGTCACTACTCCATATAGTTTTACAACATTACGATGATGAAACTGACCATTAATGGCTGCTTCTTGCAAGAATTTAACTTTCTCTTCTTCTGTAGCAGAGTCTTTCAATGTTTTGATAGCTACATCTCTAGTTCCACTAGGAGAATTCCACACACCTTTGTCAACAGTACCAAACTGACCTGACCCAAGATGTCCAGTGATTCTATGGTAGGTAGAGACAATAAACTAACAAATACTCAAATACTTCACTAGTCATCTGTGCTGATATAGTAATGAATAATTTTTAAAAAATAAAGTGCAGTCTCATTTGAGTGTCACTTAAAAACTATATACGTAAATGAAATATACTCTTCATACTAGAATTGAAGTTCTAATCTCACTTTTATCATTCAAGGATATAAATAGCATAAATTATACTAACTGAATCTGTTGACGTAGTATTTCTCTGTATTTCTTTTGTGCCAGCTGTTCATATAAGACACTGGTATCTTCACTTGGTGTCCAGTATATCTTCTCTTCAGTAAAGAAACAATCATCCCCTGATCTCTTCAGTGAAGAGTACTGTGATAATGTAAGAAGCATGGAATTATAGGTAAATGGGTAGGTCATTCTGAAATAATAATAAACTGTATTGCTGGTCATGTACACAACTGCAAATGACGTTCTTGTCTAATTTGGCTTGATAATAAAAACAATACATTATACTCAGTTAAACATATGATATGTAAATCCCATAAAAGATGTAGGGAAATGTAGAGTACAGCTGATGTTATGTACAATTCATGAACATACTAATTACTATGGAATGTCACTTATAATAGCAATTATAGATGTTAGAATAATAATACACCACAGGTTGTACCTAATAGTATATATACTATAGAATACTCATATTACTATTACTGTCAGTAACTACAAAATTATGCAAGTCAAAATGTATTATTATTCTGTAACTTTAGAAAACAAGTTAAGAAACATGATTGGTTTAAATTGCTAATGTGACAACTGACATATGAGTTGTTTAATGTGCATAATTAATATTGGCAAGTGACTTTCGATTTATACCTGCATATTCTGTAGATGTCCATATATGTTCTCCTGCATCTCATAATGACTTTCAATTTCCTGTCTTTGAGCCTATAATAATAATAAACATACCATCAAAGCAGTCATTGTATAAAACTGAGACATGATATACTTATTTAAATAAACATTAAGACTGATCATAGACCATATCAAAAGTAATTATATTTTACTACAGTCATTATATTAGGTCAGATATACATTCATTGTCAAGCTGACTTGAAACATTCTCAAGTCTACTTGAAGAGCTCTGTATATATAATACATATCAACCCTACATCAGTATACACAACTTAAGTAAAAGCAAAACACAAAGAAGTGATACTTATGTATAGTTGTTATGTGGAAGTGGTATTTCATTTTGTTGCCAAAGCAATCTTGTTCCTGTGGTTTTTCGGTTTTGATCCCTACATACTCTTTCATTTTTTAAAATGTTTTTTTATTATTCTTGTATATATAGTATGCTAATAGGTCCTATATACAACATATAGGTTTGAGTTTGTGTCTGAGGATGTGATATAGCCCAAGCCTGCGAGGGCTATATCACATCCAAGGACACAAACAAGGGTCCTAGATGCCGTATGTAGAACCTACTAGCATACTATATACAATATATTGTATGATAGTGAAATCTCCTGCATAGTGTGTACATGGAAGGTTTATATACGAACTCACCACATCAAAGGGATGATGTCACCATCATACTATATATATATATTATATATATATATATATATATATATATAATTATATATATACAGAACCCCATAAAACTAGTTTTATGGGCCCCTGTATATATATATATATATATATATATATAATTACATATATGTATGTGTTAAAGTACTAAGTTGGCTATACTCTAACAATATAGAATCTTCTCTTTCCAGTGGGTGTAAAGTAATAATTATTCATTGCCCAATAATTGAAAACCCGTAAAGTGAGAAAACTTTCCTGTGATTCACCACTATTCTATCAAAGATAGAGTAGAGCTAGTAGCCATGGTAACATACTATATATAAATTTCATATAATATATATATATACCATAGTGAACAGAAACATCAAAGAGCCGACAGGGCGTATATATGGCATATATCCCCGGACCACAGGGCAGTTACACAACCGCAGGGAAGTTATACAACCACATCAAAGTTCGTTCACGAGTACAGCAGGGATATATGCCATATATCATCCCTGGTATGACGTCATGCACATGCGCAGTCGATCTAGTCACCAAAAGTCTACAGAGAATGAAGGCAATGTCGACAAGTAAACACACAGAAGAAGCTCTTTTTGTCTCTTTAAAAAAAGAACCAATAGATGGGCGTTTCTCCCAGGAACTATTCGCCCCATATCGCTGAAAGTGTAAGGTGTGTTAGCCTGTTACTAGTGTCCATTGTCCTGTTCTTCTTTGATGTTTCTGTTAGCTATAGAATATATATGTACCATGGGTTCTCAGTATATATGGTGAATATAAGACCCTCGCGCCTCGATATTGGCCCTCGGCTTCGCCTCGGGCCAATATCTCGGTGCTCGGGTCTTATATTCGCCATATATCCCTCGAAACCATGGTATATATATTACATATATATATATATATATATTACATATATCCACAAGCGCTATATCAGGTTTTGTAATCACCAAGCCCAAGGGCTGTAGGCTAGAGGGCAAGGAGATTATAAGCCTAATAATGCACAAGTGGGTAAGACACATTTCCTGCAATTCAAGCTTTTTGGCCACACTTGTTTAAACCAATAACCACAAGGCATGTACCACAAACCAAGGTTAATGAATCATGGTCAAAAGCTATGAAGTCACGATATATTATATATAATACACACATAGTACTTTCATGTTAGTATTTGACAACATAAATAAAATAAAGGTCAAATGTTATTATTATACTTCATTTAATATGTACTTATCTTATAATAATGACATGTAGCTATTTATTGACTTAGGATTATTTGTACACAGATTAAATGCCACTCTGTATATAAGGTATGTATGTGTGTACATACATGTATTATGTGCATATGTATAATTGTGTTACTTTTTCAACTTACAGTAGTAGGTACACATATTCCCCATTGTAATGTATTATATGGATTTGTCTGTGTAATTGCTGCCTATAAAAATAACATAACTATAATATGTTATGGTATCTACTATTTGTTTACTATTAATTTATCAATTATGGCCCATATAACAGCAATAATTATGAATATAATTATACGAAATAAGGAAATGATAACTAACATATTCATTATTTGTTGATATATAGTTGACTGTTCATTCCATACATAGCATTAGTAACAACATTTAAAGTCATGCCTGCCTCTGAATAGAAATCTGATTGAGCATTATTTGTAGCTACTCCAGGTTCTTCATAGAGGACTCCAGGTGTGTGTACAACTCTAATTGTGTGTTCTTCATTCAAATCAGTTGTCTCATTTCCATTACCTAACTCTCGAGCTAAAATCAAGAGACACAAAACATAAAAATTCCTTTTTATAATAATAATTAATGATGGTAGTTCAGTAAATTATCAATATTGAACATTCTTATAATAATTATTATTACCTCCATATACTGGATTAGTCAAAGGTACATCAAGACCTGGCTGTCCTTCAACTGGTACTACATTACTCTGATCACTATGGGCATTAGTATTAATTTGTAATCTTAAACTTCCTTTCTTTCTCTTTCTCAGTGTAAACACTATCAACATGCTCACTGTCAATATAATTATCAGTACTACTACTATCACTGCTGCTACAACACCAGATATTATCCCCGTTAAGTTATTTTGATCCCCTTCAGCACGCAGGGAAGTAGAAGTTGAGGTTACTGTACTTGAAGAACTTGTAGTGCCTCCTATAAGAAATGAATAGAGTAGAACTGTGCATTAGGATACCAGAAGACATTTGCAATTATTTACTCCCCAAATTACTGGCTGTATTTCAATGAAATAAGCAGAGCCACTAATAGTTGAGTGAAAACTGGTTGCAAATGTTGCACTAAGATTTCAAATATAAATATAATATTGTATTAGCTAGATACCTCACCTTCAACTGTAGAACTAAAACCAGTAGATTCAGATGTAGAACTTGTGATAAAACTAGTAGATTCTGATGTAGAACTCATGATAGGACTCTTATCTTCAGAAATGCTCATAGTATTAGAGTTCATAGGTATTATTCCTAATAATTTGGGTACATGAGAAGTAACAAATTTACTATTACATATTAATTCTTACTTTGAGCACAAATAATCATTATAAGAATAGACTAATAGTTCGCTACTGTTTACTCCCTTAAATTAATGGCTGTATTTCAATGAAATAAGTGTAGCCACCAATAAACAATTGAGTGTATGTTGTTTGCAAACTTTGTGTTAAGGTTTTTATGGCCCATAGGGCCATTCCTATAATTGCTTTCTATGGGATTTAATGTATATATATATATATATATATATATTCTTACATCACTAATGTGAGTGTGCGTTGTATATGTAAGAAGTTAAGGAAGTTGTATCACTCCAGGGGCTTGGTCAATTAATGGGCGTGGTGTGTAGAGAGACCATGCGCTTGAGGCCTTGAGCTACAGACCAACAGGAAAAATGTAAAACTGCAACTTATACTAATATCTGTTGTGTATAGCCAAGAAACAGTATAAAGATGATGCAAGAGTCTTTTATAATAAGTTGTTGAGTTTCAGACATGAGGAACTCATCATTTAGAACCTTGAAGGAGTACTTCAGTTTCTTCAGGACACAGTTTTCGAGTACACAAAAAAGTAGAGACACTAATGCCATCAGCAAAGATTGATGCATAGTCATCACAAAGCAATTATAGGGATATATGTTTCTCAATATATCTTGTTCATCTAAATAAGTCGTATTAGCTATAGAACTCACCTTTAACTGAAGAATCAGTAGATTCAGATGTAGAACTCATGGTATTAGAACTCACAAAACTCATCATATTAGAACTCATAGCTAATATTCAAATACAACACATTATATAGTAAGACATGTAAATAACTAAACACCTACCAAATATTACAGACACAAGTGGATAATCATTTTCTCTATCATGTTCATTTCCATTCATATCATAATTTGGTGGTCCACTGTTCTGCTGATAATACAATATCAAGTCACTGTTTGATTCCATAGGCTGATTTATTCCTAACACATCTCCATTTTGAACTTGTATTGGTTGAGAGAGATTATACCACCTTAGGTTAGTAGTTGAAGTATCATTAGCGTCATTATATACAAGTGAATAGAATGAATCTGTCTGTTCGTATTCTACTCCATGTGATAGTCTCCAAAAACGAATTTGTGGTAATTCCATTCCATTTTGGTCTTCTGCTCCAATTATTATATGTGTGATATTACCATTACATGTGAAACCAATGTCCAGAAACAATCTTTGTCTGTTATTATATCCTCTTACTCTTGTGATCTCTCTTGCTTGTATTTTGATTTCATCTGAAGATATGAATCCACTGAGACACTGAGGAGAATCTAAAAGATATAACATGATAAAATATTAAAATATCATAGTCATCATTATACTTGTTTCAGGATAGATGAGAGGTCTTCTATCGCATTGTCTGTCTCCATTGCTAAGTGTATACGTATTATCCTCATCAGTTTCAAACACATCCTGACCAATATAATCCTGATAATAAAATCTAACCACACTATCACCTTCATGAGGCTGATATATTCCCAACACTTGATTTATTGTGAATTGTAGAGGAGTTGATAGACTGAATTGATAAACTCCATCAATACTGAAATTAGTAGGACCAAGTATAATTTCTACTGAACTTTCAACAACACGAGTATAAGTTTGACCAGTCTTATTCCACAACCAGATAGTAGGATATTGAACTCTATCACCATTTTCAGTCCTAACATCCACACCCAAGAGAAAACCAGTAATAGTTCCGGAACAATTGAACTCCAGACTAGGCATAATTGAATGTCTGTCCATTCTAAGTCGCATATCATGAAGATCACCTATACCATCAGTTATTCCTATTTGTTCAGCTTTTTGTACCAGTAAATCATAATCCATGAATCCTTTAGTACATGATTCTACTACAATATGACAGGGATTAAAAAACGTGTTCAAATGTTAAACTAGTCATGTACTACTGACCTGATAGAATCCATGACCAGCCACTGATAGTACACCACAAAAACAAAATACATAAATTCATCTCTACTCTGAAGATAGGAGTGGTCATTACTCATTAGTTTCAAGCCATAGAAGTACATTAATGTTTAAATATGTGGGTATGTATATGGTACATAGACATGTGTGTGACGTGTTGTGATATGTGTGATAATAATAATCATTATAGTAATACAAATTTACATAAAAACAATTTATAAAAAGGAATGTTCAAGAAATTTCAACCATTCGCTGATGACCAAATATAGTACTTTGAATTTTTATAAGTGACATGAAACATAAACTATTATATGGGCTGGATACCAAAATAAGAATTCACAACAGCATGAATATAAACCTAACATAAAGAAATAATTATTAGTTGGTTTAAAAAAAGGTTATTTGATATCATAAAGTGAACATACTTACATTCGTACATACATAAAAAGATAGTCAGTGGATATAACAATGTACAGATTGAGAAAAATCTACAATAAGATATTAATAATACTTAGTATTTAATAATAATTGCAATACTAAAACAAAGAGTAAATAAAGTAACTTGCTCCGTACTTTATATATAATCATCCTCAACAACAGGTTCATTCAAAACATGTACATATGAGTATGTATTATCATCATCAGTAGTCAAATGTTCACCTGTAACAGTATAATGATCATGATGAATTTTCAGAAATTAGAATAGTCTCATATATACCTGATACTGTGTGTATATTGTATGATGGATTCTCCTGAGTAGTCACATGTTTTTCTGTGAGGTTAACAATTGATGATCACTGAGACTAAATATCAATACATTATATGTATATTGTCTATACCTGATACTGTGTGTACATTATAAGCTGGATTCTCCTCAGTAGTCCCATGTTCTTCTGTGAGGTGAATATCATTGAGACTAATAATTACAATACATTATGTATGTTGTCTATACCTGATACTTTATGCATATCATATGATGGATTGTCCTCAGTAGTCACATGTTCGTCTGTGAGATGAACAATTGATCATGTTACATTTTCAAGCCCAATACTAATATAACATGTATATAAATAATACCTGATACTGTGTGTACATTATAGGATGGATAATCATCTATAAGTATTTGTTCACCTGTGAGATTACAAGAACTCAATCATCACTGATACTAATAATTATTATCATTATTATATATATTACATGTCTATACCTGATACTGTTTGTATATTATTAATTGGAGTATCATAAATAATCACATGTCTATCTGTGAGATTAATAATTGATTATTACTGAGATTAATTACAAATTGTACTCTATACCTGATACTGTGTGCATATTATAAGATGGATTATCATCAGTAGTCACATATTTGCCTGTAGTAAGTTAGGAATAGTTATAGTAATATCATAATGTTTTATAGACATGATATAGCAATAAAAGGTTGTGCTTCAAACTGTTGATTATTACGTAGTATATTTGCTGTACTGTTTATATCTATTCAATATGTCTGGTTATAGCTATATAGTAAAAATGAATGTTGTGTGTGCTTGCGTTATGTGTGTGTATGTGCATCATTGCAACAACAAAATAGCTGATTATTTATTGGTCAATACAGATGTAAGGATACATACATCTAAAGCCGTACTCAATTTGTTGAAGCACTAACATGTATTTGTATTTGGCCGTCAAACATGTTTGGAAACCTGCAAAACACATAATTTAATTATTCTAGTGAACCTTTTGATACTTAGTGCACATTACATCATAGTATCATCATGCATGTGGCCACAATATCCTCTATGACAAACTAAATTGAAACTCATGTTATTCCTTGCAAATGTACTAACTAGGTTATTTATATTTAACAATTTAAATTTTGCAGTATATTCATACTTAATACTGCATATAACAGATATTAAGTGATAGGCATCAATGTGAACATGTAGGCATAAATATTCACTGAGAAGAAAATATGACTACTTGTCATGTGTATAATCTAGTGGTGACATTAAATCTATTACATATTTTATACCTTCACTGGAGTTCGTAAGTGTTGTCCTATGCTTCACTATTAATATTATTATCAGTATAATAATAAATATAATAATAGACAACAGAAGAAGACCTGTTCCAACTCCAGCTATTACTTCCAACTGTACAGGAAATCCTTTATAAGAATTGATCAAATGTGATGATATAAGATAAAATTATAATAATTATTCATTAATCTGTGCTTTAATGGGTGATAAGTATATCTATAATCAGTTCTCCATATTATTACCATGAGACACGCTTGAATTGTATTTAGTCCAAAATATTAATTGTAATGTAAATATGTAATAATACTTTATGCATTCAGTTTCAACAACATGTTTGTCGATGAGTATGGTAACCACACTCCACAAAGAAATATTTATAAAATTACCTTCCTGTGGTTGTGATATAGAGTTCATTAAACTGGTAGGAAGACTCATGGATGAGACTGAAGGGAGTAAGAGCCATAGAATTATAGGTAAATGACAGTAGCAAAAGATTGATGCTAGGTACATTCAGAATAAATAATAAGTTGTATTGCTGATCATGTGTACAACTGTAAAGGATGTTTTGTGTATTTTAGCATGATAACAACAACAATATAGTGTACTCAGTTAAACATATATCACAAAATAGTATAATTTGTTGATTAGTACAGTTGCAAGGATTTCACGATTAATCAGTTGTTCAGGATACATGCATACATCTGATACCATAGCTATTTTCTACAGTTTATAATCAAATATTAGTATAAGTTTAGGGTGTCTACTCATATTTCATGCATGCCAACAATTTAGCATAAGCTAAAGTACATGCTATTGTATCTGGTCATCAAAAGGGTTTGGAACCCTGCCGACACATAATTTAACTAATTCTAGTGTACATTTTTATACTTGGTACACATTACATTGTATATAGTAACATCATTCGTGTAGCCACAACATAATTCATGCTATTCCTCGGAACTGTACTAACCAATAAAATTAGTATTTCAACGATTTTTTTTTGCAGTGACAAATAATATGTAAATTCCATAGTAATTAGACTATTCAAATGGGTGTAGAACCCAGCTGATGTTATTTAAGGATGTAGACATTCATGTACATACTAATTACTCTGGAATGTAGTTATAATAGAAGTATAGATATTAGAATGGGAATGATATTAATACAACACAGGTTGTACCTACTATATATATAAAAAAGAATAATAAAAAACATTTTAATGAAAGAGTATGTAGGGATATCAAAACCGGAGAAGCACAGGTACAAGATTGGGATGGTATCATAGCAACAAAATTAAACGAATCCCTTCCACATAGCAATCCTACATAAGTATGTATATAATATATAGCTAGAGCAAAAGTAAAACACAACGAAACAATACTTATGTAGGGTTGTTATGTGGAAGTGATTAGTTTAATTTAAAATTGCAACTTGAAATTCGTGTAACCAGGTTAAAAGATCCCAGTACATTTTCAGTGTATTAACTATATAGTCAAATGTAAGTGTACATGGTTAATTAATATTCAGCAATAGTTGAGTGTATACTGTTTGCAAATGTTGTACGAAGTAAATATTATATTGTATTAGAAATCACCTTCAACTGTAGAACTTGTGATAAAACCAGTAGATTCAAATGTAGAACTCATGATAAAACTAGTATATTCAAATGTAAAACTTATGATAAAACTAGTAGATTCAGATGTAGGACTCATGATAAAACCAGTAGATTCAGATGTAGAACTCGTGATAGGACTCTTATCTTCAGAATTGCTCATAGTACTAGAGCTCATAGTTATTATTCCTTATAATTTGGGTACATGAGAAGTAACAAATTCACTATTACATATTAATTGTTATTTTGAGCACAAATAATCATGATAAGAATAGACTAATAGTTCAATATTGTTTACTCCCTCAAATTAATGGCTCTATTTTTTAACAAAATAAGTAAAATGACCAATAGTTGAGTGTATACTATTTTCAAACTTTGCTTTAGGGATTTGAATCTAATTAGATATATATATAGTATTAGCCAGAGAGCTCACCTTCAACTGATGAACCAGTTGTAGAACTCATCACAGAACTCACAGAACTCATCATGGAACTCATAGCTGTTGTTTCCAATATACAAATACAACACATTATATATTGTGACATTTAAATAACTACTAAACACCTACCAAATAGTACAGATACAAGTGGATAATCATTATCACGTATATTTCCATTGCTGTCATAATTTGGTGGTCCATTGTACTCCTGATAATATAATGTCAGGTCACTGCCTATCTCTTTTGGCTGGGATATTCCTAATACATCTCCATTTTGAACTTGTATTGGTTGAGAGAGATTATACCACCTTAGGTTAGTAGTTGAAGGATCATTAGCATCATTATATACAAGAGAATAGGATGATCCTGTCTGTTCATATTCTCCTCCATCTGATAGTCTCCAGAAGCAAATTTGTGGTAATTGTGTTCCGTCTTGATCTTCTGTTCCAATTATTATATGTGTGATATTACCATTACATGTGAAACCAATATCTGGAAAGAATCTTTTATCATCATTATATCCTCTCACTCTTGTGATCTCTCTTGCTTGTATTTTAATTTCATCTGAAGATATGAATCCACTGAGACACTGAGGAGAATCTAAAAGATACAGCATGATAAATTATTAAATATCTTAATTACTATTTACTTGTTTTTGGATAGACGAGAGGTCTTCTGTCTATTTCTATGTCACCAAGCTTAAGTGTATAGTCATCCTCATCAGCTTCATAAATATCATGCCCATCATAATCATGATAATAACATCTAACCACACTGTCTCCATACCTTGGCTGATATATTCCCAACACTTGATTAGCAGTGAACTGAAGAGGAGTTGATAAACTGAATTGATAAACTCCATCAGTACTGAAATTAGATGGACCAAGTATAATTTCTACTGAACTATTGACAACACGAGTATAAGTTGTTTCATCAGTCTTATTCCACAACCAGATAGTAGGATATTCATCTCTATCAGTCCTAACTTCCACACCTAAGAGAAAACTAGTAATAGTTCCCGAACAACTGAACTTCAGACTAGGCATTATTGAATGTCTGTTATTTCCAAGTCGGTTACCATGAAGATCACCTCTACCACCTTCTATTTGTTCAGCTTTTTGTACCAGTAAATCATAATCCATGAATCCTTTAGTACATGATTCTAGTACATTAACAAAACATGTCAAATGTTACACTTGTCATGTACTACTGACCTGATAGAATCCATGACCAGCCACTGATAGTACACCACAAAACCGAAATACATAAATTCATCTCTACTCTGAAGATAGGAGTGGTCATTACTCATTAGTTTCAAGCCATAGAAGTACATTAGTCATTTCATTTTAATATGGGTAGGTGTCATAATTATAGTAATACAAATTTACATATGAAAAGAAGCTACTGGCAGGGGCAGAGACAAAATTAATTCATTATTTTTTCAAAAGCCCCCGAGTTAAGAAACTGTAAGTGCTATATAAACCTGTGGTTTACTTTGATGTTTCGCCGTATCGGCCACAGGTGTATATACAACCGCAGGTATATTATATTAAACAGCTATAATGATATTCACTAGGTAAAGTATATCTATAATATATATATATATGTATAGGTTATATCACAGCACGAGTGCTATATCAGATTTATAAAAGCCGAGTCCGAGGGCGAGGTTCTGATATAGCACGAGTGGCTGTGATATAACCAATATATATCACGAAAGACAAAAGATGTCTGATGCTTCTCCTACCTTTTTGTCGGCACTTTGGAGAAGGTAGCTAAGCGTTGTTTTCTTGTAGTCTGTTTCGACGGCAGGTGCTATATCTGACCACAGGGTGCTCTATCTTATCAGAGAGTACGGTAGTACTCTCTATGTAGGGATGTAGTCTCGTCCCCAGCCGCCCACGCCCTTAAAGAGCGAGAGGGTGTCTGGCACACTAAGTCAACTTTCTTGGAAGTATGGCAGAAAATTGATGGCAAATTATACATGTGACGTACATAAACGCAATACTAAGCATGGCTGCAGATGTTAGTTCAGCGATAATGCAGTCTTTCCAGTTTACTAAGTGCTAAACAACACTAACCTGGACACAAGCTCTTGCATAGCTTTAAAACACTTGAAGTGGCATTTTCTAGCTTCCTGTAGCATGGCTTACAAACATGGCATGTACCAAGGCTACGGGGATCAAGTAGATCTACACAAACAAATTCATTCCATTTTCACTACTTCTCCATTCTTTAGCACTCTACGATCAAAAATTAAACAGTTATTCGGCATGTTAAAGTCAACATCACACATTACGTCACAGAATACTGTGATTTGATTGGAGAGACGGATTTTGTTCTCTAGTTCCAAGAAAGTTGACTTAGGGTGGCAGACGCCCTCTCGCTCGTTAAGGGCGTGGGCGCCTAGCTGGGGACGAGACTAGTCGAGATGGCCCGGAAAAAAAAAGGCCGCCCACGCATTTCAATTGCAAGTGGTAAGCTGAAATCTCTGTTAATATATATAAAATTATACAGATAAGTTAAAATATACATAAAGCTTATAATACTGAGTAATTTTATGACTAACAAGTGTATATAGAGAAAAAAGTATCCCTATGATTGCTTTGTGGTGTAGGATTACTGAATCATGGCTGACTTTATCATGCCTGAAACAGCCTATTATAGTTATTATTTTAATTATCTACTCTCTTTACCTTTTAAAGAACTTTAGGATTATATTTCAGGCAGAATAGCTAGCTATTAGTTCCAGTTTCTACATAAGCAACTTATCTTTCTTCCTGCTGGTCTCGAGCGCGCGTTCTTTTACGCGCCACGCCCTTCAATTGACCGAGCCCCCGTGAGACGCAACTTCCTTAACTACGTATACAACGCATACTCGCGCAAGTGGACACGAGAATATAAATATATATACATTAAACCCCGTGGAAAGCAAATCATAGGGATGGCCCTACGGGCCATAAAAATACCTTTTAGATGTCTAGAGATCTTCGTTAATGTAGAGATCCGGCGAGTAGCAAAACTGGCAAAATCTATTATTCCTCTTTTTCATAAAAATAGATTTCTACATTTCTGGAGCTATTAAAGTAGTTGTAGCACAAATACAAATATATTTTATGTTAAATTCAGGGGAACAAACTTCGTACTGTTCTGTTTCTTGACCTAGACAACGAATACTTTCAGCCACTACAGCAACCTACTTATGATAGGATGCCATTTTTAATAAATCACACCTTTTACTATGATACAGCATACCTCTTGATTGCTCTTCTCTTCAAATGGTTTATGTCCCAAACTCCATATCTCATAAAGTACAGCTCCAAAACTCAACACACTTGAATGAAGTTGAATATTTTTTGAAATTTAGAGCCTACAAAAGAGGATAAATGACATGCAATAAAGATATATTTATAGCCATAATTGTAATAAACCTCTGGAGCAGTCCATTTAATTGGCATCTTCTTTGCATGAGATATGTAATAATTCTCATCTTGCAGATCTCTTGACATTCCAAAATCTGCAATCTTTAAT
Organism: Petrosia ficiformis; assembly: GCA_947044365.1. Classification (NCBI taxonomy): domain Eukaryota; kingdom Metazoa; phylum Porifera; class Demospongiae; order Haplosclerida; family Petrosiidae; genus Petrosia; species Petrosia ficiformis. The sequence goes on from OX345643.1 coordinate 1,364,233, forward strand.
GACAATAATGCAGTGACTTATAATAAAGGTATTTACAATAAGAATAAAATGTGTCCTCTTACTTTGCATATCTCATTACTATCCACTAGTATATTCCTAGCAGCCAGATCTCATACCAGAAGCAATCTGACGACAGAAGATGAGTAGACGACTTGGAACAGAAGTGTCTAAAAGTTCTCCTGGACTTTTAAATAAGTAAAAAGAACTATGAACACTTTGATTACAATAATAGTTTAATGATACTCACACTGGTCTTAACTTTTGAAGATACTCTCTCAAGTCCCCATTAGATACCAGTTCCAGAACAATCATAATCTGAATTAATGAAACGAAAATAGTATGAAAGGTAGAAGAGCTAATGTAGTGAGGAAAATCTTTTAATATTATTATCTATATATTTAATATTTAAAGTGGTTGTAAGGATAACAGTTTCTATATGTCATCCTCTAAGGGAAGTAGTTAAATCATGTACTACCTTGTAAAAGGCAACTTGTTATTTATAAGTATACAGCCCTATGGTGAGCAATTAATCACTTACTGGTTCTCCAACTGTCACTACTCCATATAGTTTCACAACATTAGGATGATGAAACTGTCCATTAATGGCTGCCTCTTGTAAGAATTTAACTTTCTCTTCTTCTGTAGCAGAGTCTTTCAATGTTTTGATAGCTACATCTCTAGTTCCACTAGGAGAATTCCATATACCTTTGTCAACAGTACCAAACTGACCTGATACAAGATGTCCATATAGTGCATTGATAAGAGATGTAGATGGCTCAGTTCAATGATGTAAGTTGATTACAGTTGTACTGGGTAGTTATAAATCCATGGATGGTGAAGAGGACAGTGCTTTGATTTTTACTGAACTATCAGCAACTCGAGTGTAAGTTGTTTCATCAGTCTTACTCCACAACCAGATAGTAGGATATTCAACTCTATCACCACCTTCAGTCCTAACATCCACACCTAAGAGAAAACCAGTAATATTTCCAGAACAAGTGAACTCCAGACTAGGCATAATCCAATCTTCATCATCATCGTCATCTCCTAGTCGGTTACCAGAAAGATCCCCCGCGCCGAAAAAACCAGTAGCAATCTGATTAGCTTTTTGTACCAGTAAATCATAATCCATGAACCCTTTGGTACATGATTCTACTGTATAATAAAAAAACAATGAGTCAATTATATTGCCTATACGTTTCAAGTGACACATTACTGACCTGATAGAATCCAGCGACTGGTAACTAGAAGAAGGAAAAACAATTTCATGGTAACTGACTGTCTTGCGTGGGAGACTAGAATTCAAAAATTAATTGGTTTGCTAGACATTGTCTTCAGAAAAACATGGAAGAACAATGTACATGACATATACTATCTTTGTACAGGTTGTGAGCTGTATTAAGTTGACCTCCAAGACAACTGTATGTCTCTGTATGGCGCAGTTTAAAAGATGGTTGAGAAAGATCACAGACCAGATCAATGAATGTACATGTAGAACGAGATGATGTCTCTGGATGACTGTCAGGTTATTAAAATAGATTGCTGATCATAGCTGTAATTTATATAATATATAATATATATATATATATATATTATATATATATATATATATATATAATATATTTTATCATCATCTTGTAACAACCATGAACTCTATATTGTTCTAGAAACATATAAATGTGTATTATAATTGTCTGAGTTGTAAATATGCAATCAATTGTCTCACTTGAAGCTACTATATATATAGCACCATTTCTAGTATTAAAAGGAGAGTTTATTCTAAATAACATATGTTCACTATATCTCATATACTGGTCTAGGACAACCAGAAGGAGGAGGAAGACAATATCCTGAATCAACAAGTTTGAAGGTATTTGTAATCAAAAGTTTGTAGAATTTTGATATGTAATGCACATGGCATAGCATAAATGGTTTCTGTTCATTTACTTCTGGTTGCCAAGGTTTTCAAAAGGTTGATGTATATATAACACTGGGAACTGAAGCAACCAATTCTCCTAGATTGAAAGAAGCATTGATATATGTATGTACTGCGTATGGTTGATAAAAAGTCTTTAAATTGGCCTTAGTGTGTACAGATACTTCTTTATAGATCTCAGTCAGAAATTACAATCATAGTCTGCAGGAGGGCTGACAGTAATCCATCACAAGGGCAGTCTGTTGATAATGGATGCAGATGGGATAGGTTCAATATTGTAATTATAATAATATTATAGCTCAACCATGTGATAAACATATTAAATAAATAAATTATATAAATCTCTTGTGTGATAATAACAAACCAGTCTATATAATACAGCATAAAGAAAGTAATTAACATTCAAATGGAGGAAATAAAGTCCACATACAGAAATAGAACCAGATCAATCTATTGACACATAATAACTGCCTTTACATATATTTTCTTTGTAGTTCAGGATACAGGTTGTGAGCTGTATCAAGATTAGCTCCAAGACGAGTATCTGTTTCTGTCTGGAGTAGTTTAAAATCAGGTTGAGAAAGATCAGAAACCAGATCATCAAATGTAGAACGAGATGATGTCTGTGGATGCCTGTGAGGTTAAACAAAATATTAGATTAATATTTATATATGAGTTTAGACAATTTGATCTCACCAGCATTGTATCATCATTTCATATACTGGTCTAGGACAACCAGGAGGAGGAGGAAGACGATATCCTGATTCCACAAGACGAATGGACTACAAAATTGAATCAATGACCTTCTATAATCTTATACTATGATACAGCATACCTCTTGATTGCTCTTCTCTTCAAATGGTTTATGTCCCAAACTCCATATCTCATAAAGTACAGCTCCAAAACTCCACACATCACTTGAAGTTGAATATTTTCTGAAATTTAGAGCCTACAAAAGAGGACAAATGACATGCAATAAAGATAAATTAATAGCCATAATTATAATAAACCTCTGGAGCAGTCCATTTAATTGGTATCTTCTTTGCATGAGATATGTAATAATTCTCATCTTGCAGATCTCTTGACATTCCAAAATCTGCAATCTTTAATGACAATGGAGTGATTTATAATAAAGGAATATACAATAAGAATAAAATGTGTCATCTTACTTTGCATATCTCATTACTATCCACTAGTATATTCCTAGCAGCCAGATCTCTGTGTACAAAATGTTTCGTAGACAAGTATTTCATACCAGAAGCAATCTGACGGCAGAACATGAGTAGATGACTTGGAACAGAAGTGTCTAAAAGTTCTCCTGGACTTTTAAATAAGTAAAATGAACTATGAACACTTTGATTACAATAATAGTATGATGATACTCACACTGGTCTTAACTTTTGAAGACACCCTCTCAAATCCCCATTAGATACCAATTCCAGAACAATCATAATCTGCATTAATGAAACGAAAATAGTATGAAAAGTAGAAGAGCTAATGTAGTGAGGAAAATCTATTATCTATATAATATTATAACTATTTGATATAAGTGGTTGTCAGGGATAACAGTTTCTAAGGGAAGTAGTTAAATCATGTACTACATATATAGTAAAATGCAATTTGTATAGAGTCCAATGCTAAGCATTACAAATATTGTATTCACTCACTGGTTCTCCAACAGTCACTACTCCATATAGTTTCACAACATTAGGATGATGAAACTGACCATTAATGGCTGCCTCTTGTAAGAATTTAACTTTCTCTTCTTCTATAGCAGACTCTTTCAATGTCTTGATAGCTACATCTCTAGTTCCACTAGGAGAATTCCATATACCTTTGTCAACAGTACCAAACTGACCTGATCCAAGATGTCCAGTGATTCTATCGAAATTACATGAACATAATTATAAGTCAATATAATAATCCAGCATACACAAATATGTCTCTACATTCTCTGTATTGTACAGTGTTAATGTTCATGCTCTGTGAATATTCATGCAATTATTGTTTTTGTTTCTTAGCCTACTAGACATTTCCTTACTATGGCAATGATACTTTCAATTAATACAATGATATACGATCTTTCTGCATGTACATATGTGAGTTTAACAAACACTAGTTATCACTAATGGCTTGATGCTATATGCATGATATATATATATAGTCATTTATAGATTTACTAACTGAATCTGTGGACGTAGTATTTCTCTGTATTTTCTTTTTGCTAACTGTTCATATAAAATACTAGTATCATCACCTGGTGTCCAGTATATCTTCTCTTCAGTAAAGAAGATATCATTGTGTGCTGTTCCTAGTCTAGAATACTGAATAAGGAACCATTTTAAATATACTACTTATAAGTGTTATAACACTGATATTAATATATAAGAAATAAGAAACCACTTGAAATATACAGTGCATAGGTGTAGGAACATATTTAGAAATTGGAGGGACATAAAATATGATAGGTGGTTACAGATAATGTTCTGTCTACATAATCTGGGAGCTCAAAACCATACCTCTCACCTTGCCTCTATATTCTTACACACCTGTGCTACATTACTACATGATACACCACCTTACTAGTAATAACTAATGTCACATAATTGTCTTTTAGACCTGAGGTATACTTGTTAATAAATCTATTGTTAGCATTTAGTATTTGAGTCAACATTAATAATAGTTCACTTTTATAATATTACATTCTGATAGTACAAGTATTACTCTCCTGAAACTCCATTGCCATAATAATACAAAATTCATATTTCATTAAACAATGTTCACCTGCAAATCGTGTAGTTGTCCATAGATGTCATCCTGTATCTCATAATGACTTTCAGCCTGTTGTCTTTGAGCCTATCATAATATTTGATCACAGAAATATAATTACACACATGATGTATAAGCATCATACAGTATTTGGTTATTTGTCACTACCTTATATGCTTGCTTATATAGTATTTGGCTATTTGAACTATCTCACTACCTTATATATATGCTTGCTTATATAGTATTTGGTTATTTGAATTATCTCACTACCTTATATGCTTGCTTATATAGTATTTGGTTATTTGAATTATCTCACTACCTTATATGCTTGCTTATATAGTATTTGGTTATTTGAATTATCTCACTACCTTATATGCTTGCTTATATAGTATTTGGTTATTTGAATTATCTCACTACCTTATATGCTTGCTTATATAGTATTAGGTTATTTGAATTATCTCATTACCTTATATGCTTGCTTATATAGTATTAGGTTATTTGAATTATCTCATTACCTTATATGCTTGCTTTTAAAGTATTTGATTATTTGAATTATATCACTACCTTATATGCTCACTTATATAGTATTTGGCTATTTGTCACTACCTTATATGCTTGCTTATATAGTATTAGGTTATTTGAATTATCTCATTACCTTATATGCTTGCTTTTAAAGTATTTGATTATTTGAATTATATCACTACCTTATATGCTCACTTATATAGTATTTGGCTATTTGAACTATCTCACTACCTTATATGGTCACATATATAAACAACAAATTTATATGTTGACACTAGACTGCTGAATATGTATTCGTATTACATATATAAAATTATATTTTACTATACCAGTATATGGAATAAGTTATATACGTCTACTATCCAATATTTTGTTTTGAAATGTCAATGGTGGTGTATTTATTAATTTACTATAGTACTATAGTAGTTCAATATGCTCCACATTACACTAGTCGACTTACAATTGTGGGCACACATAATCCAAATTTCAGTGTATTGTAAAGATTCAGCTGAGAAACGGCTTCCTATGTGCAAAAACAACAAATAATAGATACTAATATAATCTCATAATTATACAACAATATATACAAATGTATAAGCCTGCAATCAATTGTGTACTATATATAACATAACGAAGGTGAAACTTGATAACTACTTACATAGTTATTCACTACTGGTTGCTGAATAATCATATCTGAATTATTAGTACTCATAACCATTCCTACTTCAGAGTAAAAATTTGAATGAGCATTATCTTTAGTTTTCAAAGAATCAACTGGTTCTTCATAATCAACCGCACGTACAACTTGGATTGGATTAGCTTCTTCATAAGGAACAGGTTGGTATATAGCTGACTCACAGGAGTCCTCTTTACTTTTTCCATTACCTGACATCTCTTTCCCTACGAATAATCATATTAGAAATTCAAATATTCTGTATACAAATGCTACAATATACTTAATTGACATCAGTATTACCTCCATATACTGGATTGTCCATTGGTATATCCAGACCTGTTTGTACTGCAAATGAATTATTAACCTGATAAAGAGGGTTACTGTGTGTCCCATTAATGTCTTGCTGTAAAATCACACTTCTTTTTCTTTTCATTCTAGTGTACAATACCAACAAACTAACTACCGCAATCAATATCAATAATATTATTATTATTGAAGATATAGCACCAACTAAAGCACCAATCAAACTGTCTCCTGTATTTCTTTCATCTTCAATAGCACTTTGAATCGGAGAGGGAGAAGAGGTAATGAAAGCGACAGATGAAGTAATAGTAGTTAAGAATTTAGTAATCTCTACATCAGATGAAGTAGTAATAATGACAGATCTAGATATAAAACTGATGGATCTTGAGGTAGTTTTATCTGGTGTTGAACTGATGGTAAAACCATTGGATTTTGATGTAGAATCGATTAGTTTTGATGTGGTACTAATGGAATTTGATGTTGAATCCAATGAAGAAATTGTGGTCTCCTCTATTGTGGTCACTGCAGGATCTAATAATAGAAATAGAATACATATTAATTATCTAAAACAAAGCTAACAGCATAATATATCATTATACTCACAGATAATAACAGACACTAGTGGATAGTTATTATTATCATCCACATTTCCATTCTCATTGTAATTAGGTGGTCCACTATATAACTGATAATGTAGGAAGAAGTCGCTATTCCACCATACAGGTTGATATATTCCTAACACATCTCCATTTTGAACTTGTATTGGTTGAGAGAGATTATACCACCTTAGGTTAGTAGTTGAAGGATCATTAGCATCATCATATACAAGTGAATAGGATGGTCCTGTCTGTTCATATTCTCCTTCATCTGATAGTCTCCAGAAACAAATTCCCGGTAATTGTGATTGTGAGTAGTCTCGTGCTCCTATTATTATATGTGTGATATTACCATCACATGTGAAACCAATATCTGGAAAGAATCTTTCCATTTCACTATATGCTATCACAATTGTGATCTCTTTTGCTAGTGATTTGGTTTCATCTGAAGACTCTATGAATCCATTAATACATTGAACGTCACCTGTGAAGTGATATGTTTGAAATTTAGTACAATATAATTGGACTAGTTCTTATAACAAATAAAAAATTGACTGAATGGTTATCAATTTGCTTACTTGTTTCAGGATAAATAATAGGTCTCCTGTTTGGTTGCATGTCTCCATTATCAGGTGTATACTCATCCTTTCCCGTTTCATAAATATCCTGACCATTATAATTTTGATAATAAAATCTAACTACACTATCATCTTCACGAGGCTGATATATTCCTAACACTTGATTAGCAGTGAATTGTAGAGGAGTTGTTAAACTGAATTGATAAACTCCATCGGTACTAAAATTAGATGGACCAAGTATAATTTTTACTGAACTATCAGCAACTCGAGTGTAAGATGTTCCATTAGTCTTATTCCACAACCAGATAGTAGGATATTCAACTCTATTACCATTTTCAGTCCTAACATCGACACCTAAGAGAAAACCAGTAATAGTTCCAGAACAAGTGAACTCCAGACTAGGCATAATCCAATCTGTGTCACTTCCGAGTCGATTACCAGAAAGATCACCTTCACCTATTGCATCAAAAAAACCAGTAGCAATCTGATTAGCTTTTTGTACCAGCAAATCATAATCCATAAATCCTTTAGTACATGATTCTCCTGTACAATAAAAAAAACAACATTGAGTTAGGTGTATTACCTACGTTTCAAGTGACATATTACTGACCTGATAGAATCCAGCCACTGATAACTAAATACGTAGAAAGGAAAAACAATTTCATGGTATATAGCATGCTGACTATCTTTGCGTGGGATACTAGATTATGTATATAATTAACCCTAGGCGGAGGTGAGTGTTACTGTAATATGTCTGTCTGTGTATTCCCAAAATATCTGGACAACTAACAACACACACACACACACACACACACACACACACTTCAATTGAGCAACCGACCTGAATACAAGAATAAAAATAAAAGATAGGCTTTTTAAAAACCTTGCTTTTATAAAGTAACCACTTTCTAGCTCCACCCACGTCATTTCGTGCGCTCACATGATTGTTAATTATGTAGACTACTCTTGGAGTGTAAGTTGCAACACACATATATGTATATATGTGTGTGTGTGTGTATAATTGTATAATTATATAATTTATATTATAATTATAATACAGTCAAGTATTGTCTGCAATTATTTTCTTGTCAGTAGTTCTGCACTATGAGTGCATTCGTTAAAGTACTTTTGTAAATTTATTTATCAAGTTTCATATATAACATGAAAGAACAATTTAAAAATTTGTGTTCATGCCATATACTGTCTTTGTAGTTCAGAGTACAGGTTATGAGCTGTATCAAGTTGTGCTCCAAGACAACTGTATGTATCTGTATGGAGTAGTCTAAAAGCAGGTTGAGAAAGATCACAGACCAGATCAACAAATGTAGGACGAGAAGATTTCTCTGGATGCCTGTGAGGTTATTATTAAAAATATATTACTGATCATATTTATGTATACACTGATCTCACCAGCATTTTATCATCATTTCATATACTGGTCTAGGACAGCCAGGAGGAGGAGGAAGACGATATCCTGAATCAACAAGTTCCAAGCTCTATAATCAAAATTTTGTAACTTTTGAATATGCAATTCATATAGCATAAATGGTTTATGTTGACTTACCTCTTTGTTGCCAAGGGTTTCAAAAGGTTTATGTCCCAGACTCCATATTTCATACAACACAACCCCAAAACTCCACACATCACTGGCAGTAGAATATTTCTTATAGTGAAGAGCCTGGCAAGAGAAATGAACGAACAAGTTATAACAGGTCAGTATGCAAAGAATAACTCTTTCTAAACTTTTATACCGACCTCTGGAGCAGTCCATTTGATAGGAATCTTCAGTGTATGTGATATATAATAGTTCTCATCTTGCAAATCTCGGGACATGCCAAAATCTGCAATCTGTTTGCAAGTTCAATACTGCAATTGAAATATAGGTTCTGATGAAACAAACCTTGCATGTCTTCTTGTTAGCAACAAGTATATTCCTAGCAGCCAGATCTCTGTGTACAAAACACCTCCTTGACAAGTATTCCATACCAGAAGCAATCTGACGACAAAAATTAAGTAGAACACTGGGAACTGAAGCAACTAATTCTCCTGGACTGAGATGAGAAAGGCATTGAAATATACATGTACTATGTATAGTTGCTTACATTGGCCTCAGAGTGTGCAGGTACTTTCTTAGATCTCCCTCAGAAATTAACTCAAGCACAATCATAGTCTGCAGGGTATACAATATATGCATCCTCCAGTACATATACACATACATTATGTATCCGCATGCATAGGTATGTACATATTAACTCTAGCCATCCCTCTCCAACTTTATAATCATTCCTATGCTGCTATAGACTGCATGAGTTTATGTCTGTATTTTCAACTCACTGATTGTCCAACAGTCACTACACCATAGAGTTGCACAATATTGGGATGATGAAATTGACCCATAATCACTGCTTCTTGTAAAAATTTCAATTTTTCTTCTTCTAAGGCTTGTTCTTTCAATGTTTTCACTGCTACATCAACTGGTCCATCTGGAGAGTGCCATACAGCCTGAGCAACTGTACCAAACTGACCCGAACCAAGACAACCAATCATTCTGTATAAAGAATGCGTGCATTCATTGCAAAGATAGAAAAGTCTGTCTCCATCCACCAATCTTTATAAAATGTACATTTATATGTCTGGTTTCCAACTATGCAATTCAATTTATTCATTCAACCATCCTGTCAATAAATGAGTTGTTTCAAAATTTCATAAAATAAATAATGATTTACTGTATTTCTTGGCGAACTATTTCTGTAAACTTCTTCTGTACAAGCTGTTGATAAATGCTACTAGTATCAGCTCCAGGTTGCCAATAAACAGTTTGGCCTTCTTGAAACTCCTAATGAGGAAGACAAAATATAATAATAGTAATGTGACAAGATACAATACATATACCATGTCAAAGCGTTCTTGTTCAAGATGTATTGATTGATTTGAAAGTGTTCCTGCATTAGTGTAAACCTCTTGTAGATGAAGTTCATTGTTCTTAAGAATCTTCTCCACCTCTTTACCTAATATTTCAGCTATGTCTGCATTCGTTGCTGTTCAAATAATTCTATATAAATTTGGTAACTTATTCTTTAACAGAAAAAACATACCTCCATATACTGGGTTAGTAATGTTATAGCATTTTGTGTGTGATCTTGTTTCTTCATTTTGAATTGGTATCATGTCTATTAGAACTACAGGGTCAGATAATATATTTTCACAGCTTGTAGACAACATTGTTCCTCTCTTTCTTCTCCGATATAGTACCAAAAATATGCCAATTGTGAGGGCTGTTAAGATCAAGATAACAAGTGTACCAATGACTGCTCCCATCACAGCTATAATATGATTTGTTGCAATGGTCAGGTCTGGACTCTGAGGAAAATAAAATTGAGGATGAATGTAATAATGAGGAGATTGAAAGATAGGATTATGAATGAAACTATATTAGACATATTCATTTTTATCAACAAAAGGTTTTGACCACCAATGTTTTGACTAGATACTCTAGCCTTCATCAGACATTTGGTAAAAGAGAATATGTCTAACATATTGAATGCCCAACAAAGAATGTCCCTCCGGGACTATTTGCAAACTCAACGAATGAAAATGTTTTTGGAAGAAGCTAATGAAGGAATTAATAGTAAAGAAACCAAATTAAGTGTCAGCTAACATATTTTCCATATGTGATAATGTTGGATGATGAGAGTGAGTCAGTAAAATACATTAAAGAAGATGATTTCGAGAATGCTAGAAAATCAATAGAGTAGAAATACTGTGACTTTAAACTGAACATAGAGACTGAGTCGATGATGGAGCCAGCAGATGAGGATCTTAATGAACTAAAAGAGGTGGACTGTGGGTTAGAGCTGATTGAAGACAGTGAATTGGTAGCTGTTATAGCTGCATTAGAGAGGGCTAAAGCCTGTGTGTGGGTATATGGATTGGAGACTGAGGAATGTGAGTCAAGAACTAACATAGAAGATTTGGAAACTGAGGAATGTGAATCAACAATGGACATAAATGGAACAGAATACGATGTGGACTGAGAATTGATTACAGATAAAGACAAGTTAACAAGGAACGTAGATGTGCTGGAAACTGAGGTATATGGGCTGGTGAGTGAATAGGAGTATATTGAATTGTCAATAATTGAAACAAAAGCACTCTTAATTGTGGGAGATGGGATTGAATCATAGGATTTGAATATAGAAACAGATGAGCTCGGTGACATTGAATTGATTGAATAAGATGACAGAGAACTTAGAATAAAGGTAGGCTGAGAGCTGATAGACAATAAGTTAACAGAAGAAGAGAGACTTGTGTCAGTAGAGTACAATGGAACTGAGATTGAGAAGATCAATGAGTTGAAAAAGGATGTAGATGAGCTGGGTTCAATGAATAGCGATGATAATGATGTGCTGGGTAGTTGTAAATCATTGACAATAGTTGGTGAAGTGTTGAATGAAGAGGACAGAGCATTGATAACAGTGGTAGATGGACTAGATGACAAGAACATTGAATTGATTATGGTTGTACTGGGTAGTTGTAAATCCATGGATGCAACATCAGATGAAGAGGAGAGTACGTTGATAACAGATGGGCTAGGTTTAATGGCAGTTGACAACATAGAGTTCACTACAAACAGAGATGTGCTTGGTGGATAGAAATCTATTAATGTAGAAGGGCTGACATCAATGAATGAGAAGGAAAATGCTTTGAGAATAGATAAAGAAGAGCTGTCTTCCATAAATGATAAGAATAGTGACATTGGTGTACTAAGTAGTTGCAAATCAATGGACGGAGAAGGGCTAATGTCAATCAATGAGGCAGACAATTGATTGATAATGAATGTAGATGGGCTAGGTTCAATGGATGATAAGAATGATGATTTGAATAGAGTTGTGCTGAATAGTTGTAAATCAATGGATGATGGGCTGAGCAATGCGACATTGGAGAACAGTGTATTGATAATAGATACAGATGGGCTGTGTTCAATGGAAGATGAGAATATAGAGTGGATTACAGATGTGCTGGGTAGTTGTAAATCAATGGATGGAGAAGGGTGGACGTCAATAAAAATTGAGGAGGGCAATGCATTGATAATAGATGCAGATGCACTGGGTTCAATGAAGGATAACAACAGAGTGTTGATTACAGATTTGCCAGGTAGTTGTAAATCAATGGATGGAGAAGGGTTGACATCAATGAATGAGGAGGACAGCGCAATAGAGGATAACAACAGAGAGTTGATGATGGGCATTTGTGTACTCAGTAATTGTGAATCAGTGGATGATTGATCAGGCAATACAGCATGGGAGGACAGAGTAATGATAATGGATGCAGGTGGGCTAGGTTCAATGGAGGATAAGATTTGTGATTTGATAGATATTGATGTAACAGTTGGCAGTAAATCGATGGATGAAGACGGGTTAAATGGCATTGAATCGATGGATAATGGGGATGGTAGGTTTTCAATAAAGACAGAAGGAGTAATTGATGGTAATTCAATAGATGGTGAATTGAATATAGAAGTTGGTTGACTGGGTGAAAGTAAATCAATGAAAAATGGGCTGACAGTGGATGATGATTGTAAAAAGGAAGAAATGGCAATATATGAGGAATATTGAGTTATGATAGCAGAGAATGAAGAGGAGGTTAGTAAGCTAACATATTGGGTTGCTGAAGAAGAGGTAGGAGATATAGGTGTACTGTTCAAGATTACATCTGTCTGAGGAGTAGAAGCAGATGTTGTTTGTCCTGTGGATGTTACATGAGATGAGATGAATAACAAATTAAACAAATATCATGTCATAGATTATCTACGATTACATTTACATTTAGAGGATTTTATTACTTGTTGAAATGATTGGCCCAATTGAGTCAGAGTCAGTTGAGGTGACAACACCAGGCTCAGCTGAGGTTACTACAGGCTCAGATGAGGTAATTGCAAATCCAGATGAGGTAGCTGCAAATTCAGATGAAGTAACTGTAGGTCTGGATGAAACAACTGTAGGTCTGGATGACATAACTGCAGATCCAGATGAGATTACTGCAGATCCAGATGAAGTAACTGTTGGTTCAGTTGAAGTAACCAATACAGCAGACAGTGATGGCATTGTAGGCTCTGTAGTGCAAGATAATAAATGATTCTGGAAAACCATCACAGGCAATGAAGGATATCATATACATTACTAATCCATATCTAGTTTCAAGTAATTATCATATATACCAACTTACCAGTTACAACTACAGATATTAAAGGGTAATCATTCTCTTCCAGAAGTGTAAGAGTAGTTTCATCTAGAATATAATTAACTGGTCCATTGAACTGTTGATAATAAATAGCCATTCCACTACTCTTCAGATCGGGCTGTTCTAAGACTAATATGTCACCACTCATAACTTTCAAAGGAGGAACTGGTTCAAATTCATAGACATTCTCACTTGTAATCACTCCATCAGTTGGATTAAGAGTAAACACATCTCTCCACTCATCTCCTTGCCCTAGTCTAATTTGTGGATTAATAATCCCTGGTGTATCAAGGGCTCCAAATATCCATTTTGTTATTAGTCCATTACATGTAAATAGGATGCTTGGAAATGCTCTTTGTTGGTTGTACACAGGTTTGACTACAGTGACTGATTGTGATAAGCTTGTGACAGTATCGTGACTTGGAAATCCACGATTACAATATGGAGGATCTGTGTATAAAAGCAATGAGCATGCATTATGAAACATGTGCATGATACTGATTTCTATATATAATGAATATTCGTGATCGTTAGTGAACATACTTCAATACACACACACATACCTGTTTCTACATGTATCAGCGGTCTTGTATTTTCCATAGTTACAGTAGAAAAGAGGCCTTCAGTAACAGTTGTATATGCATACTTACCAATAACGTTATTCAACTGATATGCTGTAGAGGTTGTGTTAGTATCATAAAAGAATCGAACAGTGCTATTACTATCCTCTGGTTGATATATTCCAAGAATGTAATGTGTTAGAAGTACCAATGGTGGTGATATTGTAAGATGAAAGACTCCATCAACAGTTGAATTTTCTGGTTTAAGTTCAACGGTATGTCCACCTTTTATTCTATTATAGCGAAACTGTTCTTTTCCATCCTGCTGCCATAACTCAATAATTGGATTTAAATTTCCAACAACCCTAACATCAATTCCCAGTGTGACACTAGTTAGTGTGGCTGTAGCACAATGAAATTGTAAATCTGGAAAAAACCATCTTGTTTCAATCTTTTTAGCCAATCTGTTATTTGACAAATCTCCCGATGTGCTAGTAATCTGTGCTGCTTTATTTCGTAGGAGTTCTTCATCAATGAATCCACTTGCACATGATTCCACTGCTAAAGAGAAGTAGAATAATAAATACTGAACTGAGAAATATAACAAAAAAACACTGTTAAAGGAAAAATAGAACAAACACTGTTACAGAACAGAGAAATAGAACAACACACACAGAACAGACAAATAATTATAACAAACACTGGTTGATTAGAACAACACTGAACAGATAAATAGAGCTAGCAACAAACACAGGCTAATTATAAAACAACAAACACTGAACCAAAGAAATAGAATTTGTGATTATTATAATTAAATATTGTTCATACCTGTTTGGAAGTTTGCAGTAAAATATAAAATACATAAAAATGCAAATAGTCTCATTTCTCAGTATACGCAGGTTGCCAGTAAATTTAATATTACTTGTATGCTTCTATGATGATTTTTTATTTATAAGCCTCCAGTAGACAAGGGAGTATCAAATTTCACTTCAGACCAAATATTATCACAGTATAATTATGAAAATTAATATCGTGGACATCTGTCCTGTGGGTTAGTTGAGATACGTGATAAATGTCAATAAACAAAATTTACATTACGTATATAATTATTATACATGTATAAAGAAATTTATGTTTTAGTTTTTAATTTTTTAATTCAGGAGATATTTATTTATACACTTTTATTATGGTTCATCAAACATTAATTTGTTGCATACATTTAAATGTTATTATTACTGTGCATAAAACTATAAATAATATTAATATATATATATATATATATTATATACATTTAGCTTTATGTTTATAGGCACAAGGTTGATTGCATTAAGCTTATGCAAATTATTATGATTTGCAGGCAATGAGAAACAAGGGACAACTGAAAAGATCAGAATTCGACCAGGGATTGAACCCGGCAGGACGTTTTTATATCTATCTTTACATTAATATCATTGCCAACTACATACATTAATGGATATGAGTATTTAACATTTACTCACTAAAACTTTCTAGTCAAGTAATAAATACTGAGTTGAATTATTATTAGTATCACTTTACAATGATCCAGAATTATATTACACATTTTAGCATCTTGGATAAACAGCTGTATTCTAATTATATCAATCTTAAACTAAGCCATATATCCCACTAGTCTGTGGTTGACAGTTATATATATTATATAACAAGCTTAGATTATAGATTTATAGTTGACAGACTCGTGCAATGTACAGTAGTATAACATGTGTTGTTACTATTAATATGAACATGCTGTTAGGACAGGTTTTACCTTTTCTCTGCAAATCTACTTTTCTGCAAAATTGCATGTATAATCAAACAGAAAAATAACTGCTTTTGCAGAAGCTGAACTAAAATTCTGTAAATCACAAATGTGGCAAGATACGATACAGATTTCAATGCAGGTCGGTCACATTAGTAAACTGATAATTTAATAACATTTGATTATTATAGTGATGGCATTAGTACATTATACATCAAGTGTTAATGATGGCGTTAGTACATTATACATCAAGTGTTAGTGATGGCGTTAGTACATTATACATCAAGTGTTAGTGATGGCGTTAGTACATTATACATCAAGTGTTAGTGATGGCGTTAGTACATTATACATCAAGTGTTAATGATGGCGTTAGTACATTATACATCAAGTGTTAATGATGGCGTTAGTACATTATACATCAAGTGTTAGTGATGGCATTAGTACATTATACATCAAGTGTTAGTGATGGCGTTAGTACATTATACATCAAGTGTTAGTGATGGCGTTAGTACATTATACATCAAGTGTTAGTGATGGCGTTAGTACATTATACATCAAGTGTTAATGATGGCGTTAGTACATTATACATCAAGTGTTAGTGATGGCGTTAGTACATTATACATCAAGTGTTAGTGATGGCGTTAGTACATTATACATCAAGTGTTAGTGATGGCGTTAGTACATTATACATCAAGTGTTAGTGATGGCGTTAGTACATTATACATCAAGTGTTAGTGATGGCGTTAGTACATTATACATCAAGTGTTAATGCAATCATGTTAGTACAATAGTATTAGAGATTAAAATGTTCATTGTTTAAACATCTTCAATCAACTATGAAATACCAACACAACAATAGTATGTATGTACATGAATGTATGTATGTACGTATGTATGTACATATGTATATATTAGTGTTGTTTTAGTATGACAATAACGACTACTTTTAGTTATAGTTATAGTATGCCTGGTTTCTCAAATTTTTAGTTTAGTTATAGTTTAATCAACTAAAATAATATTAGCCTTACTAAAAGGGGTTTTAGTCATAGTTATAGTTAACTAAAACAACACTAGTATGTATGTAAGTACATGTATGTATGTATGTATGTATGTATGTATGTATGTATGCACATATGCATGCATGTATGTATGTATGTATGTATGTATGTATATATGTATGTATGTATGTATGCACATATGCATGCATGTATGTATGTATGTATGTATATATGTATGTATGTATGATGTATGTATGCATATATGTATGTATGTATGCATGTATGTATGTATGTATGTATGTATGTATGTATGTATGTACATGTATGTATGTATGTACATGTATGTATGTATGTATGTATGTATGTATGTATGTATGTATGTATGGATATGCATGCATGTATGTATGTATGTATGTATGTATGTATGATGTATGTATGTATGTAATGTATTTATGTATGTATGTATGTATGTATGTGCATGTATGTATATATGTATGTAGGTATCTATGTACACATGTATTTATGCAAGTATAATCATATATAATTATATGTATGTATATTGTGTATAGTTAATACAATGGCATCAGCACATGTATATAGCATAATTAATCAGTAAATGTATTAATTCATATAGTTTATAATTTGCTTTATTTATAAGACAGCAATAGACAATGGAGTATATGAATCAAATTTCAAACAAGTATTATAAATGTATATGAAAATTAATATGGTGAACAGCTGTGTTTGTGGATTAGCTGAGACTAATTATCATGATATGAAACAAAATTTACATTAAAATGTCACATGTATATAATTTATAAATTTAAAAATGGAATGCAGTGAAAAAGAAATTATTTAGTTTTAATTTGCAATGGAGGAGATACTTATTTATAAACTTTAATTGTGGTTCGTATAAAGGTTTGTTGTAATTCACGATACAGATCTTGTCCTGCTTCTAACTGAGCTCTGAGACATGAGGCTTGTACATGTACAGCTTTATCCATATCTCTCCAAGATAATAATTTTGATGGGGTTTCAGAAAAGACATCCAGTATTTCGGAGAACTTGGGTCTTCGACTGCTGTCTGGATGCCTAGGGGAATGACAGATAATATGACCTAAGTAGTGGTAGCACACTTTCCTGCACATTAATTTTGATTGAACGCTTGCATTTAATTGCTATTCATTAAACTATTGTGTACAGGAAGTCCATGAAATTCATAATCTAAGAAGCTTAATAATAGCTCTTCCTGAAAACCAAACTTCATTGACTTCCTGTACAAAATGGTAGAATGGCAGGGTAAGGGTTTGATCAACATTAATAACATTATAGTTCTCTCCAGGATATTGTAATACGTGGATATATACATGACAAACTACTTATTCGAATTATGATTGAGGAAATTGTGTATAAACCAAAAAAATCTCATTTTACTTCTTTAATATAATTATTAAGAGCTGGCAAATAGGAGCATAGAGAGAATACTAAACACCATTCTCATCAACCATTTAGTAGAGACCTTGCTCAATATTTTATTTTACTTAAGCCTGTCCAGCATTGTGTATTATGTGGAAAATATTGAATAGTGAACTATTATCAAATTATCATTCAATCAATATTATTACTATCACAACATGTACATTACCTGACTTTATTAACTTTACATACTATGATGGGAGCTACACTTTGATAAGGTGATAGTCAACTGTACTTCTAAGTAGTACTACTTTGTACTGTAATCATAGTAATGTGTGAATCCCTTTACAAAGGTGTAATACTGTGTACTACATTCGAAGTACAGTGTACTTTACTCATAATGTACACTACAGTTCGTAGTCAATGCAAGGAAGTATCAGTGATAGTATGTAAACTTAATAATATCAGATACTTTATGTCAATGACTGACTTACCAGCAGTGAATCATCAACTGATAGATTGATCTTGGACAGCCAGGAGGTGGTGGTAGACGATACCCACTCTGTACTAAATCTATTGTCTGTAGTAACAAATGTATTTATAGTGTAGTATTATACCAATTGTTGTTTTGGGTACCTGAGGATTGGAGAAACCTTCAAATGGTTTGTGTCCTAAGCTCCATATTTCATACATCAAAGCACCAAAACCCCAAACATCACTAAGAGTTGAATATTTCTTGTATTGTAAAGCCTTTAGATAGAGAAGAAATGAATGGATGTACATTTATGAATGGATGGATGGATGGATTGATGGATGAATGGGCAGATGGATAGATGGATAGATGGATGAATGGGCAGATGGATGGATGGATAGATGGATGTATGAATGGATGGATGTATGTATGAATGGATGCATGGATGGACGGATGGATGGACTGATGGATGGATGGATGCATAGATGAATGGATGGATGGATGAATGTATGAATGGATGGATTGATGGATGAATGAATGCATGGATGGATGTATGTATGAATGGATGCATGGATGGACGGATGGATGGACTGATGGATGGATAGATGGACGGATGGATGGACTGATGGATGGACTGATGGATGGATAGATGGATGGATGGATAGATGGATGTATGAATGGATGGATGTATGTATGAATGGATGCATGGATGGACGGATGGATGGACTGATGGATGGATGGATGCATAGATGAATGGATGGATGGATGAATGTATGAATGGATGGATTAATGGATGAATGGATGCATGGATGGATGTATGTATGAATGGATGCATGGATGGACGGATGGATGGACTGATGGATGGATAGATGGACGGATGGATGGACTGATGGATGGACTGATGGATGGATAGATGGATGGATGGATAGATGGATGTATGAATGGATGGATGTATGTATGAATGGATGCATGGATGGACGGATGGATGGACTGATGGATGGATAGATGGATGGATGGATGCATAGATGAATGGATGGATGGATGAATGTATGAATGGATGGATTGATGGATGAATGGATGGATGATGGATAAGCGAGATATATTCTTACTTCTGGTGCAGTCCATTTCACGGGAATTTTTCCTCCATGTGATACATAGTAGTTCTCATCCTCTAAATCTCTAGACATTCCAAAGTCACCAATCTAGAGAAAAAAATTAAAAGGATAACTTTAATAGAAATAGAAAATGATAATACCAATACAATCCATCTATCCATCCATCAATTCATACATGTACCTTTATTCATCCATCCATCCATCCATCCATCCATCCATCCATCCATCCATCCATTCATCCATCCATTCATCCATCCATCCATCCATCCATCCATCCATCCATCTATCCATCCATCCATCCATCCATCCATCCATTCATCCATCCATCCATCCATCCATCCATCCATCCATCCATCCATCCATCCATCCATCCCATTGTATAAACCATCCACATGCCATTCTTCATCTATCCATTCATTCATCCATCAATCCATTCATTCCTCCATCCATACTTACATGTATACAAAATATACATCCATCCCATCCATCCCATCCATCCCATCCATCATCCATCCATTCCTCTGTCCAACCATCCATGTACCATTCTTCATTCATTTCTTCATCTAGTCATCCGTTTATTTATCTACAGCAGTACAAGTAAAGTATTCTTTACCTTACAAACATAATCTTTGTCAAGGAAAATATTTCTTGCAGCCAAATCACGATGCACAAAGCTCTTCTTTGAGAGGTAGTTCATTCCTTTAGCAACTTGTTTACAAAACTGGAGTAACTGGTTAGGAAGATCAGTCGAATCGTTTTGAGCTAACCTGAAAAGAAAAGGAGCTTGTTACTACATGTTGATATACAAGT